>CM062819.1:875494776-875873982 GCA_031772625.1 Pinus tabuliformis | reverse complement strand
AAACTATTTAACAAGTCATATAAAAGCAAACAGAAAAATCATTGTAGTGTTGATTTTTGAAGAAGAGAGAAAAATTGAAATACAAAAAACACACAGGAATTTTTCAAATCATCCGTGTCCAATATTTGTTTCCTCCTTAGATAACAGTATTGAATGCGTTTAAGAAATATTGTGTTAGGGACTGGTGAAACATCATTTCATTTCAGGCATACGAGTAGCAACAAAACTGATGAAACCATGAACTGGTGGGAGTGAGCACATCGACTCCTCAAAGGAGGTCGTAGTAAGAATCAAAGGAAAGAAACAAAGAAAGAAATCTTTCAGAAGAAGTTACAAGCCTACAAACATCGAGCCACATTATACATTTTACAAATACAAACCCAGAACGTCCAGAGGGTTCCACGCAAGCACATAATTGTCAAAAAGACCATCAGGTAACAATTCCACCAGAATGTTGTAAACAGTTTTCTTTTCATTAAAATAACACACTGTAGCATTTATACAATATTCAGACTAGTAGAACGAAGTTTCATGGATAAATTATATCACATATTTAAATAATTAAACCATACTCAAAACCCAAACAATGCTGGCAAGGTAAGCCAGTCTATAGTGCCAAGATCACTACAGACAAAGGGTTTCATACCCTAAACTTATGGACAAAGTCGACCTATCAACACAGCAAGGAGGAGAGTCGAGGCTCAGCTAAGACAAACAAAACCCTAAGCATAAACAAGAGAAAGCAGGACCAGACCCTACCCGTTTGGGTCAGCAGTCATCCAAGCTGTGGAACAGAGCCTTAGACCATAACCTAAGCGCCGACAAGCCACCTGCAAAAGCCACCATCAAAATCATTACAGACCTGAGAGTGTGGAAGTGTAAAACAAAAACAAAAAACAAAAGAACAGACAAAGCGAGGGTTTTGCAAATACCTGGAAGGCAACATTGGGTTGAAACAGAGCCTCAACTAGTTGCCAACCACCAAGGGTACTCTGCTCACACAAGAGTGAGACCTTTAGAATCACAGAAAATATGATAGGGTAAGAAAATCACGGAGAGAGGACTTACCATCGTCTGCGGAGAAGCTGAGACCAAATGCCAAGACCCTTGACAGCGGAAACCTGAAGCATTTGCAGTTAAACAACAGTTAACGACAGAGGAGCTTAGTAGATGGAAACAACAACATAAAAATAAGAGCATATATGAACTAGCGACCACGGAAAGCATTCACAATAACCAGAAATCAGAGCAACCAAACAGTAGACCACCAACAGAACCAGTGGCCGGAGCAGAGATCGAAACCAGAGCACCATCGAACCAAAATTACCACAGTCACCACGGAACAGTCGAGAAACCCTCCCAAACAACAGAGAACAACCAGAATGCCAAGTGAACAAGGAATGAGGGAGTAAACCAAAGGCGGGATCGCACATCTCGAGATAGGGATAGGTGTTCCCTCACGGTAAATGCCAAGTACCAGATCATTAATACAATCACCAAAATATCTACCACTAATCCACCAGGTGTATTATCCGTTTAATCACCATACAAATTATTGTATTAATCATTTAATAGAATCGTAAAGTTTTCAAAGGGTTGGTCCCATCATTTTGTTTTAATTTAACAATAAAAATATATATTATTAAATACATATAAATTTATTTTTAGTATTTAAAAATTATAATTATATATGAGAGAAAATGTTGACTTAACTTCATTGGATTTTAAAAAATAAGATGTTGATTTAATTAAAAATAGTTTTAAATTTTATTTAAAAAATAAACAATTAATTAAATAATTTTATTATAAAGCTATACTAATTATTAATGTTTATTAATATTAATGTGGTTTATTTGACCTAAAGAAGATAAAATGATACTCTTTAATATTTTATTTGTATAATCAAAAAATAGTAGAAGCTTTCTCACAGTACTATAGGTTTACTTATTGACTTAGCAAATCAAGAAGATCGGTAGTATAACAAGAATTTTGGAAATGAAAATGGATGAAAAATTATAATTATATATATATATATATGAGAGACAATGTTAACTTAACTTCATTGTATCTTAAAAAAAAAAAAATTATTTAATTAAAAAAAAAAAAATTTGAAAATCAAACAATTAATTGAATAATTTTGTAATGATTAATGTCCATTAAGATCAATGTGGTGTTTACTGAACCTTAATAGAGAGATGAACTGAGACTCTTTAATATTTTATTTCTATGATCAAAAAAGAAAGGAAAGAAGTGTTCCCACCTTACTACAATTTTGTTTGTTGACTTAGAAAGTCAAGAAGATTTGCATTGGCAAATGTTTTGGAAATGAAAACAAATATACATAAGAGCCAGCCAATCCAAGAGAAAGTGTTTTTCATCTTCAACGATCTTAGCATGGTAAAGGTCACACATTCTTTCATCCCAAGATGTTTTAGGAGTTGGGTAAAGGTCATATATTCTTTCATCCCAAGATGTTTTAGGAATAGACCAACGGTTTTACTTTGGAGCTTATGAGAATTAGTTCTAATCTTTGCAATGTTTATTTTTTTCAGAGCACTAGTCAAAACATTCTGTTTAGCAAGAGTGGTATTCATCCCCTCATAATACCTTAGCTTCCTTTTTCTCTCTAACTCCTTATCACACACCTTATCCTAAAATTTGGAAGTAATAATATTAATTATTCTCCTAGATAATCTCCTCTTTTATCTATTTGTATTATTTAAAAAATTATATATATATAATTGGTAAGAAATAATGTGGAATAATTTTTTGAGAACTTTTATTTTTTTTAAATTAATTAAATTCATTATATTTTATTAATGTATTTAAGTACACATAAAATTAAAATAGATTTATAAGAGAGGAAATCTAGAACTAGACTATGTTAAAACTATCTCATTAAGATCATCATTTTTTAACCTTTAATTTGCATCTCAACTATAAAACTAAATATTATTGAATTGCAAATTAATCATACCACCCTATTTAACTTTTTGAATGGTAAGAGTAGTGCAATATCAAAATTGGATTTTATGAAAGAAAAATTAGTTATAAAAGTAAGGGAGAAATAAAAAAGATACTAAGGTGGTTAAAGACCTAGAATCCATGCGGTCTGTTATTGTTATTGAGAGGTCACAAGGTTTGAAGCCCTCAAATTCTGGTTTAGCTCTTCTTTATTAGATACACATCTTTCAAATGTCTGTTTAGCTATTCTTTATTTTGGCTTTAGAGGCAACGCAGAACACGAAAGGCCGCAACTTTATTCGTGATTCAATTTAGTTTGAAGGCGTCAAAGGGTAACCGTCAACATCAGCAAGTCGTTCAAATGCTGCTGCTTCAGCTGACACAGAAAAAGAAAGGAGTCTCGATTCAATTTGCTTTCAGGAACAGCGTTTCTATTTTTATAAATGTAATGAAGGATAAAACCAATTTTTTAATGCCATTCAACGTTGGGAACTGGTCACGGGGCGGAGGAGGCTAACTCCACCAACCTGAGTCAAAAATATTTTAATACGAAAGTTAAATACATAATTTCAATGTCAATATCTGAGTCGCAGGAGCAGGTTAATTGGCAGGGCAGCATATGTTATCTTTCCAATTTAACTAAATATATTAGAGTATGTATGGCTTATGCGGCCCACCTATTCACGAACTAATAGCTCCACATATATTATTTGCCGCAGGAATGGAGGAAGCTTTAGGTACAGTCTTGAGAGTTACCGTTAATAAGAAGTGATAAGGTTTGAAAGCGTCAAAGGTTATACATCAACGTCAGCAAATCGTTCAAATGCTAGTTTAGCTCATCTTTATCAGATACACATTTTTCCTTTGACAGGGAACACAGAAGAAGAAAGGCTACAACTCTATTCGTAATTCAATTCTTAGGAGTCCAACTCGTTATATTGAACATGTCGAGCGAATCCCAACGACCAAATTATAAAGTCGTCTCTTGAAGGTCGATTCCGCGTTTTCTCTGTTCTCTTCCTTCTTCCAGTAACCACTTGCTATATATATTTGTTATATACATACACTCATTTTATCATTATTCGTCTTCCTTTCATATTGATATTGATATGGTTGGACTCAGCTACTTATCGTGCGGCTGTGAAGAGGTGGAAGGATATGCACGACTGGTAATATTAATTTCCATGCTTATGATGGTCACAATGGTTAGCCAAAGTTCAGGTTGTAGGGCACTGCAATTGAAATTCGTATTTGAGGTAGATGAAATGGAAACTACTAATAATAATATTAAGATGGTGAAGGGATGGTTGGAATAATATTAAGATGGTGAAGGGATGGTTGGAATCCTTTAGGGGTCCTGTAATTCCGTCACGCCGCTCTAATTGTTACAACTATTAGCTAAAATAACGATTCTTTAATGTGGAATAAATACTTAAAAGAATCTTAAAAAATTTGATGCCCAAGAAAACATACTTCCAGCTATTGATGCTTGCTCATCAAGTGAAAACAAATGAAGTTTCTGTTATAGAGATAGATCAAATATGCCACACCCACGAGCATGCACTTAAACAGTTTGAAGGGAGGAGGGAAACAGATTATGACCTGGAAAAAATCCTCGTCTGCTTTCGCAGGGTAGACCCACATGAAATTATGGCGAATGATGCCTCGAGTCACACACAATACCAATCTCAATCACACTCAGGAGTCTGATCAGAAACTCCATAAAAAATCCAATTGCAAGCCATATATGAAAGCAAACAAAAAAATAATTAGACGTGCACAAAATAAATTATAATAATCAGGTCAACAACTTCACCAGATACACAACCCGTCCTTTCTGTAAATTGCAACTGGTTCGCAATAAACACCAGTCTTGCTGCTTTCAGTGTTAATTAACTGTTCTCTCACCCACGCATTGATATGCCTGTGCCCTGTTGAGCTATCACGCCATACGAGAGATGTTAGAGGGCAGACCAATACCGTTTCTCAATTATAGAAGGGCTTTCAAACTACGACATCATTATGATATCTGTAATCTTCCAAGCTCTACTCACTCTCATTTGATGGTGTAAGGCTGAAGGGGATTGATTTAGTGCTCTTGGGGACCAAACAGAAGTATATATAGCCAAGCTTCCATCAAGCTTCTGTTGGCTATGTGTCAAGTGTTCCACAGATCACGGTAGAGAACTATAGAGGGAGTAATGGACCACTCCAAAAGCTCCCAACAAGAAATTAATTAACTGCAATTGATTTCCGTAATTTAAGGAAATAACTGCAGTTAGTTTTCGTAATTTAAGGGAATGATTGCAGTTGGTTTCCATAATTTAAAGAAATGACTGCAGTTGATTTCCAGAATTTTTGAAATGGGTGGCAGATGGTTTCTTAATCATCGGAGCCGTTAAGGGAAGGGAGCTTAACATTCTCCCACTTGGTCCATACTTCCAATCTTAGTGTTTCATCTTAAAACCCATGATAATATGTATTAAGTAATAGATACATGAATCATGGTGATAAGTCCTCTAATGACGAGTATTATCTTCCATGTATTACTATGTATTTATTCTTATTATAATTTATGTGGCAACAATTTCTTAATGAATAAACCCTATGTTTATTCTTGGTCCTACACACATGAATTTTCTCAAATCAAATTAAGGTGCACATAAATATGAGAAAACATCACAATAATTAAGAATTTCATTAAAATAACATTGTCCATACAATGAGAAACTACATAATGGAACCAAGTGCCATATTCATTACATGATCCTTGTATTTAAATGGCGGCATGCCCTTAGTCAAAGGATCATCAATCATCAACTAAGTGTTGGCGTGCTCAATGACCACTTTATTTTCTTTAATACATTCCCTTATAGGTAAATAGTTAACGTCGATGTGTTTATTTCGACTCCACTTTTGTTGTCTTTAGCCATAAAAACAACAGTTGAGTTGTCGCAATATATTCTCAATGGCTTAGAGATAGAATCCATAATTCTAAGCCCATAAATGAAACTCTTAAGCCATACACCATGTAAAGTAGCCTCAAAACAGGAGACAAACTTGGCTTCCATAGTGGAAGTGGCAATCAAGGTTTGCTTGGCACTCCTCCATGATACAGCTCCACCAGCCATCATAAAAATGTATCCTGATGTTGATTTGTGTGAATCAACACATCTAACAAAGTCAGAATCTGAGTAGCCAATTACTTCCAAATTGTTCGTCTGTCTATACATAAGCATGTAGTTTTTGGTTCCTTGAAGGTACCTCATTAGTTTCTTTGTAGCTCTCCAGTGGTCTAAACTTGGATCAGTCTGATATCGTCCCAACATTCCCACAACAAACGCAATGTCAGGTCTTATGCAGACCTGAGCATACATTAGGCTTCCGACAGTAGAAGCATATGGAATGTTCTTCATTTGTTCCCTTTCAAAGTTGTTCTTTGGGAATTGGTTCAAATTGAACTTATAACCCTTCACAATGGGAGCTACACTTGGTGAACAATCCTTCATCCGAAATATCTCTAAAATTTTATTAATATATGTTTCCTGAGATAGACCCAAGATGCCTTGAAATCTGTCCATATGGATCTTAATGCCAATGACATAAGATGCCTCGCCCATATCCTTCATATCAAAATTTTTGGAGAGGAATTGTTTCACGTCATGCAGCAAACCCTTATCATTGGTTGCTAGCAAAATGTCATCCACATGTAAACAAGAAAACAAATTTTACCCCTACTGACTTTCAGATATATACATTGATCCATAATTTTTTCTACAAAACTGAATGAAGAAATTACATTATGGAATTTCAAATACCATTGGTGGGATGCTTGCTTTAAACCGTATAAGGATTTCTTGAGCTTGCAAACCAATTGCTCACCATCACTAAAGGGGAATCCTTCAAGTTGTTTCATGTGAACCTCCTCCTCTAAATCTCCATTGAGAAAATACGTTTTCACATCCATTTGTTGCAACTCAAAGTCGAAATGGGCTACTAATGCCATAATAATGCACAAGTAATCTTTCTTAGATACAGGAGAAAAAGTCTCCATGTAGTCGATTCCTTCTTTCTGAGTGAATCCCTTAGCAACAAGTCTTACCTTGTATCTCCTAATGTTGCCCAATGAGTCTTTCTTTGTCTTAAAGACCCATTTACATCCAATGGATTTTGTACCAATAGGAAACTCAATAAAATCCCAGACTTCGTTACTCTTTATAGAATTCATCTCTTCCTTCATGGCGTCATACTATAATTTTGATTCTTTGCAACTCATGGCTTGTGAAAATGACTCGGAATTGTTTTCAGCTCCAATGTTGTAGTTAGATTCTTGCAGATAGACAACATAATCATTAGGAGTTGTTGATCTCTTTGGTCTAGTAGATATTCTTAATGTTGTACCATCATCTTCCTGAGAACTATGTGGTTCAATTCGTTGTTCAAAAGTTCTTGGCAACTCTTAAACTACCTGATCTACTAGAATGTTGTCAGCAGCTTGTGGAACTTCAACAATTGGTTGTTCAACAAGAGTTTGTACTTGAGGGGTGCTGTGAAGAATAATCAATCTATCACTTGAGATGGAAGGTTGAGATTCTGAATGATCCTTCTCAAAACTATGTTCCTAGTTTGATCACTCCCACTGATCAAGTCATTTTCAAAAAACTTTGCATTTCTTGATTTCACAATCCTAGTGCTTTGAGATGGACAATAAAATCTATAACCTTTAGACCTTTCAGCATATCCAATGAAATACCCACTAATGGTCCTTGGGTCTAGCTTCTTATCTTGTGAATTATATATTCTCACTTTAGACGGGCATCCCCAAACATGCATATGTCGCAAACTCGGTTTCCAACCTTTCCATAATTCAAATGGCATTTTAGGAACAACCTTAGTTGGAACTCGATTTAATATATACACTTCCATCTTAAGTGCTTCAGTCCACAAGAATTTAGGAAGATTGAAGCTACTAACCATAATCCACACCATGTCCAATAATGTTCGATTTCTTCTTTCTGCTACACCATTCTAGTCGAATGAACTAGGCATGGTGTATTGGGCAACAATCACATGCTCTTGAAGAAATTTTGCAAATGGCCCAGGTGCTTGTCCATCTTCTGTGTATCTACCATAATATTCTCCACCTCTATATGATCTCACGATCTTAATTTGCTTGCCACATTGTTTCTCTACCTCAGCCTTAAATATCTTAAAGGAATCTAATGTTTCGCTCTTTTTATGAAGCATATAGAGATACATATATCGTGAGTTATCATCTATAAAAGAGATGAAGTATCTTTGACCATGTGAGTCCATGTTTGGACTACATATATTAGTATGTATGACCTCTAATATGTTTGAACTCCTATTGGCACCTTTCTTTGACTTGTTGGTCTGATTTCCCTTTACGGAGTCCACAAAAGTCTCAAAATCAGTAAAATCTAGACTATTAAGTATCCCTTCATTTACCAATCTTTTAATTCTTTCTATGGAGATATGAACTAGTCCCCGGTGCCATAATTTAGAGGAATGTTCATTAATAACACATCTTTTAGTGCCAGTGTGAACATGCATTGAATCATAAGTGACATTGTTTTGTAAATTAATGCAGTAAAGATCATTAGACAAAATACCATTCCCAACATAATCAGATTTATAAAATAAACTGAAGGATGTTTCTGAAAAGTTAAAGGAATATCCAAAAGGTACAAGTCTTGAAACTGAAATCAAGTTTCTAGAAAAACTTGGAACATAAAAGGTCTTTTCTAATTCTAAAACAAAGC
Organism: Pinus tabuliformis; assembly: GCA_031772625.1. NCBI lineage: Eukaryota > Viridiplantae > Streptophyta > Pinopsida > Pinales > Pinaceae > Pinus > Pinus tabuliformis. The sequence continues at coordinate 875,865,235 of CM062819.1, read as the reverse complement.
CACTACTTAAAGTTAAATAGCATGTTCCTATAGCTTCCACATGCGAGCCCATCTTGTTTCCTGATAAGATGCTTTGCTCACTTCCCACAGGCTTCCTTAGGATTTTCAAACCTTGCAAGGAATTTGAAATATGAATTATGGATCCAGAATCAATCCACTAGGTGTTAATATTGACATTAACCATATTAGATTCATAACAAACAAACGAGATTAAATTACCTTTTTCTGTAAGCCATTTTTGAAATTTGGTGCATTCCTTCTTCACGTGTCCCTTCTTTTTACAGAAGAAACACTTGGAATCCTTCTTGATATCGGCTTGGGGAGGTACTTTACCTTTCCCTTTCCGATTGGCTTGAGATTTTCCCTTTCCACGCGTTGCCAGCATTGCACTTTCTCCTAGTTCCATCACCAGTCTCTCTTCCTCTTGAATACACATGGTCATGAGTTCATTAATTGACCATTTATCCTTATGTGTGTTGTATGAGATTTTGAAGGGTTCATATTGGTGCGGAAGAGTGTTCAAGATGTAGTGTACCAAGAAGGACTCCGATATTTCAACCTCGAGTTTCTTTAATTGAGCCACAATGTCCCTCATTTGCATGATGTGCTCGCGCACACCTTTCACACTGGTGAGCCTTAGGGATGAGAACTTCATGATTAGGCTGCTTTCTAGTGCTTTTTCTGAAGTGACGAATTGATTATCAATGGATTTTACCAAGTCTCGGACCTTTTCATGCTAATCAACGAAACCACGGATACCAACTGAAATTTTAGTCTTAATGAAGATCATGCTCAGGCGATTAGATCACTCCCATCGTTCATAAAGCGTGATGTCCGCTGTAGTGCTGGTATTAGTGAGTGCTGGTGGTTCATATTTCCTAATAGCATAGTCTATGTCCATCCACCCTAAATGAAGGAGAACTGTCTCCTTCCAGACCTTATAGTTATCTCCTTTAAGTTCAGCGATATAACAACGAATTTCAGAGAAATTTGCAGGTAGTACAATTGCATAAAATTAAATATCACATGCTTGTGTTAAAATTGGGGCCTAAAAATAAAATTTCATGCTTTACCAATGTAAACCATGCTTAAAATTGAATCTAATGTCATAAAAATTGTCTGTGGGCTAAATTTTCAATTCAAGCAGATTCAATTATTCTTTATGATAGAATTTATCAAATTATTCACTTAATTCATAATTCTAAATGGTATATTATGATTTATAATTTGATATAAATTCCATCTTAGTTTTGAACTTTATGATAAATCTATTAATTCATAACCCCTGTGGGTAAGTTATGAATATTTTATCCTAATTAATTATATAAATATAACAAAGATTCCGATGGGATAAAATTTATTATATTTAGTATAATTAATTATAATTAATGTCTAAATATTCTTTATTTAATCCTAATCAATTATAATATATAATATTATTTAATTAGAGATGTTGTGGCTATTCTTTAATCAATTAAAAATTATACAGATCACTCAGACATTATTTATAATAAATTTCATAAACAAAACTATACACAGTACTTCACATTGCATGCTACGTGAAATGGCATATAAACAACTTAATATGAAGCAATTAAAAAATATGGAAAGTAGAAATACTCACCGCACTGACAAAGCACTTAAAATTCACTTATAAGATTATAAAAAAATCTTAACCAAAGTCGGAAACAATGTTTCGTGAAAGGAATAAGTCAAAACAACATCTTAAATAAACTCCATATGCTTGTTTCTTGCAAAAACGAAAAATGATTCGACTGGAAGTAAAGTGTAAAGGTAAGCATGAATATAACTAGAACTTTAAGTGACAGAATACAAGTAAAAATTGCCATGAGATAAAATAAAAGCACTGCTTCATGCAAGTTAATTATGAGCATAGTTATAAATTTGCACAACAATTACACCAAGGTAGAGATAAAAGTAGCTCTGATACCAAATGTTAGCTAAAATAACGATTCTTTAATGCGGAATAAATACTTAAAAGAATCGTAAAAAACTTGATGCCCAAGAAAAAATACCTCGAGCCATTGATGCTTGCTCACCAAGTGAAAACAAATGAATTTTCCGTTACAAAGATAGATCAAATACGTGACACCCATCAGCATGCACTTGAACAGTTTGAAGGGAGGATGGAAATAGATTATGACCTTGAAAAAATTCTTGTCTGCATTGGCGGGACATAGACCCACATGAAATTATGGCGAATGAGGACTCGAGTAACACACAATACCAATCTCAATCACACTTAGGAGTCTGATCAGAAACTCCATAAAAGATCCAATTGCAATCCATATATGAAAGCAAACAAAAAAATAATTGGACGTGCACAAAATAAATTATAATAATTAGGTCAACAGCTTAACCAGATACACAGCCCGTCCTTTCTGTAAACCGCAACTAGTTTGCAATAAACACCAGTGTTGCTGCTTTCAGTGTTAATTAACTATTCTCTCGCTTGCGCATTGATATGCCTATGCCCTGTTGAGCTATCACACCAAACGAGAGATTTGAGAGGGTAGACCAATACCATTTCTCAATTATATATGGGTTTTCAAACTATGGCATCATTTTTCTATCTGTAATCTTCCAAGCTCTGCTCACTGTCATTTGATGGTGTAAAGCTGAAGGGGATTGAGTTAGTGAGCTTGGGGACCAAATAGAAGTATATATAGCCAAGCTTCCATCAAGCTTTTGTTGGCTATGTGTCAAATGTTCCATAGATCATGGTAGAGAACTACAGAGGGAGTAATGGACCACTCCAGAAGGTCCCAACAAGAAATTAATTAACTGTAGTTGATTTCCGTAATTTAAAGAAATAAATGCAGTTGGTTTCTGTAATTTAAAGAAATTACTGTAGTTGGTTTCCATAATTTAAGGAAATACCTGTAGTTGATTTCCAGAATTTTTGGAATGGGTGGCAGATAGTTTCCTAATCATCGGAGCCATTAAGGGAGAGGGAGGTTAACAAAAACTACAGGTCTCACAGCCTGGTTGGTTCATGTCCTTAACTCATTGGTCGATCGCAATTAGAAGAGATGTTCATACTTGTCATCCAACTGTTAAAAGTAGCAATTCCCGGTGGTGGATTTACAGAAACATAACGTGAATAACAAATATATCCAAAAGAGAATGATGACTAAAGGAAGATTTAGCCTCTTTAAGATTTCGCGAATTATGAAAAAAAAAATTGTTTGAGCATGCATTATCTAATTTGGTGCAGCAACATGTTCCGAAAGCACTAACAGTGCTCCAAAGTCATGGCCAACATATTGTAATTCTTCTATATATGTTACTCTCTATATAACTGAGTTGAACATATTATATTTATTCAAACATTATCTTTTGATCCTAGGTATCAATTTTATATTGGATGTTTGTTTTGAGATCTGCTTGTAAATCTAATTATATATATGATGTAATAATACATGGAAGTGGGTATGAGAAAGTAAAATAAAATAAGTATATGAATTTTTGCAACATCTTTTTTTTTGGTTGATAAGTGGGTGAATCCTGAAAATCACTCTTACCCTGTGGCTGAGAGGCCACGACTCAGGGGCATCTAAGCCATCAAAGTCATCTGGGGATCGCACCCGGCCTGAGCCGCACCAGCGGAAACCATGCTGGATTTTTTGGTATCGGCGAGACTAGAACCAATGACCTTTGCTTACGAAGCGCCTTAACAGCGCGCTCCTTCACTGACTATTCGAAATCTCTTTGATGAATTTTTGCAACATCATTATAGTGACAAATAGCATCTTTGTGTTTAGGAGGAGGAAAATCTAATTGTATATATGATATAATAATACATGGGAGTGGGTATGAGTAAAAGTAAAATAAAATAAATATAGTAATTTTTGCAACATCACATTATATTGAGAAATAACATGTTTCTGGTTATTTTTGTGTGTTCAAGAGTGTATTTTTTAGATATAAAAAAATAAATTGTTTTAAAATCATAAGCATAACGATAAGACCAACCATTTAGGAGTAGGGAAAGTTTGTTAGATTATTTTAAGTGACTTAATTGTTTTTTTCTAAATTTAAATTTGAATTAGATTACATCCATCATCTAAAATTTAATAGGCATATTATTATTTTTAAATTAACAATTTAATATTAAATCTGTAAAACTCTAAATTATTTTCAATCCTCTTACAGCAGCTATAAAAAAATTAGACATTAACCTCAGTTGAAAAAACTCTAAAAACTCATAAATAAAAGTGAATAGGAAAAACTAACTCTTTAAAATAAACTAAATAAAAAATTTGAAAAGTTTGAAATGCTTAAAGTTGTTAGTTCATCGATAAAAAAAATAATAGTTAATAAATTGTTTTTAATAATACATTATGAAATCATTTCTTAATAACTAACTAAATTAAATTAAATATAAATAAAAAATAAAAATGATCTAAATAAATAAAACTAATTCCAATATTCTCCTAATTATCTAAACGACTATTAAAACCATAAAATATATCCTAATTTCAATATTCTCCTAATTATCTAAACGACTATTAAAACCATAAAATATATCCTCATTACAAAATTGTTATTAGATTCCAACCAATTTTTATGTATAATAAATAATTTAGAATATCATTACACACTCCTCAAAAGTACTTCAAACAAAATTAAGAAAAAGTTAATCAATGGCAAAATATATATATATATATATATATATTAAACTGAAATTTTGTGTATCATAGCTATTTATTTATTTAATATCAAAATTATGAAAACATTAAATATAATGTAAAATTATAACATGGACAAGTAATTTTGATCGAAAAGGGACGACGAAACTTTTAATCATCAATCACCACCATAGCTGAGTTCCCCATTCGGTAAAATAGACCAAACCATCAATGACACATCTCCAGAGTTTCAAGGTCGAAACTCTTTTTTTAAGCACGAAAAATTATAAAAAACAGAGATAGTACATATAGAGAAGAGGGAGATATACCTAATATAGTTGAATATCAAGATTCAGGTCATTATATGAGAAATTTCCAAAATATGCCAGATGAATAGGATACATCAGATTGTTCATTATGATTAGCGTGTATAAAGATACATTATGTGGAACCTATAGTAAATATTCTAGATATAGATTAAACATAAATACATCCAGCGAAGGAAAGCAAAATTGATGGTCATAGGTACATACCGGAGTGTTGTTCTAGAGAAAGTGAGTCACGTACCCGGCATGAGAAAATCCTGAATCTAGAAAGAAATGTTGTCCACCGTGATGCACATCGACCATATTCCATGATGAGAAATGAGTCCATTCTTCGACAGAGCATCTGTAACTGCGTTTTTTTCCCTATCAATATGTGCAATCGAGTAGTCCTGTCTTCTAAACCAAACTGACTCAATTCTTTTCAGCCATCCCAATAAGTTGTTGTTCCTTATGACATGCTTTGACTAAGCATGATCAATGATCAATTTAGAGTCTCCAAAACTTTTGAGGTCTTGTAAATTGAGAAAATCACAGAAGGCATGTAGACTAGCAAGGGCCATCACCTCAGCTTTATTGTTGGTACCTGACCCACCATTCCAAAATATTTCATATTGTTGGCTGGCAAAAGGGATGATATATACTCCGCAAGCACAGATACCCTATTGTGCTGCCCCATCGAAATAGGCTTGCAGGAGCTCTGTTGGATCCATCGTTTGAACCTTCTCCCTGCCATTCATCCAGGATTGTTTTTGCAGACATAGGGAATTATGCAATTGAAAAATATAATAAAAAACCGATAGATGGCATTTCATATTTGAGTCAAAAATATTTCCATTGTGCCATTTCCAGATCGCCCACATAGCCAGGAAAAGAATAGGCCGCATGTCCCTATTCAAGTCACTCAAACATTCAAAAGCATCAACAATAGTGGGGAAAGAGATTCTATTGAGCCCGAAGTGTGCCTGCACAAGCTTCTAGATCATCTGAGATTGCGAACAGTTTATGAACAAATGATGATTGTTCTTTGTATTAGCCCGATAGTGGGGACAAATGGCAGGCCCACACCACTGTCGCTTCTGGAGATTCTCCCAAGTTAGTTTCATATTACGAAAAACTAACCAAGCAAATATAATGATCTTAATGGGACATCCCGACTTCCAAAAAGTGTAAGGGAATATGTGATTGCACTACTCAGGTTCAGATTGAATAAGAAGCTGATATATATGCCTAACATATGCATTTAATCTACCACCAAGCCCCTTCCATATTAGGAAATCTTCATCCTTGGATCAATAGATGCCTCTGTCCCACATATTCAACATGATCACATTCCATTGGCGGGCCAATTCATTCCTAAGTCCCAATACATCTGCTGTTTTCCATTTAGAAATGGCACCCTCCCATCTCTGAATAGTCTTATCCCAAAGAAAGATACCCCTACCATGTAAAGCCCCAATTAATTGTGGAGAGAATTGGATCCTACTTTCCCCACCAGCAATATCATCCAAGCCTATCATAATTTTATTCCCGGACTGAAATTTCCAGATCAGATTTTTTAAGAAGAAAAGTTCAATCCTTTTGAAACTTCTTCAAATAGCTGAGCCTCGGGATGATCCAATGTAAACCTGCCTAAAACAGAATGTAATATCTTTATTTTCCATATACTTCGATCTAATTGTATTACTCCAAACAGCATCGACCATAACAGCCTTCCACATGGATTTACATAGAAGTGCCTTTCGAAATAGATTGAAGTCCAGTATGCCCCATCCACCCATCTTTTTTGGGTAGGCTAGCGACTCTAGTTTTGCTAAATGGAATTTTCTCTGGTCTATGTGACCTCCCCAAACGAAGTTGGCAGTCATTCTGTTGAGTCTACTGATGATAGAAGATGGAATGAGGAATAGATGTGCCCAGTATACCATAATCTGAACTAGCACAACCTGGGACAAAATAACTCGACCACCAATGGACAAGCATTTATATTCCCATCCTGAAATTTTCTTGTAAAAATGATCAGATAACCAAAACCAATCATTAGCTGAATATCCTACAGGGTTTAAGCTGTAACCAAGGTATTTTACTCCTTGCATAATAGGATATACTTTAATATTAAAAAGTTGAGATAGAAAATCAATCAGTTCCCCTTGTATATTCTCAACATGCAAAGAGGATTTGTCTTCATTTACACACATCCCAGAGGCTTCTTGAAATTTGCACAATATATCATGTATACAAATGCATGTCGCATTACAAAGCATAGCCGAAAATAAGATGTCATCAACCAAAAAACTGTGTGATATAGAAACACCTCTACAAATAGGGAAAGACCGGCATCTATTTAGAAAAATCACTCTTTTAATATGAAGACTCAATGAGTCCATGACTAGAATAAAAAGAAGAGGTGACAAAGAGCAACCTTGCCTCAGGCCCTTGGCCACCTTGAAAAAAGGAGTGGGAATACCATTGCTAAGAACAGCGAAGTTTACATCAACCACACAAGCCATAATGACTGGATGGCGGAAATTATGTTTCAACCATTGAATATCCTTAAATGTTCGACATAATTGAATAATTAAAGGGCCCTGTTGTTATCATAATTTCCTTTTTCCTGTAGTCTATTAAACACAGGTAAAGGGGCAAATTTCACCGGCCATCTAGACTGTAGTTTTCAAATCGCATGGCCGACGAAACTAATGCGAGAAAAATGGAAGATGATTTCTTTGATAATTACAAATTACAGAAAGTATGATATTTTTTTCCAGAAACGGTAAGCTTACCTAATAATATTTTAGCTTTATTAATGGTGGAATCGAACAGAATTGTCGAATTATTCTGCAGAATTTAGTAACTATGGAATTGTCGAGTTTCCGAATTCTTTAATCAGATTGTGCAGAATTTAATAACTATGGTTTCTCAAATTTAGTAACTATGGTTTTTTTTGAAAAACAGTAATGAGTCATTTTACATAAGCTAATATCAACCAAAAATAGTTATTGTTTCTATTAATTTAAATGAATTATAATAATTTTTCCTAAAACATTCAAGATACTTTTTTTTAATTAACAGATATTCTTTTTTAATAGACAATATGCTATATAAATTCAGTTGTTCCACTGTAGGCCGAAAAGTTATGTTTAGGTTGAAAACATATAAAATTGTTACGCAGACAAATATAATTTTTTATTTAATTATATAATAAGCAACATAAATTTATGTAAAATGATTTTCTTATTCGAAATCGTAAAATCCTTTTCGGTGCTTAAGAAAGGGATAAGTTGGGTATACATGTTTCATGAAATGTTCTCCAACTGAAATTTATTTTCCTCTAATGTCCAGTTGAATTTTATTTCTTTTAAAAACGCCAAAGATCGATGGGAGACCATATAAGAAGATGAAGGTGGCAAAGACACGACCGTGGGGAATATTCAAGAAAATTTAAGATAATGTTTGACATAATGTTTACGTGGCAAATTTCACTGAAACACCCTAAAGTGCTTTATTTATTGGGAAGATAATCTACTGAGATCGAGCTTAATTGTTGCTTCAATCCTACTGGGAGGATGTGACGTAACGTAAAGTAGGAGCATTCTCGGGCCATGTATAAGCTTGCACAATCCAAGAAATTTCGTTTCCGTTTTCATTTTCGGATCTTTTCCTCATTTAAACCAATAACGTCCTCCATTGTTCCTTTCACTGTTTCCGTCTGGAGGTATTGTAGGTTGGAGGTCGAGGTATTGCAGATTGGAGGCCTAGGCTTTGGTTTTTTCAATAATAATAATTTAATTTAATTTTAAAATTACACTAAATTAACATATTAATAAAAATAATTAAATTGGTGTAAATTTATTTAGTAATTTATTTGTTAATTTTTTAAATATTTATTTGTAATTTCTTTTTTGAATTGTAATAATTAGTATTTATAATGAAAATAGAGTTTATATAGAGTACATCATGTATATCGTTCTCCCAACAACACAAAAGAAGCAAAAAAAAAAAAAACTTTGACCATCCATAATGTTTATCATTGCAATATATTTCAAAACTATAGACCCTAAGATGAGTGTATACATGACAACTTCAACATAAATACATAAGATAATTGTAGGATTGCTACTACCATAAAGGAGAAACAATCCATTTTTATAATGAAGTAAAGGAGAACCAACTAGAGACTGATATGACACACACTCCAAGCCTTGTCTCAGTCTTTCATAACAATTACTTTAGGAGAAACCATGTGAAACCTTGTCTCCATATGACCACCAAGAAGTATACGTAAGATGCCTAGGACCATAAAGGGCTAGAGCTACAATAACCAAAGGAAGCAATAATTGGTGAAAATTTCAAATATTCAAATAATGTGCAATACCTCTAGCACAACAAAAGTGCAAACATTGAAACTTTGTGCAATGCTTCCAACATCAAAAGACTAACAACATTCCTTGTGACCAATACACCTCTCGCGAGCTATACGAAGACCAATCCATAATTCATAGCACAACAAAGCAAAGATAAACTATTTTGGAAAGAGCACATGAGATAATAACAACCCAAAAAAGAACCATATGTATAAAAAACATAGAGTTGTCCACAAAAATATGGACACACATACAACACTCTAGAGAGAAGCACTAAGAGGATATCACCAACAAAACAATCAAAGCCATAACCATCCAACTCCAAACCAAAAACAAAGTTCCCATACCAAAAGTCAATACCAATGTCACCATTGAACTACCTATAAGTGGAGTAGTAAGGGACTGAAGGGTTCATACTAAACATTTATGACAAAACTTTAAGAAACCAACAATTGTTAATCTTGATCAAAAGAATTTATGGTAGGATCCTGTCCACTATAAACACGTTGATCTGTGAGGTCTACAGAGATAGAATCACTCACCATGAAGCCTTCCACATGAGTCAAGTGAGAGTCCAACTTATCCAAATAGAATATTTGTTTGCACATCATACACTTGATATCCTCTAATGAGGAGTAAGCTTGATATCCTCCTATGAGGAGAATATATTATAGTGCTTCACTTGTTTGTCTTTGCAAATAAGGCATAGCAAGGTAGCCATTTGCTAGTGTAAGACAAGTGAATTAACCCATTTCATATCTTCCACCACCAACTCAAAATCTAAGTGACAAGGTCATTCCCTTGTCTATTTTCTTTCTGATAACAAAATTGCCTTCCTAACTTCCAAAGGAATAACAACAAAGAAAGTAGTGATGAAGTCATAGGCAAAATGACAACTCTTTTTATTTGCTACATTGCCTCTACCACCCCTCCTACTAAACATTCTCTTTTTAAGAGGCATGAACGTAGTAACCAATGAACACTAAGAATAATGAGAACAAGGAATAAGAGAACATCTGCCTATAAAGCCAGAGAAAAGGAAAAGATACAACACCCTGAACACCTGACTTCAAAACTACTAAATCATCACCCAAATGCCACACCTTAAAGTGAATTCGAGAAAATTGTCAATCATCACACAACTCAAAAACATGATAGAACCCAACCACAAACAATGAAATTATTTAATCTATGGACTTAATTCTAAGGAGCTCAGATAATATCCAAAACCCTTAACATTGCCAACTCATACCAGAATGTGAAAATTTGACCAAATTAGAATGGAACAGGTAAACTAGATCCCATAAAACTAAACCAAACGTTAAACCCTTTTAAAATAGATCACAAAGAAGAAAAATAAAAATAAAATAACCCAAATAATTGTACACTCTCTAAGTGATTGAAACCTAAAAAACAGAGTAATCAAGAATCTACCCTCAAGAAACTAGGAAAGTAAAATGATAGAACATACTTGAGAAAAACAAAACACAAAACGAACAAATATGGAATGAAGTCCTTGATAAATTTTGGCAAACTCACTCGAACAATGTGGCATAACCAGTCACTCACCAGTAGGTAGAATAACGCACTGTGCCACTCTATAATGTAGAAACTGGAACAAAATATTATCAACTGAAAACAATTAAAGGAGGAAAAGGAACTATCCTCGCCTCCTTGCACACATAATTCATACCACATCCTGATGAGCATCATAACTGCAACTTTAAATTGACAAACCAACCTACGTGAAAATGTGAAGTTTTGTTATGCTTTTGTTGGAATTTCTCATGAAAATTCAAAATTATACTTTTTTGGCATAACTATTTAAAATTTTTCATTTAAACTTTCATTTTTCAGCCTAACAGCTAAATTTCGCGTTTGGCTGAAAAATTGGCCATTTAAATTAACGACAACCGTGCAATGGACTTTTCAACCAAACAAATTTTTTCAGCCGAAAATAGTTTTCGGTCGAACAATTTTTTCAGCCGAACAAGTTTTACGGTCCAAAATGTTTTCCAATCGAAAAAACATATATGTATATATGCAGGTCATGAGTTTGTTGCATACTCTTCTGCAATTGTTTGTTTGACAATTTTTTGTTCATTCATTCACAGTTGTTTTGGAACCGTTGTGGTAGGTTTGTTGTTGCATTGGAGGAATTTCTGAAGGGTCAGTTTTTTGTTTTATTTGTATTTTTTATCTGTTGATTTTTTTTCGTTTATGCAAGATTTTCGGGCGCTAGAGGATTTCACACACCTCATACGCGCTAGAGGAATTTTATCTATCTTCCGTACTCTTGTCAATCTAACTGCAGAACAACAGAAAACCAAGTAACGACCAGGAGACTTACATGTAGCATAATCACAATGGCCATATTGACTAGATTGTTTTCTCTTCTCACTATCTGTTTGTGAACCCACCAAATTGAAGAAACATAGACGCCTTCACAATAGTACATAAATACACACCTTAATTTCCATTGGAATAATATATAGTTCATAGGCGCGTTGTTCATTGTGAAGAAAAAGATAAATTGTGTGATTTAAAGATCAACAATGCAGGTTCTCTCTCTATATATATATTCTACGTCTTTTATTGTATTTACCTTTCAACAACAATGATAATATATCCTCTTTATTGTAATCAAGTTGTAGTGTGTGGATGCATTATGTGGGCTTAGAACGAATTTCATTGTTGTGTCAAAGCATTCTGTATACAGTGTACTCAATTTTTAAAAGATAACAACATGTGTTGGTGTATGGCCTTTAGTTTACTTTGTTTTACAAGTTTCTCCTATATTGTTTCCTTGTTATTACCACACATGGTTTAAACTTCTCCCCAATATTTTTACCCAACATTTTTAATGTTTCATAATTATTTATAAGGCTTTCCTTTAAGCAAAATTTCTTGAACTTTAGCATTTGCATGAACATATTTTCCGGGAAAAATCTCGGATTCCTTGATATCTTCACTCAAGAATAACCCAAAAAAAGGAGTAATCATTATTTTGTAGTGAATTTAGTGGACCTTGTATTGGAACGTCATGAATATCATGATCTAAATATAGTTTGCTATTTTAGTCAATGAGAAAGAGTTGTATATTTTCTTACCAAATTCCCATAATGAAATTCCGATTTGCCTTGTTCCATATCTCTTTAAGAACCCAAGTAAAATTTCTCAAATTCTCCAAATAAGGTTGAAATCATGGACTAGTCATAACATAAGGGATCAAAAATAAAGTTGGATAGTTCTACATTAAATATTTACCTAACCTTCATATTATAACAATGTCCCTTTAGGTTTCATATTTTACTATAACATAGTTGCTAAAACATTTCCTTGATGACTTCACTCTACCAGCAAAAGAGGTGTCATCATCAGTCTTCATTTCAACATATTCTCCTCCTATTTCACAAAATGTTAAAAGTATGTTGGGAGGCTCCAAATCAAGTATGTCTCATGAGATGGAGAAAGGATTTTCAATTCCCATTGCTTCTAACAACCCTGGTATTTAGGTGATTTGTGACTGTTGTTTTGGTACAAGTTGGCAATGGAAGTCTTTCCCATGCACACATCCTTACAACATACACTTGAAATTATTGGACATTTGTGACATTTTGTGACAAATATGTGTTCCTCTTATGAGCATCCACTTTCCAAGAAGAATTCTCACTATGTCTATCTGTTGAGCCCTATGACAATACTCTGATAATAAAATATTCAATATATAGTGGAAAACCATGAATCAATAAAGAGAATTCCTTTTCAAGTCACTTTCCAGCCATTCTTTTGGTTTTCTATCGATAGAGAAAGTATTTTGAGAATTTTCTAAATCTTGTTCATTATAACCTAGTGCATGGTATTTGTGCAAAGAAAATTCCTCATGAAAATCACTTTTGGAACTACTGTTTTAAATATTGTTCATTCCTCCCTCACTTAAATTTCCTTTATGTGAGTTACTTTGGGTCTCAAGTAACTCGAGTTTATCATTACTTTGAAAATGATTAATTTGCATCGATGAAAAATCATGAGGGTGTTTGTGGTTATTATTAGAACTCTTATCTGCTACACAAACATCAACATTATCAATACCATCAGCGTACTCGTCATCTACATCAACCGGCTCATAATCCTATAGTTGTGAAGTTTTTTTAATTTTTCCTTCAATCAATGTCACCTTTTCTCCAACACGATTTTTGATATCAATGAGTAGTGTAAGAAAAATGAAGGAAAACCATCTTCTATATGTTAAAAATTGTAAGGCACATTTCAAAAAAATAAAATCATAACAAGTCAAAATCCATAAAAACACCTTACACAATATCAAGAAGTAAGGTTCATTACAAAGTACTCACATTATAGACCATTGAAAGAATTATCAATAGATATAAACAAATATTGTTGAACCATTGTCTAATCAATGAGAATTGTGTAAGTGGGACATTTTCTTAATTCTGAATTTGATAGTCATTAGAGAGTACATATGGTTTTGTTAAAAAATGTGCAATTGTAAGATTTTGAAAGGAAAAATGGACACTAGGGAGAGAAACTACATTTATGAGAAAGTGATACTTTGATTTAGTATAAGGAGTACCTCTCCTTTAACATTGTCCTTCTTCCTATATGAAGATAATTTAGAGGACTAGATTGGGCTACATACTGACATGTTAAAAGTAATTTTAAGACAAAGATGATCATATTAGTTGGTACATTGTTTCTTATGTATGTACATGTTTTTAGTGACATATTAGGTAATGGTTTAAATATATAGTAAATATATTATAGGTTTATAGATAATTAGAGAGAGAATCTAAAAACATAAAGACGTAGATAAGATGACACATATATCAAGGTGATATAAAAACTAAATAATGTAATTTTGGTCTATCTCTTGATGCCCCATCTTGATTCCACATTCTCCAACATACCTTATATGTTGGTTATTACACCCTTGATAGGATGGTAGTGAAACCTAATTTCTCATATATGTCAATTATATAAGTGAAATTAATGGTAAGAATTCTAGTTTAACTTAGGCTACAAGGTTGTGATTATTAAAGAAGTGACCATAGAACAACTACCATGCAATAAATCTTTTTGGGTTTTTGTTGACCGCTTAATGTTAAATTTGTTTATTTGGCTTCAATATTGGGATAGTTAAAGTATTGACCACATCACAACTATGTAATGAAGCCTTTTGGGTTTTTGTTGATTATTTAACATTATATTTGTTTATTTGCCTACAATTTTATTTTTTACTACCATGCCTTCATAGAGGGAAGTTTAGTGAGATTAACCAAAAAGAAAAAGATATCCAGATATACGAAAAACTAGGATCTTTGAACCAAACACCCAAAGTCGTTCAAGATATTTTTCAAGATTAAGTGAGATAAAAAAAATCGGACATTGGGTATAAGAAAAAATAAGATCTTTAAACCAACCACCAAAAGTCCTTAAAGATAATTTTCAAGATTGAGTGAAATAAAAAAATGGGATCTTGAATCTTTTCAATAATAAATAAAACCAAAAAATGGGACCTTGACTTGTTGTTACACTTGAATCTTGGTAGTTGCATTTTCAACCAGATTTAAGTGATGGTTATCCCATGTAGCACATAATTTAGGGTATTGGAAGGTGATGGGACTTCATTGTAAGAATAGATAAGAGTAGATATAGAAGGTGGTAGGGCCAGTAGCATGAATTGACACAATTGGATATTTAAGTGATAAGCCATAATAACTCTCCAATTCAAATTGTTTCCTTATTCACTTGTCCTCTCCATTAATAGCATCCAATATGTCAAAATCTTGGTTGATGATTTAATCCATGGATTTAGGGAAGCAAGGCAATGATCTTACATACATGAAAAATGAAATGTTTTTTGACTTAGTGTTGAATATAAATATAGGATTTTGGATGCCAATGTACTTAGTGGCATGATCGACAATCAAACCTTATTGCCTCATAGATAATTATTGAATAACTTATATAGAAGATGAAAGCCCTTACAAATTAGTTGTTTATTGATTTGAATGTGGGTATAAACTTTTTAAATGTGGCAATTTTTGCAATGAAATCATAATGGCATGATGGAAAATATACATTGATAGGATAACCTTTGGTATAATCCAAACTTGTTAATCATGACAATATATCTAATTTCAAGGATTGGTATTCTCATGATAAGTATAAGCTTCATTGAATAGTGAAGGAATCTCACTAGACGTGGAAGTAATAATACTGATTTTAGTCTCTGCGATATGGAGAGTTATGGGATTAACTATTAGAGTATTAGAGGTCTTAAATGGGGTTGAAAATCACATTAATTTGTGTATCTTAGAGGTAGACCAATACAAATTCATTTATTCGATGATGAAAAATATTTTCCTCATCAATGAAAATCAATGTAGTGTAGCATGTGTTTGAATGTTATTCGTGTGCAAACTAATTCGTTATTGTTTACTTTGCATTAATTTTTTTATTTGGGAATAAATGTTGGATATTAATTAAAATTGGAATTTTATTTCCCCACCATCTATTATCAATCTGATTTTGACTCTTTATCATTTTATTATATTTATGTTATCATACCTACTATACGTTGATTGCATCATGTTACTCCAAATTATTATAAATCATAACATTTGTTTCTTATTGATTTCAACTCTTACCAATTTCAACTCTATCATCAATATGATTCAATTTGATATTATATATTCACCTCTTTTTCCCTTTAGATATTATATAGATGATTAAGGTATTTTCATTTCACTTAGGGTTTTTCATGCTTTCATTATTACGCAGACCTTTTAATAATGACCTTTAAGAAGCCAGGAATTAAGGGGGACATATCATTTTTTAAGAATAGAATGGAGGTGAAAGGATAAGGTGGAGAGTGTTATGTATGAAGGGGATATGGATCAATACCTATAAAATCCAACTAGTGATACAACCTGGAAATTTGATATGGCATCTATATGAGAAGATTATGTTCTATGAAGTATGACAAGACAAAGGAATAAAATAGAGGATTATGAAGTGTCATTAAGTACCACTTTCATAAGGAACATTGTCACCACTCACTAAAGCCATTACACCATCCACCTACATTAATGAAGTCTTGGTACACCATCCATTAGTTTCATTCCACTATTTGAGAACTAAAAGACATGTGATACATCATAGTTGAGCCTGGATGAGTGTTTGAGAAGAAAAATGAGTGAGTGTTTTGGGTGAGTGAAGATCATATTTAAGAAAATAATTTCCAATTATTTCAATAGAATACACCCTTTGGGGCAGCTCTTCAAGTAGTTACCCCTTAGGAGTTAATATATCTCACTTTATATCCTTCCCTATAATGAGTAAGATTTTATATATATAACTGAAATGAGTGAAGATCATATGTAAGTAAATTAATTCCAATTATTTCAAAAGCGTACACCCTTTTGGGTGGCTCTTCAAGTAGTTACCCCTTCGGAGGTAATACATCTCACTTGATATCCTTCCCTATAATGATTAATTTTCTATATATAGAACTATCAACAGGATAAAATCAAATATGTTTAAACATATACACATTAGGATCTGATATGCATCTAAGGAAACATTCGGAAAGAAGGTAAGAATCCATTTTGCATACCAAACTCAATGCACCAACTTACATCCATATAATCGTTTCTTCAATTCACATAATAATAAGGGGTATTTGGAATACCAATATGATTTCTCCATATAGATCCCATCATCAAGATATCAAAATAGAAAATCATTTTTCAGATCCATGTGGTGAACCTATTGATGGGAAACGAAGATGGACAATCATAAGTGATGGAACAAGAATATGGACAACCATTTAAGAAAAGGTATATTACACTATGTTAAAAATACATTCATGGTATACGTTTACTAATTTTCTAGTGGATTACGTTAGTAATCATTTCATAAGGTGGGAAGGACAAAAATTGACATCATGGGATTGGTTATCCTAGAAACTTATTTGGTAGTATCTATAATATTAAAAGGCCTTTTTTTGTGCCTTTGGATCCATGAGTGGTCACCCAAGTTTAGATGTAAATAATCCTATTTAACTTTATGAAATAGGGATCACATAAAATGTTAGGACGACGATGTGTTTGTGTTAGTCATCGTATCCACGTGTCAAATATAAAATTATATGCTTCTTGTGAATGGTATTTAATTTCCATGTGGACATAAATAAATATTCCATTGAAGTGAGAAAAAATAAATAAAGAAGATGCATATTTTTAAATTTATGTTCAATGAGGAATAATTTAATGAATAGCGCATTTTAAACTAGGATTTTAATGGTATCTCACTAAATTATTATTCATGTTTGGGATCTAGTTACTCATACTTGCTATTGAATTCAAAGGATGCTCGATATGTGTTGCAATATGGAACTTATAATATAAAATGATGTTTAATATGAAACTTAAAATATAAAATGATGTTTGGAATTTGTGCACTATTAGAGGTTGACATTTATTCATAATGAAATTAACCAACCTAATTAAATATTTTGGATTATATTCCTAAGTATTCCAACATGAGACAATTTGTTAAGACGATTTCCAAAGGGTATTGATTTGTAAACTGCCATTATTATTCCACCAAGGTAGTTCATCACAAAAAATCTTGTAATATTCCATCATTCCATCACAGTGGATATTTATTTTTCACCATTCTCCCATAATCTAAGGAATTTACAAAAGGAATATATTATTCATTTTATTGAATTTTTTTTTTACAGGGATCAGAAAACCCATTAAACATAGTTGAAAAATGGACATTATACTTAGAATTTTATTGATATCCTAATTCAGGACAAGCAATGATTACTAATGTGCTATACAATATTGGAATGAAGAAAGTCCTCCAAAGGAAAAGGAATGTACCTGGAATGACAACAAGCAATGAAGCATATTATATTGCACTAATAGAAGGCTTAGGAATAGCTAGGGAGTATGGATCCAATGAAATTTCAGTCTTCGCCAATTCTGAACTTGTGTGCAACCAGACGAAAGGCATGTACCAAGTAAAAATAGAGAAGTGAAAACAACTATGTAGAGAATAAAAAATTATTGCTAGTCAATTTCAATCATTTAGCATAAGTCATTGTTAAAATGTTAATAGGATGTCTAATGATCTATTGTATGGGTAAATGCCAATTCGATATTTGTATGTGAAAGATAAATTGGTGTCAAGAAGCACTCCATCAAAATTTATTGGTGGAGAATGTAAGATATCTATGATATGTGTGTATTTTTTAGATATAAATATGGTTTCCTTAATTACCATGTGTTTCTTTCAATACTATAGTAAGTGTGCTGCCATTGCATATTGAAAACTTGGTGAATTATTAGGTGAACTATTAGGACCTGACATATTGAAAAAAAAAATGTATTTAATGGTCAAGATGTGCAATTCAACATTTGTGTTTTTAGTCTTGAGTATATCTGAAATGAAGAATTTACACCAAATAATTTTGAAGAAACCATTTGATAGTTATGTTTATTTGTCTTATTAATTTTTTGAATTCTTGATCTTTTTAAATAGTAATTTTAAACATTTTTAAATGCATGGTGTAGCTTGAGTTTTTTTTTAGGATCATATATATACATATATATACATATATATACATATCTATATCTATATATATATATATATATATATATATATATATATATATATATATATAGATATATATACGTATATATATATACGTATATATATGTATACATATATATACATATATATATGTATATATATATATATACATATATATATGTATATATATATATACATATATATATATATATGTATATATATATATACATATATATATATATGTATATATATATATGTATGTATGTATATATATATATATATGTATGTATGTATATATATATATATATATATATATATATATATATATATATATATATATATATATATATATATTGGATCATCACATGAGCAATCACCGCCTGATTGTTCGAGGTGTAAGCAAGATAGAGATTCAACTCAGCCTTGAACATCGGCTATAGGGCGAATTTCTATGCATGCTGACGAGATTGGTCATGGATCAAGGAGAGTATCATATGAATCATGGTAGGGCCATCATCGGTTACATCATCATCATGGTATATATTTGGTTATGTGAAAACTTAAATGATATTCATAGAATCATGTGTACATACATATTGAATGAATTTTTGTCAATTTAGCTTTATTAATTTATAATATATTTCATCCTTTTTAAGAGCATCTCTCACTAGGTCGATGACAGTATCATATCAATCAATCGAGGACCATCATTCACATCATCGTGGTATGGTAAATATACATTTATGTGTATTTAATTAAATGTTAAATATTTAGAATCATATGTACATTCATATTGAATATATTTTTGTGAATTTAACTTCATTAATTTATAATTTCTATTTTTTTAGAAGCATCTCTCACTAGTTCGTTGGGTGAGGGTGCTCAACATTCCCACTGTGGTCAAAAAGATCAATCAACTCATGTACTTGGGAATTATGGTGCTCAAACATCTCTGGATGGTCGTGAATCCCAACTGAATCATCATGATCCTCCTCATTTTGTAAATTATATAATTTTGTTTTACTTAAAGGAAAATTGTGCATGAAAATAAATTGTATGTACATGTCTATTTGCATGTGTATAAATGCATTGACATGTTTTAATATTTATGTAACTATATTGAAGTAGGGGGTGAAAACGTTTATTGAAGTCAACATAAGCCAAGCAGGGAAATCCAATAAGAAGACGATAGGTTAGCTACCACCTGTCTATCTGATATTCCTCATGTGCTTCCTTAGGAAACAAACATTCAATAGTGGATGTTACAAAGGTGCACAAGTAATTATTCAAAATTGGAGAAATATCTTAGGATTTTGGAATTCCCTGTAGAAAGTCGTTAAATCTTAGAAATAGTTTTGCACTCTCTAAGTAAATTTCTTGATATTTACAAGAACCTTGGGCCAACAACTAATGGATCTATAGATATGATGAGGTGTAGAAATAAAACAATGATGAGTCCCGATAAATGGTTCGAGATAAATAGGAGGGCTACAAAATAACATGCCAAATATATGTTTAATTTCAAAGAAGTGACGAAAAGAAAGATGCTCAAGGTGCAATATTTGAAGCACCCTAAAATAGTCCACCATTTGTATGATAGGCTCATTGAAATGTATGGCAAGCTACCATGGAATGACGCGGTTCCACATTATTTTGCAAAAATATTTTATTCATAATTTAGTTTTCTATGAAACTCGACTATACTAACCATCCATCTGAATTTTATGGTACTCGGAGAGGATAGACATATGAATGTAAAGGTGCATTAAGGGATACTATTTTTCCATGTCCTCCACCTCCTTTGGTACCTCAATCTCCATGCCTGGTAACTTTGTAGTCGAAGATGGATGACACTTCTCAAATTGGTCAAGAAGAAATGGATGCCATTATAAACAACGTACAAACTACGTTGACCATAATTGATGTTTATCTAAATCGACAAAGAGCACGAGCTCATGCACTTGCTAATTTTGTATTTAAGTCATAGATGGAGATAGATAATATGAATATTGAATAGGTTAAATCGTGTACAAAGTCTTGTCATGATGGTTGGAAAGACATAATTGGTCATGAGGAATAGGCAATGTGATCGATATGTGTTAATTTTTAGGGTGGATATTTCAATGTAATGTAATATGTGTGTTAATTTTGATTGATATATTCCCCCAAGGCTGCGATTTGCTGTCTAGCAAATGTGTTGCTAAGGCGTTTGTGTTGTTCTATAGGTCACATGTTCAAACCTTAACTTACCAATGTGTCGTTCTTGGGGGCGGTGCAGTTGCACCTGGAGGTTATAGGGGTAGTCGTCGGGGATCAACCCTATGTCTCGTGACTACGAGAGTTGACACGTAATCGATTCAAACAATGATAAAAAAAATAATAAATAGATAAATAAATAAATAATAAAATAAAATAAAATAATAAAAATAAAATAAAATTCACTCACGTACATTTTGTAAAAAAATTCAAATATAATATAACACAAATATATCATATGTTCACCATTTTTAGTTAACCCATTTGTGGAATGAAAAATTTGGTAATATGACGGTGCTAGGTTCAGGTTCAAATGAATATATGTTGATAGATTTTAGTTTTTTTTTTAAGAATGTGTTGATACTATTAATTTATTTTTATATATCGGCATTGTGAAGATATATTTGTAAAAGAAATAATTATGTATAATTAAATGTTAATAGATTTCCATCCCATTTAGCATTTTCAACACACACAACTATCTTCTTCCCTATTAGGAGATGTGTCAAATATTGGCTTATCACAAGCACTAAATATTTCAATTTTGTTTTGTTATAAATTGAAGCAAGTTTCATTAAAAAATCATATTTCTATCTTATAATTTTAAAATTTTTGAACTTTAGGTTTATGGAGATAGTTTCCCTTCTCTAGGGACATTAGTGATGGAGTCATTTATAGGGATAGGATAGTCTATACGATTTGAAAAATTTGATACTTTTTTTTAATGTTGCGAGTGTATGCATTTTCATATGCAATTTTAAATTTTTAATATATACATGTACATGTATTGTAAAAGGCATCCATGAGGGCACAATGCAGAGGGATAACCACGAGGTATTGAAAGGAATTTGGAGCTTGAGTCAGTTAAAGGGATTGGATCGTCTAGATAATTTGCAAAAGTTGTTACACTTTTTTTAATATTGCAAGTTGTTAGGATATTCCGACACATAGGAAATAGTTAAGTATAACTTGGTCTAGTGTAGAGTTAGGTAAAGTGTGTTTCTTTACTATGTATTTTTGTAACTTACAATTCGATGGTCACGATATCTAGTGATCCGATAGTTCATTCTCTCCTCTGTATTACGAACACCTGATCTGTGGATTAACATCCGATTGGTCCATGATCTCTATTTAAAGAGCACGGAAGGTCATTTGTAGGGTAACCGTTCATGAGAGAAGCTTACGTAAATTTTCATTATTTTGTTAATAAATTTCCTAAAGTGGCTGTGTTGGCTCAGGTCGTGGATTGTTTCCCTCTTTGAGGGTTTTAACCACGTCAAGAATACTGGTGTATTGATCTGTGATCTATTTGTGAGTGGTGGCCTTTGGTGTTCTATCTAAGGAACTTAGCATGTAAATTCCTACATGGTATCAGAGCCAAGTTGAGGACCACATCCATTGGTGATCTAAATCTAAAGCTGGTAGAACTGCATCCGACTTCCGTTTCCTAGATCTACTATTTTTTACTGCTTTCGGGCCAAGATTACTACTCTTTTGTCTTAGGAGAAACTTTTCCAGTGAGGAATCCCTTTCGTTTCACACAAAAAGGTTTTTGGTAGCCCTAGCTATGTCATTTTTAAGATCTGGAGGTATACAATGTTTATATGTAGTTTTTAGTTATTTTCTCTCTGTTTATTTCGTTTTATTTATGTCTTTGTTTTTTATTACTAGATCTACACCTTTCATTTATGTGTATGCTCTTTGCCCCATGATTTTGCGTGATCTGGGCAAATCAGAAATAGAAAGGATGTTTTTTTCTCATGCATATGCTCTTTTCGGACGTGCCTTAGTGTGATCTCGGAAAATTAGAAACATTGAGGAAAATTTTTAGTTTCTAGGTAAAGCTAACTTTAAACCATAGGTTTTTTTTTTTTTGTATGTCTGTTTTGGGTTTTGTGGTTTTTATTTTGTAGGAAAAAAAGATCTTTCTCAAGAAAGCATGCACCCCAAAGCTTCGGTGACTAAAAAAAAAACCTTTCTCTTTTCCAAAAATTACTAACCTTTTAAGCTAGCTCACTTGGTCCAAAGTTACTTTATGAGAATAGAGGTCTTGAGTTCAAGTCTTTCTTTTTGTTGAGTTACTTTTTCAAAAAGCACATGTAACTTATGTTTTAAAGTTACTTTATGTAAAAGTGTTCTCACCCATTATAAAAAGTGAGTCACTTATAATTCTAAAGTCTCTTTATCTTTTATTTAAGTTACAATTTAGTGGGTAGCTCATAAAGTACCATTGTAAAAGTGACTTTCACTTATTTATAAAAGTGAGTCATATAATTTTTTTTTTTAAAGTGAACTAATTAGATTAAGTTTGGAAAGTGGGCGGATTTTTTTTAAATATAACATTATCATTAATTTTCGAACATTCCCGCACTTCGTCAACATCTTCAACAACTTTTATTCAAAAAGCCATAACTTCTTCATCCGGAAGCCATTTTTAGAGCCATTTTTCTTAATCAGCCTAATTTTTTGAGGTCTTTCCATTGGAACACTTAGTTTTAGCATCTATAGCTTCAGTTTCTATTAGGATGGAAAGTCCATGCCAAGTTATTCTTGACAGTACCAACTACTTCCAGTGGTTGTCCTACATTATGGATTTACTTAGAAGTAAAGGACTTTACATAATAGCCTCAGGCCAACAAACCAAACCAAAAGATGAAGATAAGGCAGACAAATGGGAAAATAGGCAAGATCAAGCACATAGGTTGATAGGGATGTCTATTTCTCTAGACCTTAGATTCCATATCGCAGAACTTGATACTCCTAATGAAGCAACGAAACAATTCACTAAAGTTTTTGGAATTAAAAATGAACTTAGAGCCCATCAACTCGAAAATGAGTTGCTTACATTGGACCCCAATAATTTTTCTTCCATTAAAGATTTTTTGTCAAAGTTCAAGACCCTTAGACTTCTCTTAGAACGTGTTAAGGTTAAGAAAGAAGATGGTAACCTTATCTATTCCATTCTTACTAAGTTGGGACCAGCCTACTCTGTGTTTGTTTCCACCTTACATTCTACAAGAGAAGCCTTCATTTCTCAAGGACAAGACTACAAGTCCCCTTCGTTTGATGTCTTTTGTGATTCTTTAATAAGAGAACAAGAAAAGTTGTTACACCTTGGTCTTCTTAATCTTGGAAACTCTTCTAAGAAAGCTTTAGCCACCCAACAAAAACCAAATTCAAAGAATCCTAAGAAGTCATATCCTAAAAGGAATGGTCCTAAACCAAACAAGGGTCCTAAGCAATTTCAGTCTCAAAATGAAAAATCATTTCAAAAAAATGATAAGGCAAATAAAAACAAAGGGAAGAAGATTGATATACATTGCCACCTTTGTAATCGAGATGGCTACTTAGAATCC
This sequence comes from Pinus tabuliformis, assembly GCA_031772625.1. Classification (NCBI taxonomy): domain Eukaryota; kingdom Viridiplantae; phylum Streptophyta; class Pinopsida; order Pinales; family Pinaceae; genus Pinus; species Pinus tabuliformis. The sequence goes on along the minus strand of CM062819.1, from coordinate 875,840,657 downwards.
AAATGCTTTAAGAAGATGGAAGCCTTGGAAGTAGCAATGAAAAAGTATAACATCCATTTGGAGCACTCTTCAACTTCAACTTCATCTTCAAGAATAACACATTCTGCATATGGTTGTCAAACATATCGGTCTGGGTATGCACTAAATGTAACTTCTTCTTCTAATTCTCATGCGTGGCTCATTGATTATGGAGCTCCTTATCACACTACCAAAAACAAAGCCATGTTTTCTTCTTTAAATTATTCTAACAACAAAAATATATATGTTGGTGATGATAGATCTCTTAGTGTTGTAGGGACTAGAACTGTTCATATAGACAATGGTCAATTTAATGATGTATTATGTGTTCCAACCTTATCCTACAACCTTCTATCTGTATATCAGATAACTCATTCAGGTGAAGGTAAAATCGTTGAATTTTCACCGCATGATGTTCTAATTAAGGACCTAAGATATCCTAGACAAATTTTAGCTACTAGCATTGCTGATGATTATACAAGGTTTTATAATTTTAACAACTTTGGGTCATCAAATCTTCCCTTGGTATTTGTTGCTCATAATGATGAAGTGAGAAAACTTTGGCATGAGTGATTTGGTCACTTAAACTATCGATCCCTTCAGAACCTATGTAAGGAAAATATGGTGACAGGTCTTCCAATGGTATCTTGTAGAGATGGTGTTTGCTCCGGATGTGTACTCAGGAAACATCATCGGGATAGTTTTAAAAAACATGCCTCTTGGCACGCCTCGACCTCTTTACAGCTTCTGCATAGTGATTTATGTGGTCCACTTCCAGTTGTTTCATTCTCTAGCTACAAGTATTTGTTAACTTTCATTGATGATTTCTCCAGACCCACTTGGGTATACTTCTTAAAACATAAGAGCGAATTATTTAACATGTTCTTAGCCTTTAAGGCCTTTGTTGAAAAACAATCTGGACATCAAATTCTTAAGCTAAGATTTGATAATGGTAGAGAATATGTTAACAACAAGTTCATCAACTTTTGCACTGAGAATGGAATTCAAATGCAACATACTGTTCCATATACTCCACAACAAAATGGTGTAGCTGAAAGGAAGAATCACACCTTAAAGGAAATGGCTAATTGTATGCTTCAACCTAAATGACTTAGTCTTAATTTTTGGGCAGAAGGAATTAAATGTGCAAACTACATAATAAATCACACTCCTACTAAGGTTTTAAATAATATCATTCCAGAAGAAGCATGGAGCTCAATTAAACTAGATGTAAGTCACTTTCATGTTTTTGGAAGTGAAGCATGGGCCCATATTCCAGATGAGAAACATAAAGCTTTAGAACTAAGAGTGAAAAATGTATTTTTGTTGGATATTCTAAATATTTCAAAGGATACAAACTTATTCCACTTAAGTCCAAAAATGTTATCATTAGAAGAGATGTAAAGTTTGCTAAAAATATGTTGGCCTACGAGCCTAGTTCGACAATGTGCCACCTCTCTCTATCCCTTCTACTTCTGAAAATATTTCTTCTTCAGATGATGATAGTGAAGATGACAGTCCTCCCCCACCTTCTTAGGATCCTCCTTCAGCTCCTCAACTTCCAAAATGGGTCTGTGCTACTCGGGATGTAGCAGGTTCTCTTGCCAGTAATCCTACAGATCATTGACGTACACATTCTCAGTTCGATAGAGCCTCTTCTTTACTACCTCAAGCTTCAACTAATTATGATCCTAACACCTTTGCAGAAGCTTCAGGCCATCTAGATTGGGATGTAGCTATGAATGAAGAATATCATTCATTATTGGGAAATAATACATGGGATCTTGCTCCCCTTCCAAAGGGACGAAAACTTGTTAGATGCAAATGGGTTTACAAAACCAAGTATGGAATAGATGGAAAAGCTGATAAACATAAAGCTCATCTTGTTGCTAAGGGTTTTTCACAAGTTGAAGGCATTGACTATGCTGAAACCTTCTCCCGCATTGCCAAAATGAACTCTATCCGCCTTGTTCTTTCCCTTGCTGCCTGTTTCAAATGGGAAGTCCATCAAATGGATGTTAAAGCTACCTTCTTGCATGGGGACTTTCATGAAGAAATCTATATGGAACAACCTACTGGCTTTATACAAACAGACTCCAACCTTGTATGTCGACTTAAGAAATTCCTTTATGGTCTCAAGCAAGCCCCTTCGCCTTGGTATGCCAAAATGGATAGCTTTCTTTTAGAAACTGGATTTTCTAGGTGTCATTCTAACAATGCTATCTACACCAAGAAAGTGGGCAAGTCTCTTATCATTCTTGATCATTATGTTGATGATATTATCCTTACTGGTAGTGATCCCAACCTTATAAACCATGTTATGTCCAGCCTTAAAAAGAAGTTTGAAATGACCGACTTAGGACACTTGCATTATTTTCTTGGTCTTCAAGTATTGTGATCCAAGGAAGGTATCTCCCTTTCCCAGTCCAAGTATGCATGTGATCTTCTACGCCATTTTCACATGGAAGACTATAATCCAGCCCCTTATCCCTTTCAGTCTGGAGCCAAACTTTCAGTCACTTGTACTTCCCCTAAAGTTGAAGCTACCTTATACTGTCAATTTGTACGAAAAATTTTGTATCTGACCCATACTCGTCCTAACCATTCCTTTGTTGTTGGCCTTATTCCTCAGTTTATGGAAAACCCACATGAAATTCATTGGAAAGCAGCTAAAAGAATACTTCACTATGTTTGAGGTACAATTTAGTTTGGGATTCATTATAATGCAGAAGCATCTCCTCTATTGGTTGGTTTCACTGATTCTAATTGGGTTGGTGACCCTAATGATCGGAAGTCTACTGCGGGTTATGTGTTCACTCTTCGTTTAGGACCTATTACACGGGCTTGCAAGAAACAAAGTGCCATTTCTCTTTCCTCAACAGAAGCAGAGTATCGTGGTGCCGTAGAAGCTAGTAAGGAAGCCCTGTGGCTTTGTCAGATCCTGTCAGAGTTTGGCTTTCAGCAATAGCATCCGACTACACTTTGGTGTGATAATCAAAGTGCCATTCAACTATGCAAATATCCAGTCCAACATTAGTGTAGCAAACACATTGAACTGCACATGCACTTCATTAGAATGCTCATTCACGACATGTTCTTGAAGTGCAATATTGTTCAACAGATGATCAAGTTGTAGACATCTTTACAAAGGCTCTCACAGAGGTGAAGTTTACTAAACTTCAATTTATGGTTGGAGTTCAGGAAGTTGTCACTAAGGGGGGATAGGCTCTAATGCCTTCTTCCTTCTCCTATTGTATCATATTTGTACATCCTTCAATCCTATCCCAAGTTTTCCTTAAGGGGGGATGTTAGGATATTCAGACACATAGGAAATAGTTAAGTATAACTTGGTCTAGTGTAGAGTTAGGTAAAGTGTGTTTTTTTACTATGTACTTTTGTAACTTACAACCTGATGGTCACAATATGTAGTGATCTGATGGTTCATTCTCTCCTCAGTATTACCGACACTTGATCCTTGGCTTAACACCTGATTGGTCCATGATCTCTATTTAAAGAGCATGGAGGGTCATTTGTAGGGTAAAGGTTCATGAGAGAAGCTTATGTAAATTTTCATTATTTTATTAATAAATTGCCTGAAGTGGCCGCGTTGGCTCAAGCTGTGGACTGTTTCCTCTTTGAGGGTTTTAACCACATCAAGAATACTAGTGTATTGATCTGTGATCTATTTGTGAGCAGTGTCCTTTGGTGTTTTGTCTGATGAACTTACCCTGTAAATTCCTACACAAGTTTATGCATTTTCATGTGCAATTTTAAATTTTTAATATACACATGTACATGTATTGTATAGGGCATCCATGAGGTGTAGTGCAGTGGGAACACCCCGAGGTATTGCATAGATTTTGGAACTTGAGTCAACTACGTGGATTGGATTATCTAAAAAAAATTAAATAGTTGTTACATTTTTTTAGTATTATGAGCTCATGCATTTTCATGTGAAATTTTAAATTTTTTATATATACATGTACATGTATTATATAGGGCTTCCATGAGGATAAAATGGAGGGAGAACACCACAGGGTATTGCATGGAATTTGAAACTTTTTGTAATTTTATTTTGACGATAAAATTCTCATTTAATTTTAATACATTAACATTTAATTTAAAAGTACACAATCTTATGTGTATATGAATATTACACATGTTGTGTAGTGTACCCATGAGGATGATGAATGCACGAGTGTTGGTAATTGGTTCCCCCAAGGGCAGTTTTGGGGCTAAAATCTCATGGTTTGGGACAATTTTCTAATAAAATTGTAAAGTCTCCGCATTTTGTGGTCACGGAGCGCGAAGGTGTCAAGAGTCCTAAAGGGTTGTCTGTCCTTATTTTGTAAGGTGTTAAATTGGCTGTAAAGATCGATTGTATAAAAAAGAGCAAAGTAAGTAAGCTCTAGTAGGAGAGAGAGTAAGAGAAGAATTAAGCATTGGAGCTTTAGTAGAGAAGTCTAAGTGTTTTTGGGTCTTAGCATAGGTACAGGCTTTGTAGCTAAGTGTGCATAGGCTTAGGGTGGAAGTCTGCAGCTGAGTGCATGGACCCCTGTAGCTAGTGCAAAGGGTGGATAGAGTCTGTATTAAACTAGAAGATATCAATAAAGATAAGTATTTTGCAATTAATGTGTATTTAGTCTCTGTTATTGCATCTGATTATATTGCATTTTGGGTTTTAATTTAAAATGTTTATTTGATGCGCAGATGTATGTGATTATATGTGTTAATTGAATGCAAGTAAAGATATTAGTTTACGCAATGCTAACTGTGAGTGATTAGTAAGATAAGTAAAACACTTGAGATAACTTGGGAACCTATACAATACAGTGTCATAGCTACGTGAAAGTACCTGAACCATGAGTTAGGGTTGCGCGAAGGTCAATCGTACACCTTCGCGGAGGTACTAAAGGGCGGAGTAAAGGGTGAATTGATAGAGTCGTAAGGCTTAGCAACTTGTGCGAAAGTAGGGGAAGGTGGTATAAACCGACATCATTAACATCTCAGGGTGTGGAAACTTGGTTCCAGCATCACCCATACTGCTTCGAGTGAGACTTCAATCTGCACTCCACAGATTGATACCGAAAGGGCCAGTGGTGTAGGGATTTGTTTGGTTGACTAACGCTGAACCTGGGTTAGGGCCCACAAAGCCAACAACGAGGATGTTGATAGATTGTATATTTCAATGTGATTCTCTTTGATGCAAATTTTCATTTGAAAACCTTTTTATTATATTTATTTTTATCATAATATAAATTTCTCACATATTTAAAGTAAAACTCTTTATTATGAATTGATCTCTTTGCTACATATTTTTATTTGACAACGTTTTATTATATTTTCTTTTATAATGATATAAATTTTTGGACATATTTTAAAATGGAACTCTTTATTACTAATTGATATTTAATTTCGTAATTTTGAAGTTTATACAATTTGCATGATGATTCTTATAATGTTAGTAGAAGAGAATATGAATTTGCGTTGATTCTTAGGTCATGTGAAGTTGATTTGTAAGGTAGTTTAATGAATAGTAAAATTGAAAATTACAAAGCATGGTACATTTTGCATTCATGAATCTTATCATGGTGTAGATTTATAAAACAATCATAACTTAAAATTGCATTATAAAACATTATATATATTTTGCATTCGTTAATAGGTCATCATCTTGTATATAAGAGCTACTATGGATACAGCTTGATACTTAACTTTTAATATAAAATTTGTTCGAAGAAAACATACTATAAAATTGCATTATAAAAGATGGTACATATGGAATGATGCATCGTTTAATGCTAAAAGGTTTTAAATTTAATTTCATGAATATGAAGCAATGAAAGTAAATTTGGATTTAGTTTGTACATTTCACAGGACGATTCTTATAATGTTAGTAGGAAATAATAGGGATTTGGGTTTATTCTTAGGTTTTGTGAAGTTGTTTAATGAGTAGTAAAATTGTATATTACAAAACATGGTACATTTTGTATTCATGAGTGTTACCATGGTGTAGATGTCTAAAACAATCATAAGATAAATTTGCATTATAAAACATGGTATACATTTTGCATTCATGGATAGTTCATCATCTTGTATATAAGAGCTAGTGTGGATGTGCATTGATACTTAAATTTTAATATAAAGTTGTTCAACGCAAACATACTATAAAATTGACATATAAAACATTGTACATTTTGCATGATCCATGGTTTGATTCTTAAAGGTTTTACATTTAAGTTCATGAATATGAAGCAATGAAAGTAAATTTGTATTTATTTAGTATAGTTTGCATGATTATTCTTATGATGCTAGTAGAAGATAATATAGATTTGAGTTGAATCTTAGGTTTTGTGAAGTTATTTTGTCAATTTGTTTAATGAATAGTAAAATTGCAAGTTACAAAACATGGTACATTTTACATTCATGAATCTTACCATGGTATAGATATCTAAAACAATCATAACTTAAAATTCCATTATAAAACATGGTATACATTTTGCATTTATGAATAGATCATACTCTTGTATAGAAGAGATACTATGGGTGTGGGTTGATAATTAACTTTTTATATAAAGTTATTCAAAGAAAACATACTATAAAATTGCATTATAAAACAAGGTACATTTTTGCATGATACATCGTTTGATGTTTAAAAGTTTTACATTTAAGTTCATGAATATGAAGCAATGAAATTAAATTTTCATTTAGTTAGTACATTTTTCATGATGATTCTTAAAATTTTAGTAGAAGATAATATGGATTTGGGTTGATTGTTAGGTTTTGTGAAATTGTTTTGCAAGAAGTTTAATGAAAGTAAAATTGCAAATTACAAAACATGGTGAATTTTGCATTCATGAATCTTACCATGGTGTAGATGTATAAAACAATCATAACTTAAAATTACATTGTAAAACATGGTATACATTTTGCATTTATTAATAGATCATCATATTGTATAGAAGAGATACTATGGGTGTGGGGTGATACTTAAATTTTAGTATAAAGTTGTTCAAAGCAAACATACTATATAATTGCATTATAAAACATGGTACATTTTTCATGAGGCATTATTTGATGCTTAAGTGTTTTACATTTAAGTTCATGAATATGAAGCAATGAAAGTAAATTTAGTTGGTACATTTTGCATTTATTAATAGATCATCATATTGTATAGAAGAGATACTATGGGTGTGGGGTTATACTTAAATTTTAGTATATAGTTGTTCAAAGCAATCGTACTATATAATTGCATTATAAAACATGGTACATTTTTCCTGAGGCATTGTTTGATGCTTAAGTGTTTTACATTTAAGTTCATGAATATGAAGCAATGAAGGTAAATTTAGTTGGTACATTTTGCATGAATATTATTATAATGTTAGTAGAAGATAATATGGATTTGGGTTGATTCTTAGGCTTTCTGAAGTTGTTTTGTCAAATTTTTGAATGAATGTTAAAATTCCAAATTACAAAACATGGTACATTTTTCATTCATGAATCTTACCATGGTGTAGATGTCTAAAACAATCATAACTTAAAATTTCATTATAAAACATGGTATACATTTTGCAGTCATGAATATATAATCATCCAGTATAAAAGAGCTACTATGGATGTGGGTTGCTACTTAACTTTTAATATAAATTTGTTCAAAGCAAACATACTATAAAATTGCATTATAAAACATGGCACATTTTGCATGATAATTTGTTTGATTCTTAAAAATTTTAATTTAAGTTCATGAATATAAAGCAATGAAAGTACATTTCATTTATTGGTACATTTTGCATCACAATCCTTATAATGTTAGTAGTTGATAAAATGGATTTGGTTTGATTCTTAGGCTTTTTGAAGTTGTTTTGTTAAGTTGTTTAATGAATAGTAAAATTTGCATTAATGAATAGATCATCATGTTGTATACAAGAGCTACTATGGGTGTCTATTGATACTTAAATTTTAATATAAAATTGTTCAAAGCAAACATACTATAAAATTGCATTAAAAAACATACATTCTAAAGTACCTTCTTTGTCTTAAATTGTCTTACTATTGTATTTTCATGAAATTTTAGAAATATTAGAGATCGATAATTAAAACCTGTTACATATGTTCAGTTATGTTCAGTTACATATGAATACTAATTTATGTTTGAAGGGAAAACAAATAAACCTATTGTTTCAAGACCCATTTTTATGCTTGCAAAGCGTTGACACAGTCCTAAGTTTTGTTTTGTTTTATTTTATTTTGGAGAAGAGGAAGAAATCACCTAATCCAATTTAAGATTAGTGATTTTTCCTTTAAAGGTGGTTTTCTTGCTTTTGTTTGATTTTTCTATGCTTTTAAGTGTTTTTCTAGTGTTTGCATGGCAAAAAGGCAAGTTTTTAAGTCAAGATAAGTCATGACTTAACCTAACCATGAACTATATAGCTTAAGCACTTCTAAGGGTGAGGTGATGACACTTAGGAAACATTAACTTAGGAGGATGCGACACTAGGAGAAAAAACACAAATAACAAATCAAATGATGTGTCAACACTAAGGGGATTGAAACGATGGTTTATGTAGGATCCAAATTTGACTTAGGTAAAAATTTCTGAGGGTCGTTGTCGTTGCGATAACAGGTTCATAATCGTAAACTATGATCCAATGAATAGGTAGTAATGAAACACACCATTATTTATGATGCCACCTTCCCCTCACCCATAGGGCTATGTGATTCTTTCTAGTTATTATCTCACAGATTGTGCTCGCTTCACTTTGGTACCATTCCTACTCTGTCAATGCATTCATGTAACAAGATTAATATTGAATGGAGGAATTGTACGATCAAACTCTAATTGCATTAACATAGGACTATATTATAAACTCCTTTCAAACTCTCACTTATCTGGCCGAACACCCTCGAAAGAGGCTTCACCAATTCCCAACAACAAAAGGCAGGCTAGAAAGGCAAGAGAAGTTATATTAGTTAAAAAAGAAAAATTCAATTTTCTAGAAGACTTGTTAGCATATGAGAGGAGACTTGAAACAAGACCAAGGGCAGGATCTCAACCAACAAGACCTATGGGAAATTGAAAGCCCAAGAGATTCAACTAAAAGCTAAAGAGCTAACAGAAGAATCCAACTAGAAAGAATTAAGAGTGGAAGAAAAGATTCGTTCCTTGCTTCACACACCTTTTTTCCTCCACATACACATCTTCCACACATATCTTTAGCGGTTTAGAGGAATTTTTCTAATGATTGAAAAGTGTGCATATCTCAAGATAACTTTCATTGCATAGAGGTGCGACTTGTGGAAACAATTACAAAAATGAAGCATTCTCAAATAATGAGAAAATGAAACCCCACACAAAGAGGCAGAGACTATGCTTCTATGTAGCTATCATCCTTGTTCTGGTATGTTATATTTATAACTGTCCAAAATAAAATTGGTAGTAACATTTAATAAGTAATGCATAAGGCAGGTAAAGGCTAAAATTAAAATGTTATTGGGTAGTTTATTGACATTTGAATTACTTGCACTCTATATTATTATTTCTAAAGATTTGATTTTTTGGAATGTGTGGATGTATATCATAGGGTCAAATATATAAAGAAGATATCAAGTATTAGAGGCAAGAAATTCCTTCTTTAATGTGTGAAATATAAAATTATCTACTTCAAGGATTTTTCAATCTAGAAGAGAATCACCTCACACATGTAGTTGAAGAGATTGAAATTTGTGGACACATGCATGCAAGTTCAATGTGGTTAGTGGAAATGGACTTGAGAATATTAAAGTCATTTTATCAACAAATATCACGTCCAAATTCCAAGGGGACCAATGGTTGAAGGCTATATAATATGTTACTTTACAATGTGTATTAGCGAGTATTAAGCCTAATTACTGATGGATATTAACATACCACACCTTCATGATATCAAATTTATTGACCAATATGAAAGGGAATTTATTAGTATTTGATCAACATTGATATAAAATGAATATAAAAAAAAGACTATTCAAATATAGACAAAATAGTTGCAACTGAGTTATGGGAAAGTGCTTTACAATATTCTCCTTCTATATATATATATATATATATATATATATATTGATATTTCAACTATGAGTTTTCATATGATAATCTATTATAAAATAAAAAGTTGATTAAATTTATAAAAATTAAATGTTATAGTCTATTCTTTGTAAGTTTTTTGAGGTTTTCCTAAAATATTTTTTTGTTTAATTTATCTATAATTAAGTAGAGATTTGATAAAATCACAAATTTAAGTTGTGAACTCTTCACAATCTGAAAGCCCCATATATATTTTTTAAAATATTCAATCCATATATATAATAAAAACAATTTTTTAAATAGTCAAAATTTAACTTAAAAATCTTAAAAAAAAATAAAAAAAAAATTACAAAAGAACCTCTGATAATTAAACAATACCATAATAATAATAATTAAACAACTGAGCATACCCTGTAGTACTCGAAAACATTAAACATTTTAAAAGTAAAGACACTTAAACACACTTACTGATTCTCAAAGTATTTATTGACCGGAACAAAAAACTGTGTGGGATTTCGATGTGAAAATATTTTTCTTTTCAAAGACGTGATTTTTTATTTTATTTTATGATAGCCAACGTATCCTGATTCCTACCTAATGATACCCAAAGTGTAACGTCCTGAGGTCTCCACCCGATGTGCGACGCGTTCGGGCGACGGGCAACCGTGGGTGCGTGTGCGGTTGACGGCGTGCTACGGTTGTGTGACAAGGTTGCGACGATCATGTGACAAAAGATATGCGGAGTCTCTTGGTTATGCGACATAGTGCGACGATAATAAGAGCTTGGCATATGTTTATACGCACGGTTGGAGCATGGAACAATATGAGGAGGCCGACCTACGATGGGAAGGAAAGCCGACAAGTTAAAGTGGAGTTTTATGATAGCGTGTGGGCGTTGGGTGGTCGGCTGGGCATGCCCCACCCCCACCTACGATGGCTATATACATGTGAAGGTGTTGGAGCATTCAAACATCATTCGATCACTCACATCTTCACTACATGGAGTAGAGGCGCAGTCTTGTGCGCAGATTCAAGAAGGTGAAGGCACAGATATACATGCGCCCGTTCTTGGGCGGTCGTGCACGAAGAAGCGTTGAACTTAGTGTTGGGAAAAGGTGTGGGAGAAGGTGCACCTGGTGGTCGGCTGAGGCGTGCACGGTGAACGTGTGGTGCCCGAATTGTGCGACGACTTGGCGTGGGTGTCTTGGCGACTCGGGTGAGCGCCCGCCCATCGTGCAAGTGTGCACGAAGGTGAACGAAGGTTGGAACTGGAGGTCGTAGAGTTGGGCAGGTGGTACTACGTGTTGTTCACACGATTTGGGCATTTGTCAAGGTTGGCAAGTGGGACTGCGTGTGGGCAGGTATACACAGTTTGGGTGTTTGCGACCAAAAGAAGAGTGAAGCGGCGAAGACGTGCGACGAGGTGAACGACAGGTTGGTGAGTTGTGCGGTGACCGTGCAGAGGTGTCGACGAGCTAGGGAACCGAGTTTGCCAAAGTTGTGAAAATTTACTAACTGTAAATTTGGGGTTTCCCAAGATTTAGCTTATTCGTTGTAAAAGTGAAGAGTATATAATATATTGATTCATGCAAACTAATATTGCAGGGATTTGCCCCTCCCCTTTATACTGTGAAATTGTCTTTGTTTATAATTGCTGTTGATAATGAATGAGTATGGGTGTTCATTGGTATAAAGGACAAACATAATAATACTTGGTTGCGAAACACAAACTAAGTAGGAGAAATTGAATTAGGCGTAGTCCACGAACATAAGTATTGGTGAAAAGAAAGTGTTCGGTGGTGCCGCACCTCGCTATAAGCGGTTGAAAGACTACCACAGGTGTAGGGGCATGACAGGTGGTATCAGAGCAAGCTGATTCAGTGTTGAAGAAGCTTGACAGTTGATGACAGTGGAAGCAGGTACTTGCAGGTGAAGGAAGCTAGTTTCACATACAAGTGGAACAAGGGCCGGTTCATGATTGTAGGGAACTTGGTGAAGCTGGTGAATGGTGAAACAGGTTTAGCAGGGGTGAAGCTTAGTGCTTGGGCCAAGCTGAACGACAAGGCATGGAAAGTTTGGAAGAATGCAAAGGGAAGCTCTTGCTTACCTTATACAGGTTGAAGAGGTTGAAAGAAGAGAATCCCCGGATTCGAGAGAAGCTTCAAGTCTTGGAAAAAATGTTGAAGACGAACTTTTTCAACTTGGTTGGACAATGGAGCAAGATGAAGTTGCAGATTGTGCTATCAAGGAAGAGGAAGAGATGATAGTTGAAGATGTTGCAAATGTGACAATGATGGAGGATGAACTTGAGATTGATCAAGTTGGACCAGGATCGTGTGGTTTGCAGACATGGATGAATGAGGATATTCATATGGAGGAACCTCATGATGATGTAAGTACCATTGATACTTGTGTTTCATTTGGGCATTTTGTGGATGGACCGTATGCAGGGAAGGGCAAAGTTAGTTTGCCAATGCTAGGGATCATCTCACCATGGATGACTATGATGAGACCTTGTATGGAGAAGCAAGGATTGTTGATTGTTGCAGGACTTGTTGGGGTTGTTTGTAGCCTTATGATGAAAGGTGCAAAGGCCCGTGACAAGGGAGGAACATGATGATCATTGTGGAGGATTGGGTCATGTTTTAGCCACTTTGGCTAAGTGCCTGACATGGCTCATGGACAGATTGAAGGGCACACTCTTGAGGTACGATGATGCTTGGGTGGACTTCTCATGATCGAGACCAAGAGCAAGTCTTGGTGGAACCTTTAGTGGGGGGAGCTATGATGGAAGGGACTCGTGATGATGATGATATGGTTGGGTGACCGAGTTCACTAGACCGAAGATAGCAGACTTGGATGAGATGACCGATTGTTGTGATGAGTCTACTTGGTTGGACTACATGGGTAGCTTAGTCATGGACATCAGGTTGGAGACATGGAGCATGGCAGTCAATGCAGGGACATTATGCGGGAGCACTTGTAGAGGTGCCACTTATGGGCATCCAATGAGGAGTGCCAAGGTAGGGATGTTGTGCAGATGGATTTGATGATGTGACATGGATATGTTTTACTTATGAGCCGATGGAGAGGTTGTGCACTCTTGTACAACAAGGCCATGGACTTGGGTGGAGTTGTGAGTAGACTATGGAGCATTCCTACTACATGGAGAGCTGAGGCATCTTTCAGAGACCTTTAGGCCGAGACTTGTATGCTTGCTGAGATGTTGGTTGGGGATGAGTCATGGAGCTCACGATGACATGAGATTGTTGTGACTTTTGGGGACTTCATATATGGTGGACTTGGAGGATCTGATGCATTGAGGGGCTGAGGTCAGAGACTTTGATGCAGGTGCACACTTTCAAGTACATGCATGGGTGTGGCTTGGAAGAGTGACTTGATGTAGAGGATCAATATGAGACACTTTGGAGTGATGGAGTTACGATGATGATGATGCCTTGGTGGCAACACTTGGGCATGGGTTGAGCCGAGACTCAACTACTTTGGATACATGAGAGCTGATTGATCTATGATCATGGGAAGCACATGGATAGATGAGACAGGTGTATACTTGTTTCTATGGCAGACTTGAGGGATGGCTCATTGTAGATATGATGGAGGTTGCTCCATGGACCTAGATGTGACACACCGAGAGTTGGAGATTGATGAGATGATCTCTTCATATGGAAGAGATACACATATGGATGATGTTGGGATAAATGTGGCTGATTTCATGTAGCACATTAACACGAAACATCATGGATAGCATGTTGCAGATGAGATGAGGGCTACTTCATAGACCTGAGCATGACTTACACTTGTATGAAGATGGATTCTTGATCGGGTTGAGGATGTGACAGGATGTTTTGAGAAAAAATTGATGGTGGCATGAGGATGTTCACTTTCATGGTTTGAGCGTGATAGTTGGACTGATCACCCAACTAGTTCAAACATGGGGACTAGTAGTGTACAGAGATATGTTAGCATTGTGTTGGAGTATCATGGCAGCAGTTCACATGATGACACATGATGAGGTCGACACGGGATGTTGCAGTGGACATGTAGCTTAGATGGAGGGACCAGCCTTCCGTGATGGAGAGCAGCATGTGGAGATTGTGACAGGGTGATCGATGATCACGGATTGAGATGATCTCTGATGGGTGACATACCTATGAGGTGTATACCTTGGTATGCCGATCTTGGTGACAGACGGTTGCCGAGGTGAGACATGATAGAGACGGTGGTTCTACACATGTTGCAGGGATGTTTGCAATATGTGGAGGAGTTGACATCATGGATATTGATGATCTTGGTGGATGGTTACCAGGATGATATGTTTTCGAGGACGACAACGATTTCAGGTGGAAGAGGATGTAACGTCCTGAGGTCTCCACCTGATGTGCGACGCGTTCGGGCGACGAGCAACCATGGGCGCGCGTGCGGTTGAGGGCAAGCTACGGTTGTGCGACAAGGTTGCGATGGTCATGTGACGAAAGATATGTGGAGTCTCTTGGTTATGCGACATAGTGCGACGATAATAAGAGCTTGGCATATGTTTATACGCACGGTTGGAGCGTGGAACAATATGAGGAGGCTGACCTACGATGAGAAGGAAAGCCGACAAGTTAAAGTGGAGTTTTATGATAGCGTGTGGGCGTTGGGTGGTCAGTTGGGCAAGCGCCACCCCCACCTACGATGGCTATATACATGTGAAGGCATTGGAGCATTCAAACATCATTCGATCACTTCACATCTTCACTACATGGAGTAGAGGCGTAGTCTTGTGTGCAGATTCAAGAAGGTGAAGGCGCAGATATACATGCGCCCGTTCTTGGGCGGTCGTGCAGGAAGAAGCGTTGAACTTAGTGTTGGGCAAAGGTGTGGGCGAAGGTGTGCCCGGTGGTCAGGTGAGGTGTGCACGGTGAACGTGTGGCACCCGAGTTGTGCAACGACTTCGCATGGGTGTCTTGGCGACTCGGGTGAGCGCCCACCCATCGTGTAAGTGTGCACGAAGGTGAACGAAGGTTGGAACCGGAGGTCGTAGAGTTGGGCAGGCGGTACTACATGCTGTTCACATGATTTCGGCATTTGTCAAGGTTGGCAAGTGGGACTGCGTGTGGGCAGGTATACACGGTTTGGGTGTTTGCGACCAAACGAAGAGTGAACCAGCGAAGACGTGTGACGAGGTGAACGACGAGTTGGTGAGTCGTGCGGCAACCATGCGGAGGTGCCGACGAGCTGGGCAACCGAGTTTGCCGAAGTTGTGAAATTTGACTAAGTGTAAATTTGGGGTTTCCCAAGATTTAGCTTGTACATTGTAAAAGTGAAAATTATATAATATATTGATTTGGGCAGACTCATATTGCGGGGAGTTGCCCCTCCCCTTTATACTGTGCAATTGTATTTGTTTATAATTGCTGTCGATAACGAATGAGTATGGGTGTTCATTGGTATAAAGGACAAACATAATAATACTTGGTTGCGAAACACAAACTAAGTAGGAGAAAATGAATTAGGCGTAGTCCACGAACATAAGTATTGGTGAAAAGAAAGTGTTCGTTGGTGTCGCACCTCGCTATAAGCGGTTGAAAGACTACCGCAGGTATAGGGGTGTGACACAAAGCCTCTCTTCCAGAGGTCATCTTCAAATAAGTATGCTCGACATAGAGACCATGTTGGTCAACCAAAGCCTCTCGTCCAGAGGTCATCTTCAAATAAGTATGCTCGACATAGAGACCATGTTGGTCAACGTGGCTAATTAGTCAATGTTCTGAAATAGTTTTGGCCAATGTCGTTTTCTTGTTCCATTTAAAAGTTTGGCCACATGTGAGTATTAATGTCAAATTAAATATAAATAATTTCATTATTAACCTATTATTGTTAAATGTATAACATTTCATATATATTATAAACAATTTTCTTATAAAGTTTTGATAATGATAAATGTTTATTAAAATTAATGTTGTTTATTTGATCTCAAGAAGAGATCAATTAACAATTTTCAATATTTTATTTTTATGATTAAAAAAAAAACATTCTTGAGTTATTTTAATTTTACTTACTAATTAATTTATAAAATTAAGAAGATTAACAATGTTATAAGAATTTTGGAAATGAAAATGATGAAAAATTATATATATATATGATAAAGTTGTCTTAACTTTATTGTATTTTGAAAAATAAAAATTTATTTAATTAAAAATAATTTTAAATTTTATTTAAAAATGAAAGAATTAATTAAATCATTTTCATATAAATTTATGATAATGATTAATGTCCATTAAGATCAATGTGGTATATGTGATTTCAATAGAGATGATCTAAGGCTCTTTAATATTTTATTTCTATGATAAAAAAAAGAAAGAAAGAAGTTTTCTGAGTTTACTATAGTTTTGCTTACTTACTTAGCAAGTCAAGAAGATTGGCAGCATGGCAAATGTTTTTTAAATGAAAACAGATGTACTTAAGAGCTAGACAATCCAAAAGAAAGTGCTTTTCATCTTCAACCCTCTTAGTATGATAAAGGTCACATATTCTTTCATCCCAAGATGTTTTAGGAATAGACCAACTGTTTTAGTTTGGAGCTCACGAGAATTGTTTCTAATCTTTGCAACGATCATTTTCTTCATAGCACTCTCTTTATAATACATTAGCTTCCTTCCCCCTCTAGCTCCTTATTCCACCACTTATCCTTAAAATTTAAATGTAATCATATTTTTAATATTATCATTATTCTTCAAGATAATCTTCCTTTATTTATTTTTATTATTTAAAAAATTATATATATATATATATATATATATATATATATATATATATATATATTTATTAATAATTTGTTAGAGATAATATTCACTCTATTTTTTGTAACTTTTAATTAATTAACTTAATTGTATTTAAAGAAATAAAAAATGTATTTAATTAAAAATAATTTGAAATTTTATTTAAAAATCAAATAGATATCTAAACAACAATTCTTGAACTACACTAAGTTAAATCTATCTCATTAAGATCATCAATTTTTAACATTTAATTTGCAACTTAACCGTAAAACTAAATATTATTGAATTGCAAATTAATCTCATTACTCAAAAAGAAAGATACCAACCTATTTAACTTTTTCCATGGTGAGAGTAGTGTAATATCAAAATTGGATTTTATGAAAGAAAAATTAGTTATAAAAGTAGTCCAAAATTAAAAAAGATACGAGGTGCTTAAAGGCCTAGAATCCATGCGGTCTGTGTTGAGACAAGTTTAGGTACAGCCCAAAGGATTATGGTTATTGAGAGGTCATAAGGTTGGAAGCCGTCAAAGGATATACGTCGACATCTACATGTAGTTCAAATTCTGGTTTAGCTATTCTTTATTTTGCCTTCAGAGGCAAAACAGAAGAAGAAAGGCCACAACTTTATTCGTGATTCAATTTAGTTTGAAGGCGTCAAAGGCTATAAGTCAACATCAGCAAGTCGTTCAAATGCTGCTGCTTTATCTGGTCGTAATCAGATGGACATTTTTCCTTTACAGGCAACACAGAAAAAGAAAGGAGTCCCGATTCAATTTACTTTCGGGAACAGCGTTTCTATTTTTATAAATGTAATGAAGGATAAAACCTATTTTTTAATGCCATTCAACGTTGGGAATTGGTCACAGGGCGGAGGAGGCTAACTCCACCAATCTGAGTCAAAAATATTTTAATACCAAAGTTAAATACATAATTTCAAAGTCAATATCTGAGTCGCAGGAGTAGGTTCATGGGCGGGGCAGTATATGTCATTTTTTCGATTTAACTAAATATATGGGATATACCTATGAATGAACTAATAACTCCACATATATTATTTGCCGCCCGCAGGAGTGGAACTGGAACGAGTTTTAGGTAGAGTCTAGAGAGTTGCCGTTAATAAGAAGCGATAAGGTTTGAAAACGTCAAAGGTTATACATCAACGTCAGAAGTCGTTCAAATGCTGGTTTGGCTCATACATTTTTCCTGGACAGGCAACACAGAAGAAGAAAGGCCACAACTATATTCGTAATTCAATTTAGTTTCACAACCAGAGTTTCTAAAACGAAGAATATAAACCTTTTTTTTAATGTCATTCGACGCTGGGGATTGTTGACGGGACGGAAGAGTCTATAAAGTCGAGCCACAAAATTGAGTGGTTTTAATACGAAAGTTAGATACAAAATTTCAACGTCAATATCTGACTTTACATGGAGTTTTAGAGGCAGCAATGTGCAGAAGACTTGGGCGAAAAGTTATCCGTATTCAATTTTAGGAGTCCAACTCATTCGATTGAACGAGTCCCAACGACCAAATAATAAAGTCGTCCCTTGACGCTCGATTCCGCGTTTCTTCGTTGTCTTCCTTCTTCTTGTCCTAACCACTTGCTATATATATATTGTTATATAGATACACTCATAATATCATTATTCATCTTCTCTTACTTCTTCTTGTCCTAACCACTTGCTCTATATATTTGTTATATAGATACACTCATAATATCATTATTAATCCTCTTCTCATATTGCTATTGATATTGTTTCTCTCAATTACTTGTTGTGCGGTTGTGAAGATAAGAGTTGTATAGGTTGAAGCGATATGGAATTCAGAGTAGCATATGCACGACTGGTAATATTGATTGCCATGCTTATGATGGTCACAATTGTTAGCGAAAGTTCGGCTTGTAGGGCACTGCAATTGAAATTCATATTTGAGGGAGATGAAATGGAAAGTAGTAATAATAATATTAAGATGGTGAATGGATGGTTGGAATCCCTTAGGGGTCCCGTAACTCCGTCAGGCCGCTCTCCTTGTCAGAACTACAGGTCTCCTGGCGGGGGTGGTTCATGTCCTTAACTCATCGGTCCATCGCAATTAGAAGAGCTGTTGATAGTAGATAGTTGTCATCCAACTGTTAAAAGTGGTAATTCCCGGTGGTGGAATTACAGAGACATAATGTGAATAACACATGTATCCAAAAGAGAACGACTAAGGGAAGATTTAGGCGCTATAAAATTGCGCGAATTATCAAAACAAAAATTGATTGAGCATGCATCATCTAATTTGGTGCAGCTGCATGTTCCGAAAGTACTAACAGGGCTGCAAAGCCATGGCCAGCATATTGTAATTCTCCTATATATGTTTGTGTTAGTACGGTGACTGTCTATATAACTGAGCTGAACATATTATATTTATTCAAACATTATCGTTTGATCCTATGTCTCAATTTTATATTGGGGGTTTGTTTTGATATCCTCCGGAAAATCTAATCGTATATAAGATATAATACTACATGGGTGTGGTGTGGGTGTGGGTAAAAGTAAAATAAAATAAATATATGCCATTTTTGCATCATCATTATATTGAGAAATACCAGATTTGTGCTTAGGCGGAGGATCGCCGTGTTGCATATCATCTATATCAACGGGAAGCTGTGTAGGTAGTTTTATATTCTGCAGTATGATTTAAAATTATATTTGTTTGATTAAGAGCTGGCTTTTTTTCGAGGTAAGGAAACAAATTGTTTTAATACCCCGATAAGACTTAGGAGTATTTAGGAGTAGTGAAAGCTTGATTTTAAAGTATCATCACTATTGGATCATTTTAGGTGACTTAGTTGTTTTTTTTTTAATTACTATTCGATTTTATATGGGAAAAATTGGATCATTTAACATTTAATATAAATTTGGAAATATACTTATTATTGTTAGATTTAAGACTTTTGTGATCCATAATGTAGAGAAGAGTCTTTGGATTAATCACATAGTAACTATATTAGTTGGTTCAAAAGTCAAACCAATCCTTATTATTATTATTTTCAATAATTTAAATTAATTATTTTAATATTAAAATCTCAAAAACTCTAAATTGTTTTCAATTTTGTTATAGAAACTAAAAAAAAATCAGACATTAAGATTAGTTGTAAAAACTCATAAATGAAAATGAATAAAATGGAATGGGAAAAACTCCCAACCAAAAAAAAGAAAGAAATGAAAAGTTTGAAAAGCTTAAAGCTGTTAGTTCATCCATCAACAAAATAACAAGATAATAGTTAATGAGCTTGTTTTTACTCTTACATTATAAGATAATTTCTTAATAACTAATTTAACTAAATAATATATAAATAAAAAATGAGATCATTTAAATAAATAAAACTAATTTCTATATTCTCCTAATTATCCAAAACCATGGGATATATTCCTGTTAAAAAAAATCCTTATAAACTTCCAACCAATTTTATTAAGTATAAACAATTTATAATAGTTTGGAATATCATCACTCACTCTCGATAGTGCTAAGATATTAAATTTAAGAAAAGTTAATAAAGTGGATATGTATATGTATATATTAAAATTTCGAGTATCACAGCTACTTATTTCCTTTAACATAAAAACGATTAAAACATTACCCATAATCTAAAAATTATAAGATAAACTAGTAATTTTGATCGAAGAGGAACGATGAAATTTTTAATCATCAATCACAATTATAGCTGAGTTCCCCATTTGGTGAAATAAACCAAACCATCAATGACATATCTTCGGAGTATCAGGTTCGAAACTCCTTGTCCCCTCTTTCTTCAATGTTGTCTGACATATCCTTAAATGTTGACATAACAGAATATGTGAAATCACAAGCAAAGGGGCAAATTTCACCGCCCATCTAGACTTGTAGCCTTCAAATCACATGGCGGACGAAAATGATGCGAGTAAAATGGAAGATGACTTCTCTGATAATTTTGTAAATTATCAGAATATGTGAAATCACAAGCAAAGGGGCAAATTTCACCGCCCATGTAGACTTGTAGCTTTCAAATCACATGGCGGACGAAACTGATGCGAGAAAAATGGAAGACTTTTCTGATAATTATAAATTACATAAAGTTTCATCAAGAAATTTTAGAAGTATCGAATCGTATTTTAACTTATTAATGGCTGAATCTAATTGAATTGTCGGATTTTGGATTCTATTAAATTCAGAAATTATGGTTTCTTTTAAATAATAATGATGAATTAATTTACATAAATGATATCAGTTAAAAATAAATATAAATATTTTTCTACGCATTTAACTAAATAATAATGAATTTTCTGAAAACATTCATAAATTTTAATAAACTTTTGTATACTAATAGAGATATTTTTTTAATGGACAATAGCTTATATAAATTCAGGTGTTTAGGTTGAAAACATATAAACTTGTTACGAAGAAAAACATAAATTTTTATTTAATTATATAATAAACCAGTAACGTAAATTTATGTAAAATGATTTTCTTAATTGAAATCGTAAAATCCTTTTCGGTGGTTAGAAAGGGATAAGATGGGTATACATTTTTAATGAAATGTTCTGCAGCTGAAATTTCTTTTCGTTTAATGTCCAGTTGATTTTTATTTCTTTTGAAAGGGCCATAGATCGATGGGAGACCATGTAAGAAGATGAAGGTGGCAAAGATGCGACCGTGGGGAGACCATATAAGAAGATGAAGGTGGGAAAGATATGAGCGTGGGGAATATTAAAAAAAGTTTAATAATGTTTGACGTATTGTTTACGTGGCAAATTTCACTCAAGTGCTTTATTTATTGGGAAGATAATCCACTGAGATGGAGCTTAATTGTTCCTTCAATGCCACTGGGAGGATGTGATGTAACCTAAAGTAGGAGCATTCTCCCTCCATGCATAAGGCTGCATAATCGAAGAAATTTGGTTTTCATTTTCATTTTCGGATTTTCCCCATTAAATCCAATAAAGGCATCCATCGTTCTTTTCACTGTTTTTTGTCACAGCGCTAATCTTTTTTTCGTTAATTGGAAACCGTGCGGCACCGCCTAAGTAGCTAACGTGTTCCATTGTTAAGTTACTTTGCGAACTACACCTAACATTCATCATTTTCCATTAACAATATTAATGTGCGGAATCATTAACATCATAAACATTTAATATAGCAGAGAGGACATCATCATATGCAATAATAATTTTTTATTATGAATTTGTAGAAATACAAATAACCGGGAGCAAACGCTCCACCGGTGTTATACCCGTGTCATTTGCCAACGGGCGCCTTCGTGCACCCTCCACCCGAATTCACCAACCGACGGGCGGGCGCCTTTGTGCAGCCCTCCACTAACACTTCCAATCGACGGGCGGGCGCCTTCGTGCAGCCTTCCACCCGCACTACCCGTTCACGAAGACTTCGTGCCAACTCTCGTGTCCATCTACTCGATGAGCGGGCGCATCAACCTACAGTTCTGCTCCTTTCATTGTGTCTATCTCGCACTTCTCCTTCGCACTTGTTGATGAGTGTTGGTTGATCGAATGCCTCATCTCCCCAACTGCACCAAGTATTCATACGGTGGGTTGGTGAGTCGTGCCGCCCGACCGACTCGTTCACCTAGCTCGGCTCACTTGCCTTCAGTTTGCAAAACTCGTTCCATATGTTGGTCGGCCCGCCCATCACACGAGACCACCCCACCATTACTTGCCCATTTCACAAACTCATATGGTCGGCCCGCGGGTGGCTCGTTCAGCCTGCCCGGGTATAAACTCACACAACCGCACCTCGTTTGCATTGTTGCACCGTCCGTTTGGTCGTGATCTGACTTGCGCGTTTAGTTCATTCATTTGGTGGCTGCACCCAGGCGACTCGCCAGCCACATGGCGTTACATTCTCCCCCACCCGAAAACATTGCCGTCCCTGGAAATCCAGCTCTGCTCCGTAGCTTCCTGTCATACTTCGCAATCTTTCACTTCCATCTCCAAAGTGAGTCCTCCATTTCCCAGCTTTCCTCCTCCGATGCATTCTTCCAGCTGACAAGAAATTCCCTTCTCATGTGGCAAACAATCCCTGTAAATCGAACACTCAGAATTTTGTCCATCTCTAGATTTGGCTTGTCCAAAATCATGGCTGGTCCCCTCAGTGGTTCAGCTCTCTCCAGATGATCAGCATCAAGTCTGCATTACTTCAACTGACTCATGTGAAAAACTGGATGCTTCATGTGCATGTGCGTGGAAGCTCCAGCTCGTAAGAAACTTCCCCAACTCTATTCTTCACTTGGAATGGTCCCTCATACTTCCTCGTTAGTTTACTCGCAGTCCCCTTAGGTGGTTGGAACTGCTCTCCGGTAATCCTGAGAAACACTATATCTCCCACACTGAAGTGTGCATCCCGTCTTCCCTTATCTGGCCATTTCTTCATTCTCCTTGCAGCTTCGTGCAAGCGCAACCGTGCCAACTCCAAGGTCTCATCCCAAGCCTTCATGAATTTCTTCGCATGAGGACTCCTCAATAAACCTCCTATCACTACGGTATGCGGTGTGACTGGCATCTATCTATTCACCAACTCAAATGGACTATACCCTGTCATGAAACACTTTTGTATGTTGTAGCTAAACTGAGCCACATCCAAGAGTTCAGGCCAATTCTTCTAATCAGCTGTCACATAATGTCTCAAGTAATCCTCCAACAATGCGTTGATCCTCTTGGTCTGTCCATTTGTCTGTGGATGGTAACTTGAACTCATCAAAAACTGTGTCCTTACTAACTTGAACAATGTGGTCCAAAATCTACCTGTAAATCGCGGATCTTGGTCCGACACGATGCTTAATGGCATCCCCCAATACTTCACTATGTTCTTGAAGAACAACTTCGCAGTCCGCTCGGCTTTACATGGTATCTTTGTTGGAACAAAGACAGCAAACCTGGAAAAACAATCAACCATGACCATTATCCCATTATACCCATGAACCTGTGGCAACTAAGTGATGATGTCCATCGAGACACTCATCCATGGTCTCTCAGGAATTGATAAAGGCTACAACAGACCTCCTTGCCTTTATGTATCCGATTTGTCCCGTTGACAAATGATGCACGTATGTAAATACTCCTCTACATCCTCCCACATTTTCTCCCAAAAGAATCCTCTCTCCAACAATGCTAAAGATGCTGCCCTAGTTGGCCAGCCCACGGTGAGTCGTGGCACTCCTTCAAAATGTGCCTCCTGAGCCCAGATGACTTTGGAACATAGAGTTGGTTTCAAAAGAACAAGAATCCATCTCGGAGAAATAACTTTCATGTCTTCCCCTCATTTATCTGCTTCACTATATTCTGCACCTGAGTATCGGTCTCAACACTCTCCTTGATCTTATTCTACATCTCTTCCGACATCTGAATTTGACTCCTACTCCTTGCTGACCGGTCTTCTCGTTCCAATGCTGCAAACTGTCCCTTCCTGCTAAGGGCATCTACTACCGCATTAAGTCTCCCCATTCTATAGTTAATAGTCATGTTGAATTCTGCCAAGAAGTCTTGCCAACGAGCTTGCTTTGCAGAAAGCTTCGGTTGTGATGCAAAATAACTTGCTACAATTTTGTCCGTCTTGACAACAAACGGTTTCCCAATCAGGAAATGCCTCCACACATGAAGATAGTGACTGATTGTAGTCATCTCCTTCTCATGGACCGGATACCTCCGTTCTCTATCCTGCAACTTCCGACTCTTGTACGCCACCGGATGCCCATCCTGCATAAGAACCCCTCCTAAGGCAAAATCTGAAGCATCTGTGTGTACCTCAAACTCTCGCTCGAAGTCCGAAAACTTCAGTATCAGTGCCGTAACCATCCTCTTCTTTAAGTCATCAAATGCCACCTGACATTTGTCCGTCCAACTCCATCTCTTGTCTTTCTTCAACAGGTCTGTCAATGATGACGTTACCTTGGAGTACCCCTCTACAAACTTCCATTGGTAGTTGGTCATGCCCGAAAACACCCTCATATCATGGACATTCTTCAGTTCAACCCAGTCCTCGATTGCCTTCACCCTACTCGGCTCCATCTGTACGTACCCTTGACCCACTATATGTCCAAGGAACGGAATATCGGTCTGAGCGAACACACACTTAGACTTCTTCAAGTACAACTGATTTGCCTCAAGTGCCTCAAACACCATCGCCAAGTGCTTCTTATGATCGTCCATGTTGTCACTGTACACCACTATATCATCCAAGTACAATACTACGAACGAATCCAAGTATGGACGTAGAACATCATTCATCAAAGTGAAAAACGTAGTAGGAGCAATGCACAACCCGAATGGCATAACAAGGAATTCAAAACTACCATACCTCGTTACTATCGCAGTGTCCTTCTCATCTCCTTCAGATATCCGCACCTAATAATACCCATGACTCAAGTCCAGCTTGGAAAACACTCGGGCTTTCACAATCTTGTCGAAGCAATCAGCAGCCAATGGCAAAGGATACATGTTCCTTATTATCTTCTTGTTCAGTGCACGGTAATCACAGCACATCCGTAGCTCATTCGAATCCTTCTTCTGCTGGAACAATACTGGATCTCCATAGGGGACCTTGAAGGAATGATGAAACCTGGATCAGTTAACTCCTTTAACTGCCATTTCAACTCCTCCAACTCAGGTCCTGATAACCAATAAGGTGCTTTAGCCAGAGGTTGCTTCCCTGGCTCAAGCTCTATGCTATGGTCCACTGCACGCCTTGGTGGAAGCTTCTTTGGTAGTTCATCAAGCATCAAATCTACATATTTGGCCAATACCTCATAAATCTCGGCTGGAACAGGTGTCCCCACTCCATCACCTTCGACTCCCTTGAACATAACTGCATATGTCATCTTATTTGACTCCTTCGTAGCCTTCTCCAAACACAGTGCAGAAACATGTTGCACCTTAACTTCCCACCTTTTCCTATGAGTGGGCAAAGTCCAAGTCTGTGACTGTCCAACCAGCAATACCTCGTCACAGAAGGGGACAACAATTGCCTTGTTGCCCTTCAAGAAATCTTGCCCCAATATCATATCAAAGTCATTCATCTCCATCACAGTGAAGTCCAACTGATCCTTCCAGTCTTTTATCTGCACAGGCACTTCGTGTGCCAAACCAGCCACTTTAGCTCTAGAGTTCATCACCTTGACTTCCACATTCGATGGGAAGATCATCAGTCCAACCACTTTTGCTAACTGTGTCGTCATGAAGTTATGAGTGGCCCCTGTGTCCACCAGAGCCTGAATGGTCTTGCCATGAACCATCAAGTCCACGAAACCTAGACTGTTAATCCATGATTTCTCCATAACTTTTCCCTACATACATGTTTGTTCTCTGCAAGTAGTTCCGATACCATCTGTCACGCCCCCAATTCTTTTTTCATTAATTGGGAACCGTGCGGCACCACCTAAGTAGCTGACATATTTCATTGTTAAGTTACTTTGCGAACTACGCCTAACATTCATCATTTTTCACTAACTATATTAATGTGCGAAATCCATTAACATCATAAACATTCAACATAAACATTTAACACAACAGAGAGGACACCATCATATGCAATAATAATCTTTTATTATGAATTTGTAGAAATACAAATACAAATAACCGGAAGCAAATGCTCCACTGCTGTTATACCCGTGTCGTTTTCCAACAGCCGCCCTACTCGTGCACACCTTGCACGGTGGTCACTCCCCACACAATCCAGACTTCACTGTTTCAACCAACAAACTCCTTGCACGAGTCGGGCCAGCGCGCCTTCATGCGACCCTCCTCCCAAACTCCTTCACCCGAGTTTGTTTCACCGTCGGGTGGGCGCCTTCGTGCACCTTCCATCCAAGTTCACCAACCGAGTGTGGGCGCCTTCGTGCAGCCCTCCACCCGCACTTCCAACCGACGAGCGGGCACCTTCGTGCAACCCTCCACCCGCACTACCTATTCACCAAGACTTTGTGCCAACTCTCGTGTCCATCTACCCGACAAGCGGGCGCATCAACGTACGGTTCTGCGCCTCCCGCTGCAGCTACCTCGCACTTGTTGACGAGCATCGGTTGATCGAATGCCTCATCTCCCCAACCGCACCAATTATTCTTACGGTGGGTGGGTGAGTTGTGCCACCCTGCCGACTCGTTCACCTAGCTCGGCCGACTTGCCTTCGGTTTGCAAAACTCATTCGATATGTTGCTCATCCCGCCCATCACACGGGACCGCCCCACCATTACTCGCCCATTTCACAAACTCATATGGTCATCCCGTTGGTGGCTCGTTCAACCTGTCCACGTATAAACTCACACAACCCCACCTCGTCCACATTGTTGCATCGTCCGTTTAGTCGTGCTCTGACTCGCGCATTTATTTCATTCGTTCGGTGGGTGCACCCGGGCGACTCGCCAGCCGCAGGGCATTACAGTTTTGGTCTCGAGGTATTGGAGGTTGAGGCCTCTGATGAAAGTTATTATTATTATTTTTCCCTCTGGGTTTCTCAATAATAATAATTTAATTTAATTTAAATTTGAAATTACGATAAGTCAAAATATTAATAAAGATGATTAAATTGGTGTATAATTTATTTAGTAATTTTTTTGAATATATATTTGTAATATTTTTTTTGAAATGTAATAATTAATATTTATAATCAAAATAAAGTTTACATAGAATATATCACCAATATATCTAGATTTTCTAAGCAACACAAAAGAAGCAAAAAACTTGACTACCTATAATGCTTATTATCGTTATATATTGCAAAACTACAGACCCTACTATGATTGACGACTGTATACATGGAAACTTCAACATAAATACATAAGATAGTTGTAGGATAACCACTACAATGATTGTATACATGACAACTTCAACATAAATACATAAGATAGTTGTAGGATAACTACTACGATGAGTGTTTACATGACAACTTCAACAGAAATACATAATATATTTGTAGGATAACTACTACCGGAAAGGAGAAACAATCAATCTTTATAATGAAAGTAAAGGGGAACCAACCATAGACCAATATGACACATACTTGAGGCCTTGCGTCAGTCTTTCATAAGAACTACTTCAGAAGAAACCATGTGAAACCTTGTCTCCATATGGCCACCAAGATGTATAAATGAGATTCCTAGGACCATAAAGGACTAGAGCTGCAATAACCAAAGGAAGCAATAATTGGCAAAAATTTCAAACATTGAAACAATGTGCAATACCTCTAGCATGACAAAAGTGCAAACTTTGAAACTTTGTGCAATGCATCCAACACCAAAAGACTGGAAACATTCCTTACGACCAATACATCTCTAACGAGCTAGAGGAAAACAAATCCATAATCCATATCACAATAGAGCAAATATGAACTATTTTGCAAAGAGCACATGAGACAATGACAACCTAGAAAAGAACCATATGCATAAAAAACGTAGAGTTGTCCACAAAAATAGGGACAAGAATAACAGTGTAGAGAGAAGCACTGAGACAATATCACCAACAGAACAATGAGAGCCATAACCATTCAACTTTGAACCAGAAACAAATTCCCCATACCAAAAGTCAATACCAATATCACCAATGAACTACCTATAAGAACAGTAGTGAGGGACTGAAGGATGCATACTAAAAATTTATAGCAGAACATCGGGAAACCAACCGTCGTTAATCTTGATCACAAGAATGTATGGTAGGAGCCTGCCCACTATCAACAAGAGAATATGTGAGGTTTCCAGAGGTAGAATCACTCACTGTGAAGTCTTCCACATAAGCCAAGTGAGAGTCCAAATTATCCAAATAGAATCTATGATTGCACATCATACACTTGATATTCTCCAATGAGTACACTTGATATATTATAGTGTTCCACTTTATTGTGCTTATAAATAAGGTGTAGCAGGGTAGTCATTTATTAATGTAAGACCAATGAATTCAAAAAATGAAGCCTTCTATTCCTAAATTTTCCAGGGCATGTTCCCTATCTCTTTGCTTTCTGACAACAAAATTTCCTTCCTAAATTCCAGAAGAATAACATCAAATAAGGTAGTGATGGAATCATAGGCAAAAGGATGACTCTTTTTATTTTCTACATTGCCTGCCACCCCTCCTACTACATATTCTCTATTTATGAGACATGAATGTAGTAACCAATAAACACTGAGAAAAATGAGAACAAGGAGTGAAATGACCTCTTCTTATAAAGAAAGAAAAAATGACAAGATACAACACCTTGAACACCTGACCTTAGAACTACTAAATGATTGCCAAAATGCCACACCATAAGAGTGAATTCCAACAAATTATTGATTATTGCACAACTTAGAAACATGACACAAGCTAACTGCAAACAATGAAATTTCTTAATCCATGGACTTAATTCTAAGGAGCTCGGAAAATATCCAGAACCCTTAACATTTCCAACACATACCAGACTATGAAAAATTGACCAAATTAGAATGGAACAAGTAAACTAGATCCCGTAAAACTAAACCCTTTTGAAATAGAGCACAAAGAATAAAAATCAAAATAAGCCAAATAACTGCATACTCTTTAAGTGATTCAGACCTAAACAAATAGAGTAATCGAGAATCTACCCTTAAGAACCTAGGCAAGTAAAATGATAGAACATAATTAACAAAAAAGAAACACCAAACCAACAAATGTGGAATGAATTCCTTGATAAACTTTTGCAAACTTACCGGAACAATGTGGCATAACCAATCACTCACCAACATGTAGAACAACTTATTGTGCCACTCCAAAATGTAGAAATTGGAATAAAATATTATCAGCTAAAAGCAATTAAAGGAGGAAAAGGAATTGTCCTCACCTCCTTGCACACATACCTTGTACCACAACCTTTTGAGCATCATAACTTCCACTTTAAATCGACAAACCCACTTGGGTGAAAATGTTAAGTTGGGTTACACTTTTGTTGGAATTTCTCATGAAAAATTCAAAATTGTACATTTTCGGCTGAATTATTCAAAAAAATTTGTTTGAACTTCATTTTTTGGTTGAACAATTATATTTAACTTTTGGCCGAAAAATTGGCCATTTAAATTAACGACAACCGTACAACATATTTTTTGTTGGTGGGGAAAAAATCCGATGACTATATTTTTCAACCAAAGTTTTTCGGCCAAAAAATTTTTTAGTCATACATGCACTAAAGATGTGGTGTCATTATTTATTGGGAAAGCAGTTACTCTTGTCACTGATCATATTAGTTTTAGGCATTTTGTTAGCCGACATATTTAAATGTAAGATAGGAAAGATGGATGACCTTTTTGAGTGAATTTGAGTTTGATAGAAAACACATGAAGGTGAAAGAGAATAAAATGGCAGATGAATTGAGTAGAAATGCACATCAAATCACTAAAAATTTCAGTAAGAAACGGAAAAATGGATTTTATGGAAAAAATCTAAACAATGGCCTTGAAGGATGAAGTTTATGAGAAAATACAACAGGCACTAAAAATTGTAGAATAATCTGAATGTGAAGACAATAAGAATGAGTTTCTAATATACAATAATAGAATATATAATCCTAATGTACCTAAACAATGTCGATTTTAGATGAGCACCAGAGGAATGTATTTTTAGCTCATCTAGGGTATCTGGAGATCATTACAACACTTACAAAAGAGTTATTTTGTCTTGTAATGAATGAGGAAGTAGTTAAATACTTGGAAATGTGTTTAGAATGCCATCAAGTCAAAGTAGAATACCCTTTTCCCAATCGAGAAGGGAAATGGGAAATTGTTTCTTTGGACTTCATCACCGACTACCTATAACCAGGAAGTAGTGTGATCCAATTATGGTGTTGGTGGACATGTTGATAAATTCAACTCACTTTATATGATTCCATGCCACATACATAGTACTGCATGTATAATGTTTTTCTATGAAAGTAATCTTTGGGTTGCATGTAGGACTAGAAATAGTTATATTAGAGTGAGATTGATGTAAAGTTTATTTATAATTTCTAGAAAAGATTGTTTGCATGGATGGGTACGTAGTTGAATTTCATCACAACCTACCGTTCTCAAATAAATGCGAATATAGAAATAAAAAATCAGATATTGCAGTGTATGTTGCATATGTATGTGACCGACCATCCCACGAAGTGGTAATACTACTTGTATTTGGTAGAATTTTCCTATAAAAACAACAACTAGGCATCCATTAAGATGATTCCATTCAAATTTATGTATGGACATGAGTGTGAAACTCCCTTAAGATAGGGTCATCCAGAAGATATGATGGTTTTAGGATAGATCTTCTGAAAGAGATGGGACAACTTATTAAGAAAATAAGAAAGTATCCCAAGACATGCAGAAGAGTTACGCAGACAAAAAAATTGCATAAAATGTACAGTGTGGGGAGCATGTTTACATTAATGTTAAACCAAAGAAAAGTACTATGAAATTGGGAACCTATGCTAAGTTAGCATAGCTTTTATAGACCATTTGAGATACTAGCTAGAGTAGGACTAGCCGCATAGAGTGGAAACTCTTGTCGCTGCCTATTATGGTCTGGAGTGATGTTGTTAATACCGAAAACTAGGCTATGAATTTTCTCTTCCACCATGAAACACTTGACGTCAGAAACATTATTAGGAACCGAAGACGTCATAATAGATTTATCTTTTCCCCACCAATCACATATCTCATATACAGAGACATAACGTGAATAACACATTTATCCAAAAGAGAACGACTAAGGGAAGATTTAGGCGCTATAAGATTGTGCGAATTATCAAAAACAATAATTGTTTAAGCATGCATGACTGTCTATATAACTGAACTGAACATATTATATTTATCCAAACATTATCGTTTCATCCTATGTCTCAATTTTATATTGGAGGTTTGTTTTGAGATCCTCCCGAAAATCTAATCGTATATAAGATATAATACTACATGGGTGTGGGCGTGGGTAAAAGTAAAATAAAATAAATATATGCCATTTTTGCAACATCATTATATTGAGAAATAGCATATTTATGGTTAGGCTGAGGATCGTCGTCACTAGTATTAACGGTAAGCTGTGTAGATGGTTTTAAGAGTTGGTTCTTTTAAGATATAAACTGTTCTAAGATCCAGATGCACATGGGAGTATTTGGAGTATTTGGGAGTAATGAGAGCTTGATTTTCAAGTACTATCACCAGTAGATCATTTCAGGTGGCCTAGTTATTTTTCTCTCTCTATATAGGAAAAAATTATATCATCTAAGATTTAATACAAATTCTGAAATATACTATTTTTTCAAATCGCATGGCCGACCAAACTGAGAAAAATGGAAGATGAATTCTCTGATAATTACAAATTACAGTTAAACTTTTCAGAAGTATCCAATCTTATTTTAGTTTATTAATGATTGAATTTAACTGAATAGTTGGATATCAAATTTTGTCAAATTTGATAATTATTGATAATTATAATTTTATTATGGTTTTCCTTGAATAACATTAATGATTCAATTTATATACATAAATATCAGTCAAAAATAATTATCTCTACTAATTGAAATAAATTTTCCCAAAACATTCATAAATTTTTAAAAGAGTTTTTTTAAATGGACAATAACTGATATAAATTCAGGTGTTCCACTCTATGCCGATGAGTTATGTTTAGGTTGAAAACATATAAAATTGTTACGAAGAAAAACATAAATTTTTATTTCATTATTTAATAAACCAGTAACATAAATTTATGTAAAATGATTTTTTTAATTGAAATCGTAAAATCCTTTTCGGGGCTTAGAAAGGGATAAGATGGGTATACATTTTTAATGAAATGTTCTGCAGCTGAAATTTATTTTCTTTTAATGTCCAGCTGATTTTATTTTTTTCAAAGCGCCATAGATGGGAGACCATATAAGAAGATGAAGGTGGCAAAAATGCGACCGTGGGGAATATTCAAGAAAGTTTAAGCTAATGTTTGACAAATTGTTTACGTGGCAAATTTCACTCAAACACCATAAAGTGCTTTATTTATTGGGAAGATAATCGACTGAGATGGAGCGTCATTGTTCCTTCAATGCTACTGGTAGGATGTGATGTAACGTAAAGTCGGAGTATTCTCGGGCAATGCATAAGCTTGCACAATCGAAGAAATTTTGTTTTCATTTTCATTTTCAGATTTTCCCCATTAAAACCAATAACGGACTCCATCGTTCCTTTCACTGTTTTGGTCTCGAGGTATTGGAGGTTGAGGCCTCGGATGAAAGTTATTATTATTATTTTCCCTTTGGGTTGCTCAATAATAATAATTTAATTTAATTTTTAAATTACACTAAATTAAAATATTAATAAAGATGATTAAATTGGGTATAATTTATTTAGTAGTTTTTTTCATATATTTGTAATTTTTTTTGTTGAACTGTAATATTTAGTATTCATAATTAAAGTAGAGTTTACATAGAATATATCACTAGTATATTTAGATTCTCTTAACAACACAAAAGAAGATATATATATATATTTTTTTACCACCTATAATGTTCATTATTGCAATATATTCCAAAACTATAGATACCATGATTGATGATTGTATACATACAACTTCAACATAAATACATAAGGTAGTTGTAGGATAACTACTACGATGACAAAAGTGCAAACATTGAAACTTTGTGCAATGCATCAAACATCAAAAGAGTGGCGACATTCCTTGTGACCAATACATCTCTCGCGAACTAGAGGAAAACCAATCCATAATTCATAGCACAACAGAGTAAAGATGATCTATTTTGCAAAGAGCGCATGAGACAATAACAACAAAGAAAAGAAACATATCCATAAAAAACATAGATTTGTCAACAAAAATAGGGACAAGGATAAAAGTCCAGAGAGAAGCACTGAGACAATATCACCAACACAACAATGAGAGCCATAACCATCCAACTTCAAACTAGAAACAAATTGCCCATACCAAAAGTCAATACCAATGTCACCACTGAACTACCTATAAGAAGAGTAGTGAGGGACTGCAAGATGCATGCTAAAAATTTATAGCAAAACTTCCGGAAACCAAGCATCATTAATCTTGATCAGAGGAATTTATGGTAGGATTTTTCCCACTATCGGCACGAGGATATGTGAGGTCTCCAGTGGTAGAATCACTCACCACAAAGCCTTCCACATAAGCCAAGCGAAAGTCCAAATTATCCAAATAGAATATTTGATTACACATCATACACTTGATATCCTCTAATGAGGAGTACACTTGATACATTGTAGTGCTCCACTTTTTTGTCCTTATAAATAAGGTGTAGCAAGGTAGTCATTTATTAATGTAAGACTAGCGAATTCATAAAATGAAGCCTTCTATTCCTAAATTTGCCAGGGGTCTGAAACCCATTTCATATCTTCCCCCGCCAACTCAAAATATGAGTGACATGGTTGATTCCCTATCTCTTTTCTTTCCGACAACAAAATTTCCTCCCTAACTTCTAGAGGAATAACATCAAAGAAGATAGTGATGGACTCATAGGAAAAAGGATGACTCTTTTTATTTGCTACATTGCCTCTTCCACCCCTCCTACTAGACATTATCTATCTAGGAGGCATGAATGCAGTAACCATTGAACACTGAGAAAAATGAGAACAAGGAGTGAAAGAACCTCTGCCTATAAATAAAAAAAAAAGGACAAGATACAACATAAATCATCATCAAAATGCTACACCATAAGAGTGAATTCGAGCAAATTATCAATCATCGCACAACTCATAAACATGACACAACCAAGCCACAAACAATGAAATTTCCTGATCCGTGGACTTAATTCTAACGAGCTCAGACAATACCCAGAACCCTTAATGTTTCCAAATGATACCAGACTATGAAAATTTAACCAAATTAGAATGGCACAGGTAAACTAGATCCCATAAAACTAAACCCAAACATTAAACCCTTTTGAAATAGATTACAAAGAATAAAAATCAAAATAACTCAAATAACTGCAAACTCTCTAAGTGATTGGGACCTAAACAAATAGAGTAATCAAGAATCAACCCTCAATAACCTAGGCAAGTGAAATGACAGAACATACTTGATAAAAACAAAACACCAAACCAGAAAATGCGGAATGAAGTCCTTGATAAATTTTGACAAACTTACTAGAACAATGTGGCATAACCATTCACTCATTAGCAGGTAGAACAACTTACTGTGCCACTCCAGAATGTAGAAATTGGAACAAAATATTATCAGCTGAAAAACAATTAAAGGAGGAAACGGAATTGTCCTCACCTTCTTGCACATATGCCTTATACCATATCCTTATCAACATCATAAACACCACTTTAGATTGACAAACCCACCTAGGTGAAAATGTGAAGTTGGGTTACATTTTTGTTGGAATTGCTTGCCAAAATTCAAAATTGTACCTTTCCAGCCAATGTGTTTAAACTTTTTTTTTAAAACTTTCATTTTTCAGCCAAACAGTTAAATTTAATGATTGGCCAAAAAATTGGCCATTTAAATTAACTACAACTGTGCAATAGATTTTTTGTTGGTGGGGGGAAAATCTGACAAAACAATTTTTTCAGCCAAAAAACATTTTCGATTGAACATGTTTTTCAGTCCAAAATTTTTTATGATCAAAAAAACTTATATGTATATATGTGGGCCCTGAGACTGTTTCATACTTTTTTGCAGTTTTGTGTCCGACAGTGGTTTGCTCATTCATTCACAGTTTTTTTGGAAATGTTATGGTAGATTTGTTGTTACATTAGAGAAATTTGTGAAGTGTCAGTTGTTCTTTTCTGGATTGTTGTTTTTTTGAGTTCTTGTTTTTAGTTTTTTTCTTTTTTCTGTTGATTTTTTTTGGGTTTTTGCGGGATTGTTGGGCACCGGAGGAGTTCGTGCACATCATTTGTGCTAGAGGAATTCTATTTGTCTTTCGTACTCTTGTCATTCTAACCACACAATATAAAAAAACTAGGTAATGACCATGAGACTTACATGGAGTATAATCACCATGGTGATATTGACTAGATTTTTTTGCTCTTCTCACTATCTGTTTGTGAAACCACCAAATTGAAGAAACATAGACACCTTCACAATAGTACATCAATACACACCTTAATTTCCAAATGAATAAATGATAGTTCATAGAAGCATTGTTCATTGTGAGGAAAAGGAGATAATGTGTGATTCATAGATCAACAATGCAGATTCTTCCTAATACTCTGTCTCTCTCTCTCGTTATATATATATATATATATATATATATATATATATATATATATATATATATATATATATATATATATATATATATATATATATATATATATATATATATTGTATTTACCTTTCAACAAGAATGATAATATATCTTCTTTATTGTAATCAATTTGTAGTGTTTGGACACATTATGTGGGCTTAGAATGAAGTTCATTGGTGTGTCAAAGCATTTTGTATACGGTGTACTCAATTTTTAAAATATAACAACATTTGTTGGTATATCGCCTTTCGTTTACTTTATTTGAAAAGTTGCTCCTATATTGCTTCTTTGTTATTGCCACACATGGTTTAAACTTCTCCCAAATTTTTTTACCCAACATTTTTAATGTTCCATACTTATTCATAGGGGTTTCCTTTAATCAAAATTACTTGACCTTCAGCATTTTCATGAACATTTTTTCCTGGAAAAATCTTAGATTCCTTGACATTTTAACTTAGGAATAACCCCAAAAACGGAGCAATCATTATTTTACAGTGAATTTAGTGGACCTTGTATTGGAACATCATGAATATAATGCTGTAAATATAGTCTACTATTTTAGTCAATGAGAAAGGGTTGTATCTCTTCTTATCAAATTCCCATAATGAAATTGCAATTTTCCTTGTTCCATATCTCTCTGTGAGCTTAAGTAAACTTTCTCAAATTCTCCAAAATAAGGTTGAAACCATAGACGAGTCATGACATAAGGGCTCACATATAAAGTTGGATAGTTCTACATTAAATATTTACCTATCCTTCATATTATAAAAATGTCCCTTTGGGTTGCATATTTTACTCTAACATAATTTCTAAAACATTTCCTTGATGACTTGGCTTTACCAACAAAAGAGGTGTCAGCATTAGTCTTCATTGTAACATATTCTCCCCCTATTGCATAAAATGTTAAAATTATGCTGGGATACTCCAAATCAAGTATGCCTCACGAGATGGAGCAAGGGTTGTCAATTCCCATTGTTTCTAACAACTCTGGTCTTTAGGATATTTGTGACTATTTTTTTGGTACAAGCTGGAAATGAAATTCTTGCCTATGCACACATGCTTACAACGTACACCTAAAATTATTGGACATTTGTGACATTCTGTGAAAAATATGTGTTCCTCTTATGAGCATCCACTTTCCAAGAAGAATTGTCACTATCTATGTTTGTTGATCCCTTTGATAATACTCTGAGAGTTACACTTCAATATATAGTGGAAAACCATGAACGAATAAGAAATATTCCATTTCAAGTCACTTTCCAGCCATTTTGTTGGTTTTCTATCGGCAGAGAAAGTATTTTAAGAATTTTCTAAATCTTGTTCACTATAACCTAGTGCATGGTCTTTGTGCAAAGAAAATTCCTGATGAAAATCACTTCTGGAACTACTCTATGAAAGTATGTTCATTATTCCTTCACTTAAATTCCATTTATGTGAGTTACTTTAGGTCTCAAGTAAATCTAGTTTATCATTACTTTGAAAATTATTAATTTGCATCCATGACAAATAACGAGGGTGTTTGTGGTTATTATTAGAACTCTTATCTTCCACATGAATGTCAACATCATCAATACAATCATCATACTCATCATCTACATCAACCTGCTCATGATTATATGGCTGTGAAGTATTCTTAATTTTTCCTTTAATCACTGCGGCCTTTTCTCCAACATGATTTTCGATATCAATGAGAATTGTAAGCAAAACGAAGGAAAATCATCTTATATATGTTAAAAATCGTAAGGTACATTTCAAAAAAATAAAATCATAACAAGTCAAAATCCACAGAAACACCTTACAAAGTATCAATAAGGTTTTGTTATGCAACTAGCTCGCAAAAAAGAAGAAAAGATAGATCAACGACCTCAAAATCAACCTCTTCGAGGGGGAAACCTCCTTTACATTACACAAATGAACAATTCTTGGATGATACAAATGAAAAGGCCTCCTTTCTATATATAGGAGTCTAAGGGGTAACAATATAATCAGAGTTGACATAACAATAATAATGTTAGGGCGCAACAATAACAATAGTGGGCTTCTATCGAGCACAGTAATAATAATAATATGGGGACAACATGGGCACAACAATAACAATAAGGGGCTACAATGATAATACTAATAAGGGAATACACTATTATTATCGGGACCTAGCATGCCCCTCTCCTTCAGAAAAGTGTTGTTCTCAACGCTTGAGTAGTTATGGATGTTTTTCTATAAAATTCTCATCCTCCCATGTGGAATATTCAGTGGGTAAATTCTTCCACTTGATGAGATACTTTGAAATTGATCGATTTCGCAGTTTTTGAGTTCTTGTTTCTGCGACTGCTTCACATTCCAATATGATTTTTCCTTCCTCTTCAAGTTCTGGAAATATTTTTTGAACTAGGAGCTTGTCACCTATAACCTTATTTAAGCATGAAGCATGGAAAACTGGGTGCACTCAAGAAGCTGTAGGAAGCTCCAATTTGTATGCCATAGTACTAATCTTTTGCAACATCTTGTACGGACCATAATACTTTTGTGATAATTTACTATCATTCTTAGATTTCTTGAGGGACATTTGTTTGTACGGTTGTATCCATAGAAATACCAAGTCACCTACATCAAAACTTCTTTCGTTGCAATGTTGATCTTCCTGTTGTTTCATTCTATTCTGTGCCAAAGTGAGGTTATCCTTTAAGAGTTGGAGAACTTGTTATTGATGCTCGATGTGATCTTCCACTTCTTAAACCTTAGAATTTTCTCTTAAATATGATGTGATTGACGGTCGATGGTATCCATAAAGTGCTATAAATGGGGTCATTTTTGCTGAAGTATAGAAGGAAGTGTTATACCACCATTCAGCCAGAGGCAACCAATTGAACCATTGTGTCTGTTTATCATATACAAAGAAATGAAAATATCCTTCAAAACATTTTTTTACTATCTTAGTTTGCCCATGAGATTAAGAATGATAAGAAGAGCTATGAGCTAACTAAGTACCCATACAAGAAAATAATTTTGTCCAAACATTTCCAGTGAAAATGGGATCTCTATCACTTATAATAATCTTTGGGTTTCCATGTAGCTTTTGCTTTTGAATTGTTTCCATAAATGCACTAGAAACTGTACTCGCTTTAAGTGGATGAGATAATGCACAAAAGTGTGTATACTTGGGAAGTCTATCAACTACCACCATGATGACATTATTTCATTCAGACATGGGTAAACTTGTGATAAAATCCATTGAAACCTCCTCTAAACATTGATTTGGAATGGATGAAGGTTGTAGTAGATCAGGGGTCTTAATTGTTCCAACTTTAGTTTGTTGGAAAACCAAACATTCTGCCACAAACTTTTGAATATCAGATTTAAGGCCATCCCAAAAAAAATCCTTCGTAACCCTGCGGTAAGTCTTAAAATATCTTGTGTGCCCTCCTAAGGGAGAGTTGTTCAATTTGATAACAATATCTTGTTTGAGTTAGGAACTCTTAGAGAGGTATAAGTGATCTTTGTACCATAATGAATCATTTCTCCAGCTAAATGTATCAAATGAACTGGGATCTTATTGTAACTTTTGAACGAGTGCCCACACTTATTCATCATTTTTCCATTTATCCCTTGCTTCGTTTATCCAATTTGGTTGGATAATAGAAATGATGCAAAGCAATGCTTCCACATACTCATCCTTTCTTGAGAGTGCATCTGCAACAAAAATTTGCTTCCATTTTTTGTAGATTATTTCAAAGTCATAACCCAACATCTTTGTGACCCATTTTTGCTACTCTTATGAAGATAATATTTGTTCTAAAAATTATTTAAGACTATCATGATCTATTTTTACCTTGAAGTTTCTTCCCATTAGGTAAGGTCGCCATTTCTTAAGTGCATGTAGTATTTCCAACATTTCCTTCTCATAAATAGCTTTGTGTAAATACTTTTCTTTGATTGGATGACTTTCAAAAGTAGTGGGTCTTTCAAATTGCATTAAAAAAACACCAATTCTATTTCCTAAGGCATCACATTCCACAATAAATGTTTTTGTGAAGTCTGGCGTAGCTAATACTGATGCTTGGCACACTTCCTCTTTAATATGTTCAAAAGCCTTCGTTGCTTCTGGAGTCCATGAAAATGCATATTTCTTCAATAATGTTGTTAGAGATGTTGTTATTCTTCCATAATTCTTAACAAAATTATGATAATACCCTTCCAACCCAAGAAATCTTCGCAGATGCTTTATGGATGTGGTGATTTTACCTTCCTTAATGGCTTCAATTTTGCCAGGGTCTACCTTAACACCTTCAT
Source organism: Pinus tabuliformis (assembly GCA_031772625.1). Lineage (NCBI taxonomy): Eukaryota > Viridiplantae > Streptophyta > Pinopsida > Pinales > Pinaceae > Pinus > Pinus tabuliformis. Next base: position 875,800,281 of record CM062819.1, on the reverse strand, counting down.
GAGATACAATATGACTCGTATATTCCACCTCTTGTACTCCAAAGAAACATTTGGAGGTTTTTCCATATAATTGTTTCTCCTCCAATAGTTTGAGCACCCTGTCAACATGTTGAACATAATCCTTCCCAGACTTGTTTTATATTAGTATATCATCAAAAAATGCAAACAAAATTTTTCTAAGGAAGGATTTCAAAATGGAATTCATCAAACCTTGAAATGTAGAAGGTGCATTAGTAAGGCCAAAAGGCATGATAAAAAATTCATAATGACCCTCATGAGCTATAAATGTTGTTTTTGGAATGTCTACAGTCTTCATTCGGATTTGATGATATCATGAATGAAGATCCAACTTGATGAAGTAAATTGATCCATGCAATTCATCAATGACAAGAATGGGAAATTTATCTTTAATAGTGAGCTTGTTGAGCTCCCTATAATCTGGACACATGCGCCATGATATGTCCTTCTTGTGCACCAATACTACTGGAGCAAAGAAAGAACTTTGACTAGGTTGAATTATACCAGCCTCTAGCATTTTTGCAACCATACGTTCACTTTCACTCTTTTGGGCATAGGGATATCTATAAGGCCTAATGTTTCGATGAACATTTCCTGAAATCAAATGAATAGCATGATAATGATCACAAATAGGTGGGAGGCCTCTGGGATTCTCAAATACCTTCGAATGATTGTCCAATACTTTTTGGAGATCTTGAGAAATAGATGATTTTGATGTGGGAACATCTAGTGAACATAATTGTAAAATTACACCATGTTGTTCATTCTTTAGAGGATTTGTCATGCTGTTAGATCTAATTATCTTTCTCTTTTTCCCTACGACACCCCTTAATTCAATTTCCTTTCCTTCTGAAAATAATTTCAAGAAAAGTTCTTGAAAGTTAAAAGCTATCATACACAAAGATTGTAGTTATTGGACTCCTAGTACAACATCAACACCACCCATTGGAATGGAATGTATTGGACTATTCAATACATATTCTCCCATGGATAGCTTGATATTATGGCACTTTCCAGAGCAATTTATGGTTCTTCCATTTGCAACCATCACTTGACAATCTGGTGCTGGATATAGGAAGCAATTCAATTCCATGGCTATCTTACAATGAATAAAATTATGGGTACTAACTGAATCAATCAAAACTATTACCTTTTTCTTCTTAATATGTCCTTCTATCTTAAGAGTTAGAGGAGTGGTAATTCTGGCCAATGCATTACAAGATATGGTTGGATTCATTTCTTCTTTCTCTAGGGTTTGTTCCTAGCATAGATCCTCTTCTTTTGATGTTTCTTGTCCCTTTTCTTCCTCCTCTTCACAATCTATGTAAAATAATTTCTTCTCGGCACACTTATGACCTTTAGTGTATTTTATATCACAACTGTAACAAAGCCCTTTTTCACTTTTTTCTTCCTATTTTTGTGGTGTCAACATTGTAGGTTGTGGAAGGCTAGGTAAAACAACAATTCCATCTTTATAGTTGTGAGTGGTAGGCTTCCGTGTTGCCATAGTTTGTTTTCAATATTTCTTGCCAACTTGAATGCCTTCTCCAATGAATCAGGTTCCCAAAGGAAAACCTTATGTTGGATGTTACCCTTTAAAGTCCCTATCAACACATCAATCATATGCTCCTCTAGAATGTCTTTTACCCTTATATTCAATTTTTGAAAGTCCTCAATGTGCTCCGTCATTGAACCCTTTCGTTTGAGATTTATTAATTGGCTCAAAAAGGTGTTGCTTTTTGTATCCTCATCATGTTTTATCATTTCTTCTGTAAAAAATTCCCAAGTGACAATTTCTTTAGGAGAGAAAATCCATCGATACCATACAAACTGATTTGGTTCCAAATATAAAGTTTCAATGCATACCTTTTGTGTGTTTTGGGCATTATGGAGATCAAAATACTGCTCCATCTGAAGTATCTATGTTATGGGATCCTTTCCATCAAACTTCCTAATATCGATATTTGGAGCATGGTGGGTCTTCAATCCAACATTAGATTCTATGAAATCATGATTAACATTTCTTCATTTCTCATCATGAGTTTCCTTTACTACCCTTTCGCCATTAGTAAGAATTTCTTGTAGTAACTTTGTCAAAACTATCTTCAAATCTTCCATGTTGCCTTTACGTTTGGCTTCTATACCATCCATCATAGCCTCCACACCATCCATATTAGCTTCCACACCATTCATATTAGCTTCCATGCCTTTCTTTAAACCATCCATCTTAGCTTCGATTACCTTTTGTGAGAGTGAAAATTTTTGCACTTGATCTCTTAATTTTGATATATCATGTTGTATTTCTTCCTCTTCTTCATGAGTCATGGTAGATATTTCAGGTTGCTTACTAGGTGTTTCCATTTTCTTTCTTCGAGGAATCAATTAATGATAATTTTGCCTCATTATTCCCTTTGAATCACTTCAAACTAATTTTTCAAACCAAACTTATGCAAATTTTTAGTAAACACTACACACCTTTTTTTGCTTTGTAGGAGTTTGATATTGAATTTGTTGTATCTCTATTTCAGATCTCCAAGGTATAAACTTGTATATTGTGGTATCACTCTGAGTCATCTTTCTAACCCCACCATTCTTATCAATATTTGATTCTTCAAGAAAGATTTATGCCAAATCTCCCATGATGACCTGATTATAGACTACTTCAGTAGAGCGGACTTGTACGACCTGCCACATGTCACTATTTTGACCTTCAAACCTGAAAAGGGTACAAAGTAAACTAATGTCTATTCTATTTATGTAACCTCTTATGAAATTTAAATCTAATTCTCAAAGAGAAAGTTATGATGATTTTCCCAAGGTTTCCTGTTTGGGATGTAATTCGGGAGCCTGCAAAAACCCTAATTTACTTGGATCATATCTCCGAAATTATAGTGAGACAAGATCTGAATTTGGAGCCATGGTTCATAAAGATTTCGGCACAAATGGGTTTTAATGTCGTCCTCTAAACGTCGTAGAAAAAACATTATAGTGAAAATTCCATGATGAACTATTTGGACAGCGAAACCCTAGAATCTAAACCTCTCATACCAAATGTTATGCAACCAACTCACAAAATAGAATAATAGATAGATAAACGACTTCAAAATCAACCGCTTCAAGGGGGAAACCTCCTTTACATTACACAAATGAACAATTATTGGATGATACAAATGACAAGGCCTCCTTTCTATATATAGGAGTCTAAGGGGTCACAATATAATCAGAGCCGACATAACAATAATAATGTAAAGGCACAAAAATAACAATACTGGGCTTCTATGGGGAATAATAATATCAATATGGGAACAACATGATCACAAAAAAAACAATAAGGGGATACAATGACAATACTAATAAGGGAATACACTAGTATTATAGGGACCTAACAGGTTCATTACAAAGTAATCACAATCTAGACCATTGCAAAAATTCTCCATAGATATAAACAAATATTGTTGAACCACTGTCTAATCAATGAGAATTTTATAAGTGGAACATTTTCTGAATTATTCATTTGATATTCATTATAGAGTACATATGGTTTCATTAAAAAATGTGCAGTTGTAATATTCCCAAACGAAAAATGGACACTACGTAGAGAAACTACATTTATGAGAAAGTGATACTTTGCTATAGTATAAGGAGTACCTTTCCTTTAACATTGTCCTTCCTCCTATATTAAGATAATTTAGAGGAGGACATTGGGCTACATACAGACATGTTAGAAGTAAGTTTAAGACAAATATTTTCATATTAGTTAGTATATTGTTTCCTATGTATGTACATGCTTCTAGTGACTTATTAATTAATGGTTTAAATATATAGTAAATATATTATAGGTTTATAGATAATTAGAGAGAGAATATAAAAAGAAAAAGAATTAGATAAGATGACACATATATAAAGGTGATATAAAAACTAAATAATGTAATTTTGGTCTATCTATTTGTGCCCCATCTTGATTCGACATTCTCCAACATACCTCATATGTTGGTTATTGCACCCTTGAGAGGATGGTAGTGAAACCTAATTTCTCATATATGTCAATTATATAAGTGAAATTAACGTTAAGAATTGTAGTTTAACATAGGCTACAAGGTTGTGAGTATTAAGGCATTGACCATAGGAAAATTACCATGCAATGAATCTTTTTGGGTTTTTATTGATCGCTTAATGTTAAATTTGTTTATTTGGCTTCAAGATTGGGATTGTTAAAGTATTGACCATAGCGCAACTATGCAATGAAGCCTTTTGGGTTTTTATTAGTATTTAACATTATATATTTTATTTCCATTTAATTTTATTTTGTACTACCATGCCTTCACAGAGGGAAGTTTAGTGAGATTAACCAAAATCAAAAATATATCTAGATATAAGAAAAACAAGGATCTTTGAACCAAACACCCAAAGTCCTTCAAGATATTTTTCAAGGTTAAGTGAAATAAAAAAATCCTACCTTGAATATAAGAAAAAATTAGATCTTTAAACCAAACACCAAGAGTTCTTAAAGAATTTTTCAATATTAAGTGAAATAAAAAAATTGGAACTTGAGTCCCTTCAAGAATAAATAGAACCAAAAAATGGGACCTTGACTTGTTGTTATGCTTGAATCTTGGTAGTTGCATTTTCAACCAGATGTAAGTGATGGTTATCCCATGTAGCACACAATTTAGGGTACTAGAAAGTGATGTCACTTCATTGTACGACTAAATAAGAGTAAATATAGAAGGTGGTAGGATCACTAGCATGAATTGACACAATTGGTTATTTAAGTGATAATCCATAATAACTCTCCAATTTAGATTTTTTCTTTATTTCATTGTCCTACCCATTAATAACATCCAATATGTAGAAATATTTGTTGATGATCTAATCCATGGATCTAGGCAAGCAAGCCAATGATCTTATGCATATGAAAACTGAAATGTTTTTTTGACTTAATATTGAAGATACATATAGGATTTATGGATGTGAGTGTACTTAGTGGCATGATCGACAATCAACCCTTACTGCCTCATAGAAAAGTATGCAATGACTTATATATAATATGAAAGCCTTTACAAATTAGTTGTTTATTGATTTGAATGTGGGCATAAAATTTTTAAATGTGGCAAATTTTGCAACAAAATCATACATGGCATGATGGAAAATATCCATTGATAGGCTAACCTTTGGTATAATCCAAACTTGTTAAACATGAAAATATATCTAATTTCAAGGATTGGTATTCTCATGATAAGTATAAGCTTCATTGAATATTGAAGGAATCTCATTAGGCATGGAAGTACTAATACTGATTTTAGTCTTAGGGATATGGATATTTCTTTGAAAATCGCATTAATTTTTCTATCATAGAGGCGAACCAATACAAATCCATTTATTTGATGACGAAAAAGTGTTTTTATCATCATCAAAAATCAATGTAGTGTAGCATGTGTTTCAATGTTATTCTTCTACAAACTAAATTGTTATTGTTTTCTTTGCATTAATTTTTTTATTTGGGAAGAAAGGTTGGGTATTAATTAAAATTGGACTTTTATTTCTCCACCATATATAATTAATCTGATTTTTACTCTTTATACTAAGAGGGGGGTTGGGGGGTGAATTTGTATTTCCAAATCAATAACTTTTTACATTTCACATTAAAATTTCTATACGTGACTTTACTAAAAGTAACCTACATGTGTACGCGACTATTCATAAGACAAACAACATATATCTAGTAAACATATGATTTAGTTAATTCATCATATGTTTGTCTTCAGCCAATGCATCTGTACTTTATTAAACATTAGATAAATAGTAATCGTGTGCTGTAATAACAAAACAAACCATCACACAGAACCAACACACATGAACACCAAGATTTAAGGTGGAAACCCAAAGCGGGAGAAAACCACCTGCTGTTGTTGTCTCTGTCTTATTTTAATATAAAAAGTATTTACAAGTTTTATAATGGTGCAAACTTTTTCCACTACGCAGGCATCTACCTGCTAAAGGCTAAAACCTTCACTCGTTTTCCGGCTTCTACTGGAAGGGAGATCCAACCGCCTAGCACTTTTACTTGCTGATAAGTTTACTAGTAGATAGGTGCTACCTACTGAATGATGAAACCTGCACTCGTTCTCTAGCTGCTACTGGAAGGGAGATCCAACCCCCTAGCTCTTGTATTGGTTGATATGTTTACTAGTACATAGGTGCTGGCCTACAGAAGTCTACCACCTTCACTCTTCCTCCAAGTACCACGTTTCATAACTTTTTAGCCTGGATGCTCCTGGTATACATCAACACAATATGTAGGCCATGTTTCATCAAAATTTCATACTGGACCCATCAGTAACATTGAAGAAAAAACTCAGTCACCCCTGTAGTACAACCATCAAATACAACTGCATCAACCAATCACTAAAACCCAATCAGCTCTGAAGCAAATGTCAACAATCAATCTGAACAGTCAAATCACTATCACCAGAAGACGGAGCTGAACCCAGAACACTGCATCAACAACCAAAATCAACTCCAACCACAAAAATCATATATCGTAATATATATGCTACTTCAATGAGGACAACCTGCATGTATACGTCACTTTCAGTAACCCAACCTTCGTATACCTCTACAGATATTGAATCATAAAAATTTTGAGCCAAAAACTGTCCTAACTAAAGACATTCTGAAGATCTATTGTCATATTATAAAGTTCAAAACAGATAGCAGTAAATATCACCCTTCTTACTCAATCAATTAGTCAACTAGACTCATTCTCCTTATACAATCAGTTTTACTTCATATCTAATGAAGAAATCATTGACAAACAATAGTAAAACAATAGCACTAATAAGATAGATTAGTGATTTATGAACAATAGGCCCTTAGTTTACATACGCTACTTGGAAGTGCCAAATCCGCATGTATACGCACCTTTGCTGAGGTGAACTTGCGTATAGATATGCAAATAATGACTTATAACTTTCACAACTTTTCAAGACTTCAGAAATACCAAGATCATACCATATAAAGGATAAAACATGTATTAGCACTCAGATCTAGTCTATCCATTATGAGGTCATAAAATGATAAGTCATTTCAGGTCTCATTATCCTGATCCAACATTGTATCCAAGGGTGCACAAGATATTTCAGATCTATATCATAACCATAGCCCTTACAACACAAAATATACTTCAGATAGAATTATTCGTGAAAAACCCTTTCACTTGAACACTTAACCCTTTGATCTTCTCCTCCTTATATAATTAGATCCTTTTTCAATACCATGCACCAAAACAACACTTACAACCTATTAGTGTTAGTCTTTGCATCCTGTCACAAGTGATCAAATGGGCTCTTATCATGTCTTGTTAGGGTCCCATAGTCAAATTTTTATCATTCCATTAGGTCATCATGCAAAAATTTTGTCACTGGATGTAGTCTCATGTTTGTCTCCAATCCTTTCAAACAATTTTTATTCCTTGCTAGCTCATATCACCTTTGTACTGACTGTACTTCAGTCATGAGTTGTCTTCATCATCATATTCATTTTTATCATGATTTCATTCAGCCAAGGTTCCCTTTAGGTTTTAGGGTTTCCAAGGTCTCCATTAGGTTTTAGGGTTCCCAAATCATCATTTCAGAAGCTTTCATCATCAACTTCAGGTTGCATTACATAAAATCCAAGTAAGTGGCCTTGTGTTTACCATATTTGTCTCACAGTTTTGCTTAGAAATCTCATTTCCCTCTCCTAGGGTTTTGAGGACATTTTTCTCGGTTTCATGACCTCAATGGTAAAAATATCAACAAAAATTGTATCACGGTGCTCATAAACCTTCCCCTATCCTTAATATACCTTCCTAAACACTTTCAATTAGTCCTATCCCTCAACATCACCATTTTCCCACAAACCCTAGCCTATTGCTACAATTTTACACTTTTCTAGGCTAGGCCTGTGTTTTGCTGTTTTGAACGGCTTCCCCTAACTCAATCCTTGGAATTCAACTTTCCCCTAATTCCTAACATTCCCTTCCCACTTCCCTAAATTTCCCCTAACCTATGCCAACTCCCTAACAAAGTTGTCCCACTCCCTTTCCCTTCACCTTTCCCCTAGGGTTTCTAAAGTAAAAAAAACATGATGGAGGAAGAAAGGAATGTCACAGAAGACGACGAAAACCCTAACAAAACAAAATGACAAGGAGAAGCTTGATTTACTTTATGAGGCCTCCCTCATGGCATAGCATATCATATTATAGCTTCACTCAACAATTTTTGTCGTTTTCAAATTTTGATGTTTTTTTTACTGTTTTAAAAAACACAGTGCAAGTTATAAACACATTACCTAGATGTTGAGCTTAGTGTGGAGACCTCCAAATGGAAAGTGGCTTCGATATTTGGATTCATAATGACTTCCACATGCAATTTTTACTATTTTCACTCAAAAATTTGAGCTTCTAACAGGTAGAAAAGGAAAAAATCCTCAAGAAATCACCTTTCTGCCTCCTTTTTCAGATGGACGCTACACTGAACGAGTCACCTTGGGAGAATAAATATTTGAAGGCCTTACCATGGGTATTTTTCAAAAATTCAAGATTTTCTAGAAATTAGACAGAAAAGGCTAGTTGACCATTCTCTCATATTTAAAATTGGACGTTTGGAACACACCTAAAATTGGCCTCAAAGTTGGAACTATGCTTATGACAAATTTCTGAGTTTTTATTTAAAATTTTCACTATGTAATTTCTCAGGTTTTTAGTTTGACTTGGTCAAAGTTAAACTCATGATGTAACTTCAGTAGTTCAAGTTTTATATGATTTCATCATAAATAAATAGGCATGATAGCTTATTTTTATGCCTAATTAGGCCTCATAAAAGAAGCAAAACTCAAATCAAAGTCCAAGAGAAGAGTGTGTGTTTGACCTTCTCACTCTCTCTTGTTGGTTGAGATAATCGTGGAAACAGTTCCATCACTTAGGAATTCGACTCCTGAAGGTGGGGAAAGTGTTTCATTGAGTCTATATATACCGTTTCTAATTTAGAGAGAAGGGTTGGAATTCAGAGGAGAGACTTGTATTCCTATGCTTTCATACAGTTAATCAAGGAGCAGTTGCAACTATTTTTTAGGAATACATGTTCAGTGATTTTTTGGTGTTGTTTACCTTCTATATCAGTTTTTTATTGATGAATTCATCTCTATTAACATGATTTTCTTTGTTCTTGTTATTTTCCTTACAATCATATAGGTAGAATTCTTTGATTCAAAGCTTTGTTTATGTGGAAAATCATGTTTATGTATCTTTTCTTCTAGACTAATGAATTCATGCTAAAACATGATCATTATGATCTCTTAATATTTTAGACCTCTACACTACATTGACCAAAATCTTCAATTCACCACAAAACATTGTTTTCTTTCTCCTTTTTATGCTTGTTACTACAAACCTTTAACACTTTGAGCTAATTGCTTTCTCTCATCTTTGGTCCAACAACCTAAAAAACCCTAAATTTCCAAATACTCAAACAAGACTTATACATCAAGCCTAAAATACATTTCTTTTCCAGTTATTCAATGAGAAATCCTTAGAGAGATCCCTTGTTGGTTCAACAGGGCTAGCTGCTGGACTGCAAGTGGTTTGAGGTTACCTCTTTTGATCTCTTCCTCGGCCTGGGAAATGTAGAGGCTAACACAACCTATGGTATTCTTAGATGGGATCAAGTAATCATTATTCCACTCAATATTGTGGGCTAATACCATGGCATGGACCCTTGGTATTCTTTAATCTTAATTAACCTTACTTTTCATCCCATACACGTTTTTTTTTAACTTGTGTGCATACGTATACACTCCTTTTATTTTGTGTACCCACGTGAATGCGTTACTTGGATTAGGGTAAAGAACATATACAACTTAAACCATTCTCTTTCCTTACATTATTGATTTTGATCAGTAATCCGTTGTCCCGTCATCATGTTCTTCTGACCATTACTTTGTTACCTCTAAATGGACCTGTTACATTGAGTTTCCCTTTATCATTTCTAAATTGATTCCTCTGAACTGCCTTGCATTTTGTCACATTTGTAAACATTACTACCATGCATTTTGTCACATATTGTTTATACCTTTATCACTTAGTCCATTCATCAAATAGGTTGTCATCAAGGACAACTCATCAGGTAGGTTGCTATCAAGGACACCACCAACAATCTCCATGTATCAAACTTATGATTCTGAGTTGTAAACCTTTGACCATCATTATGTTCCATCATTTTTTCATCTCTCATATGACCTGCAGATTCATCTAGTTACCATATACTTGTTCTGTTACAAGTGAGTTTCCATCAAGGACAACACATGCATCATAATGCCAACAATCTCCCCCTTTGGACTTGATGGCAACCACTTTGGTGTTTGGTCACCACAACCTATAAATAAAATCAAAACATCAAGCTACTCTCCAAACACCACTCTTCAAACACCAAGCTACTCTCCCCCTTTGACATCAAGGGAAAAGGGTTGACCAATGTTAAATGAAGACTTCCATATCTAAATTATTGAATATTGACATTGATCATGCTCCCCCTAGGCACATGTTGAATTCTCTAATCAAACTCTCCCTTAGTACATGCTGAGATGCACTATACTATCCATGCTCCCCCTGAGAACATACAAGGTTTGTAGAAATATTTTTCAAAATAATAACATGAGTCTATAACTCAACTATGTAGGTATGACCTTCCTATCACCAGTGACTCATACATAAATCAATCTTCCAACCAAGTGGGGATATAAATTTGACTCAACCACCCAACCAAGTGTGATTACATAGTTGACATGATCTCAAAAGTCCATACATGACTAAATATGACAATTATTACATCATAGGTCTTTACATGACCTTTACATCAAATGATATAGATGACATTTATAACAAATACCAAAGGCCTAAAGAAGACTATGATAGTTATCAGCAATTATCATAGAACATATATGATCTGCACCATAAGCATCTGTCAGCAACATGAAGAATATCATCCTATATATGTCCATCATTAATTCACAAGATAAGACAATGTAACTTTAATATCATCAACCTGAGACAAAGTATTCAGTATATAGATATCAAAGCATCCTCTTGATCTTATCAAGATTGACTTTCTTCATTTCCTTAGCAGAAAAATCCTTAACATAGCCTTCCATGAATCAACTAATCATATATCATATCTCCAAGTAGTAATACAAAAACCATTCACATCATATCTGATGCAAGATCATTCAGCTAAAGGAAAATCATTGTAAATAGTAGACATAGGGGGTCATGCATTTTAGGAAATAGTTTTCCTAAGTATCAAGTTAAGGCAATGTTTAGGCCTTTAAGTGTGATTTAATTAGATAATGGGAGAATATGTAGAATCTCTCAAAAATAAATAAATGAGAACATGAGTGGTAGAAGTCAAATCCAACTCTTAAATAGTTCCATGATTCTAGGAACAAGAGAGAGCTTTTAGGCATTAAATGGGAAGTTGATAAGAATACTCTTCTATTTTAAAATGGACGAAAAGATGGAATGGATAAAGTCTCAAGGAGACTTATCTACCACATATGTATGCATGCAGAGAGCTTTAGGGCTTTTGTTAGAGGGGTGATCGGATCCTCAAATGATCCAATCCAATGCATTCTTATAAATAAGTGAACCTGCGTGTTCAATAGAAGGAGGCTACTAATAGAAAATCAGGCATGTGTGTGTGTGTGTGTGTGTGCGAGACCGAAGAGTCTCAAATGTAATCATTGATTTTTATATTAATATAGGAAGAGTTATTTCCTGACTATGTCAGAATATTAAAGTATTCTATATGTGATTACAGTGAATTCGTAGGCTCTGTACAGGTACAAACAGAATTCTGAAGGACGCGGAGGGAGGGTACGATTCAGATGAATCGAAATGGATCATTGAATCCATTGGAGCCGTGCAAGAAGGACAAAGATCAAAGGAGTATGAGGAGTTTAAGTTCAGGAGGAAGAGCGAACTGTGAATGAGCATAAGGCTGAAACCTTTAAAGAACCCAAGGAGGCACAAAAACCATTGAAAATGGCGTAAATTCTAAGTAAAGGGATGAGCAGAGAGTTAAAGAATTGATGGTCAGCAACCATTGGATCTGTGAAGATCAATGACTGAGATCAAATTGGGAAGGAAAACTATCGCATCGGCAGGGTCATTACATAGTTTAACTCCCACGAATGTAAAAACCCAAATTACATTAAGAAATGGTGAAAACCAAAGTCAGGGTGAAGTGCTGGACTTGAAATATTTTAGGGACTAGTTTATTTCCCCAACGGGTTCGAAAAGTTATCGGATTGGTGTGTAGAAAAGGAAGGAGCCGAAATTGAGGTTGAGTGATATGTGATAGCGCAACCTAATCTCAACCGTCAGATCACAGATCAGATCGATGGTCAAGATTTGATCGCAAATAGCGTATCGGCGCTGGCGAGGTTCAACGTATCGGAGGAGTGGTGACTAAAGAGCAGACCTGACAAGGTTATAGCGGCAATTGTATAGCTTTTGAAGTCTGATATATGTATTTTGAGTGGGGTTCCTATGTAAACTTATGTTGCGTTAAAGTTATATGTTAATCCTCTGATAATCGCATATCAGAAGAGGAGGGGATACGAGCATATATGTGTGACCGTTGAATAAGTCGACAACTGACTGCGAATGAGGTATAACCTCGGGGTCTATGCAAAACCCGTGTAGTGGCGGAGAAAGTTGTGTTTTGAGCATTTTCCCTTTATACAGGGATTTTCTAATGAAGAGCGCCAATAGAGTATTTTTATGTTAATATATATATTAACCAAGGTCGAGAGGATTGGTTATATATATATATATATATGTGTGTGTGTGTGTGTGTGTGTGTGTGTGACTAGAGGCTTAAATAAACGTGAAGCAGGGTTTTTAAGTCCTGAATACAGAGATTTAATGGAAGGCTTTGTTAAAGTCTTATGTGAAGGTTATAAGAGTGGATAGAGTCCCGATGGAGGGTTTTAAGTGGGGTGATTGAAGTTCCGTTACAAAGGAACTATGTAAGAGGGCCACTTGACCATTTATGTTCTGAAGATTTAACTCCATTGTAGAGTTAAATACCTGAGACAGTTGTGGATTCATTATTGTATTAGTGCATACTGTGGGTATGTGTGGGTGTTACCCATACCCTGCACCAATATCATGTGTATGTGAAACTACCATAGTGATCATTCATGACCACAACATCATCATCAAATCATCGTAGCAGGAACTGCATGTTATTTTCACAACAATCCTCAATATATCAACCATGTATCATTACAAGGGAGTCTTCCAACATCCCACATCTGATAATCATCAGACGTGATAAACATATGTGAGAGCCAAACCTGTCATCATAAAGTAAGAATTCATCATCATTATGTGACTAACTAAGCCAAGTCTCCAAATAGCCATGTCTTCATGAAAAACTCATTTGTCAAACTTTCTTGATACCATGAAAAGCAACAATCCTCAACCATGTGAGAGCCAAGAACTATAGGAATCCTAAACCATATGAAATTTATGTATCTTTGAAGGCATGATGAAAACAACATAAAAGAAATGAGTGACACTTATCATCATCAAATAATGAATTTGTGTACTCAAGCTTTGTTCTTTTCCTTGAACTTTATGAATATCACCATGTAAGAAACATAACATATGTACTATATGCATCATCAAAATAATCATTTGAATCATCCATAAATCCGATTTGAATAATAACTATGTGGCTCTTGAGCAATATAAGTATCATATGAGATTTCATCATAGGCAACCCATGATCGCAACATAGCATGATGTATCATTTAAACACTTCAACAACATAAGTATCCTCACCATTGATGAGAATCATTATGTACTAAATACTTCTAAACATATTGCCAACAATGAGTTATTAGAAGCATAGCATATTCTCCCCCTGGACCTGTGCCAACTATTCACTATTAGATATGATCATTGCATATATTAGAAAGAATCATCAAGGCATCATCATCAACTAGTTATACATCAAGTCATCAACAATTTATGAGGGTCAAAATCACTTCTAAATAACATCCACAGACTATAGTCATCAACCATGAAAACAAAAAAGACAACTGATAATTGTTTGAACCATATCATACCCTTTTTATGAGTATGTCCCACTGCTTCTTCATCAAACCAACATATACGTGACTGTACAGTTTCTAACTCGCGAATATGTGTGACTTGTCTTCAAAATATCTGCATATGAAAATTGGAACACTGAAATTTCATACTTTCAGTTTCCCCTAAGTGTGTTATGATTGTACCTTGTCCTAGAGCTTTTGCTAAAACATCAGTTCCAAGAATGATCAGAGTCTCCATTTTTCTCTTGTCTCTAGTCATGTGATGAGCACATCTATTTTCATCCTCGTCTTTGAATGATCAGAGAGAAAGATCACACCTTATTTGATCTTCCTTTTCTTGATTCTTGGTGGATTCATCTTTTTCAGATTTTCTGATATTAAAGTACTTATTTGATTGCTTACCATATTGCCTACGGTGATCCATAGACTTATTCCTGCATTCTTTTCTACATGCCCAAACTTGTTATAGGCATAACATATTATATGTTTCATATTCCTTCTATAGAAATCAATGGATTTGCAAATAACCATATTGCAAGAAAAACAATATCCCTTAAAGTACCTAGAAGTTGATGATATTTATGTGAGATGGTTATTAGCTTGAAACATTCTACTTCTGCACCTAGCTGCAACATGTCCAAAATTATCACAAATAGAACATTCAACATTATTCATTAGCGGAAATAATCAATTAACACTTCCATAGTTAGGAGTAAATGATTTTATTTGAAGACATTCTTTCCCAGGTTGTGGATGGGGTTGACCTCTTATCTCCTTGTTGAGCATTTCAGATTTTGCATTATAATTCCTTACCTCAGTTTGTGAGCTAGATTCACCTTTAACAGTTTCATGAAAACCAAGAGCAAATTTGATGACAGAAGACCTTTGACTAGTAATAATATTATCCAAAATCTTAGTACTATATTGAAATCATAAAAGTTTATCCTTTTCTTCTAATTTACCTTTTAGGATATTTACCTCAACCTGATATTTCTCTTCCTTTTCCAGATGCTGCTTCTTCATGATTTCTTCAACTTTTCTTCCTTATTCCACTTGTTGTTTTAATTTGAGAACCTCATTTTATTATTCTTCAAATGCTTGAAGTAGTTCCTCATTCTTCTTATTTGAATTTCCAAGATCTTCTTTTAGAGAGACGACCAGAGCTTCAAAACCTTCACAGTAGTTGGTTATTTCGTTTAGTTCCTTGGTTTTTGTATCATTTTCATTCACTTAATTTCTCAATGATGTTACTTCATCCTGCAACCTTTGACATTGATCTTCCTTTTCCTTTTACTACTTCCTTATTTTGTTACCTTCCTCCAATTGATTTTTTACCCTGGTAACCTCTTCTTTGAAGGTACACATCCTTTTTTCAAATAGATCTTGTTGATCTCTAATTTTATCTGTGAGCCTTTTTTCTTCTACTTCTATTAGATTTCTTTCACTTTCACTAATAAGAGCAAATTCGGTTGTTTCACTGTCACATTCATTGTCTTCAATATTGCATCAACAAAGAAATGTATCACCAGAGGACCAAAAATTTGTACCTCATAGTTCTTTTCATTTTTCATCTTCAATCTAAAGTGATTTTGAATCTAAATAATTTCTTCCACCTAATAGCCAATTGTCTCTCCCGCTATCACTACTCCTTTGAGATGTCTTCTTCTTCTGAGGTTCTTTCTTCTTTTGCTTCCTTCCCATTTTTAGAATGGATCTCCTTCAAGCGATCAATCTTCTGCCAAAGGACCTCCTCTGATACCAATTGTTGGGAAAAATACTAAGAGGCAGGGGTGAATCAGTATTTCCAAATATATAAATTGTTACATTTCACATTCAAATTTCTATACACGACTTTACTAAAAGTAACCTACGTGTGTACATGTATGTTTTTAAGAAAAATAGTGTATATCCAGTGAACTTATGATTCAGTTAATTCATCATATCTTTGTCTTCAGCTAGTGCATCTGTACTTTATTAAACATTAGATAAACAATAGCCACGTGCTGTAATATTTAACAAAATTATCCATCACACATAAGAAACACACATGAAAACCAAGATTTAAGGTGGAAACCCAATGTAGGAGAAAACCACCTGTTTTTGTTATCTCTGTCTTCTTTTAATAAAGAAAGTATTGACAAGTTTTGTACTGGTGAAAACATTTTCTAGTACACATGCATCTACCTGCTGAAGGCTACAACCTTCACTCATTTTCCAGCTTCTACTGGAAGGGAGCTCCAACCCCTTAGCTCTTGTATCGACTAATAAGTTTACCAGTACATAAGTGGTGGGCTACTGAAGGCTACAACCTTCACTCGTTCTCCAGCTGCTACTGGAAGGAAGCTCTAAGCCCCTAGCTCTTGTACTGGCTGATATGTTTACCAGTATGTATGCGACAACCAATAAAAGGCTACCACCTTCACTCTTCCTCTAGGCACCAAGTTTCAT
The DNA here is from genome assembly GCA_031772625.1 of Pinus tabuliformis. Lineage (NCBI taxonomy): Eukaryota > Viridiplantae > Streptophyta > Pinopsida > Pinales > Pinaceae > Pinus > Pinus tabuliformis. The sequence continues at coordinate 875,783,658 of CM062819.1, read as the reverse complement.
AAATTTTCAGATGGATACTCTTGGTATACATCAACACTATATGTAGGCCATGTTTCATCAAACTTTCATACTAAACCCATCAGTAACATTGAAGCACAAAATCAATCACCATTATAGTGCAACCATTAAAAACAAGTGCATCAATCAATCACTGAAACCCAATCAACTCTGAAGAAAAAGTCAATCAATCAATTTGAATAGTTAGATCACTGTCACTAGAGGACATAACTAAACCCAAAACACTGCATCAACAACCAGTATCAAGTACAACCTCAAAAATCATATATCAGAATGTATACACTACTTCAATGAGACCAACCTACGTGTATACACCACTTTCTATACCACAACCTACGTATACCTCTACAGACACTGAATCATAAAACTTATGAGCCAAAAAATATGCTAACCAAAGACATTCTGAAGATCTACTATCATATTATAGAGTTCAAAATAGATAGCAGCAAAGATCACCCTTCTTACTCAATAAATTAGTCAACCGGACTCAATCTCCTTATACAATCAGTTTTACTTTATATCTAATGAATACATCATTGACAAATAGTAGTAAAATAGTAGCACTGATCAGATATATGAGTCATTTCCGAACAACGGGCCCTTCCTCTACATACGCTACTTAGAAGTGTCAAATCCACTTGTATATGCGCCTTCACCGAGGCGATCTTGCATATAGATCTAAAAATAATAGCTTATAAATCTCACAGCTTTTCAAGACTTCACAAATACCCATATCATAGAATATAAAGGATAAAACATGTATTAGCACTCAGAGCTAGCCTATCCATTATCAGGTCATATAATGATAAGTCATTTCAGGTCTCATGATCCTGATCGAACATTGTATCCAAGGGTGCACAAGATATTTCAGATCTATATCATAACCATATCCCTTACAACATCAAATATACTTCAGATGGATGTATTCATGAAAAACCCTTTCATTTGCACACATAGTCCTTTGATCTTCTCTTCCTTATATACTTAGAGCCTTTGTCAATACCATGTACCAAAACAACACTTACAACCTATGGTATTCTTAGACGGGATCAAGTAAATGTTATTCCACTCGATATTATGGGCTAATACCATGGTATGGACCCTTGGTATTCTTTAATCTTAATTAACCTTAATTTTCATCCCATACACAATTTTCTTTCTATGAAACCGTGTGTATATGTATACACTCCTTTTATTATGTGTACATGCGTGTATACACTATTTGGACTAGGGTAAACAATGTATACAACTTAAAACATTCTCTTTCATTACTTTCTTGATTCTAATCAGTAATCCTTTGTCCCATCATCCTATTCTTCTATTCCATTACTCTGTTACCTCTTAATAGACATGTTACATTGAGTTTCCCTTTATTATTTCTGAACTGATTCCTTTGAACTACCCTACATTTTGTGACATTTGTAAACACTACTGCCATACATTCTGTCACATCCTATTTATACCTTTACCAAGTAGTACATTCATCAAATAGGTTGTCATCAAGGAGAACTCATCAGGTAGGTTGCCATCAATGACAACACCAAGAATCTCCCTGTATCAAACTTCTAATTCTGAGCTGTAAACCTTTGACCATCATTCTATTCCATAATTTTGTCAGCTCTGATATGACCTGTAGATTCATCTAGTTACCATATACTTGTTCTGTTACAAGTGAGTTTTCATCAATGACAACACGTGCATCATAATGCCAATAATTTTATTATATTTATTTGATCAAACCTACTATATGTTGGTTGCATCATACTACTTCAAATTATTATAAATCATAATATTTATTTCTTAGATTTCAACTCTTACTGATTTCAACTCTATCATCAATCTGATTCAATTTGATATTATATATTCAAGGCTTTTCCCCTTTAAATATTCTATATATGATCATGGTCTTTTCATTTCAATTAGGTTTTTTCATGCTTTCGTTATTATGTAGACCTTTTAATAATGACTTTTAAGAAGCCAAGCATGAAGGGGGACATATCATTTTTCAATAATGGAATGGAGGTGAAAGGGTAAGGTGGAGAGTGTTATGTATGAAGGCGATATGGATCACTACCTCTAAAATCCACCTAGTGATACAACCTGGCAATTTGATATTTCATTTATATGAGAAAATTATGTTCTACAAAGTATGGCAAGGCAAAAGAATAAAATAGAGGATTATGAAGTGTCATAAAGTCCCACTTTGATAAGGACCATTGTCACCACTCACTAAAGCCATAACACCATCCACCTAGATTAATTAAGTCATGGTACACCATCAAATAGTTGCATTCTGCTATCTAAGAAGTGAGAAGACATGTGATACATCATAGTTGAGCCTGGATGAGTGTTTGAGAAGAAAAATGAGTGAGTGTTTTGGAAGAGTGAAGATCATATGTAAGTAAAGGAATTCCAATTATTTCAATAGCATACACCCTTTGGGGTGGCTCTTCAAGTAGTTACCCCTTAGGAGGTAATATATCTCACTTGATATCCTTCCATATAATGAGAAAAACCTATATATATATCTATAGGGGTGTGTGTATATATATATATATATATATATATATATATATATATATATATATATATATATATATATATATATATATATATATATATATATATAAAATGAGTGAGAGTTTTGGATGAGTGAAGATCACATGCAAGTAAATAAATTCCAATTATTCCAATAGCATACACCCTTTGGGGTGGCTCTTCAAGTAGTCACCCCTTAGGAGGTAATATATCTCACTTGATATCCTTCCTTATAATGAGTAAGATTCTATATATAGAACTATCAACATGAGAAAATCAAATGTTCTTCAACATATACACATTAGGATCTTATATGCATCTAAGGAAACCTTCAAAAAGAAGGTAAGAATCCATTTCGCATACCAAACTCAATGCACCCACTTAAGCCCATGTAATGATTTCTTCAATTCACATAATAATAAAGGGTATTTGTGATACCCCTATGGTTGCTCCATATAGATCCCATCACCAAGATCTCCACATAGAAAAACGTTTTTGAGATTCATGTGGTGAACCTAGTGATGGGAAAATAATATGGACAATCATAAGTGATGGAACAAGAATATGGACAACCATTTAAGGAAAGGTATATTACACTATGTTAATAATACATACATGGTATTTATTTAATAATTTTGTAGTGGCTTACATTAGTAATCATTTTGTAAGGTGGGAAGGACAAAAATTGACATCATGGGATTGGTTATCCTAGAAAATTATTTGGTGGTATTTATAATATTAAAAGGCCTTTTTTTGTGGCTTTGGATCCACGAGTAGTTACCCAAGTTGAGATATAATTAATCCTATTTCACTTCATGAAATAGGGATCACACAAAATGTTAGGATGAGGGTGTGTTTGTGTTAGTCATCATATCTAAGCATCAAATATAAAATTCTATGCTTCTTGTGAAGGATATTTAACTTCCATGTGGAGATAAATAAATATTTTGTTGAGGGGAGAAAATATCTCAGATAAAGAGGATACATATTTTTAAATTTATGTTCAATGAGGAATAATTTAATGAATAATGCATTCTAAACTATGATTTTAATGACATCTCATTAAATTCTTATTCGTGTTTGGGATATAGTTACTCATACTTGTTATTGAATTGGAAGGATGCTCGATATGTGTTACAATATGAAACTAAGACTATAAAATGATGTTCAATATGAAACTTAAAATATAAAATGATGTTTGGAATTTGTGCAATATTAGATGTTGGATTTATTCTTGATGAAATTAACCAACCTAATTAAACGTTTTGGATTATATTCCTAAGTATTATAACATGAGTTCATTTGTTAAGACAATTTCCCAAGGGCATTGATTTGTAAACTGCCATTATTGTTCCATCGAGGCAATTCATCACAACAAATCTTGTAATATTCCATCACAATAGATATTTATTTTTCACCATTTTCCCATAATCTAAGGCATTTGTAAAAATGAATATATTATTCATTTTATTGAATTTGTTTTTTATAGGGATCAGAAAACATATTAAACATGGTTAAAAAAAGGACATTATGCTTAGAATTTTCTTCTTCTCCCAATCCAAGACAAGAAGTGATTACTTATGTTCTATACAATATTTCAATGAAGAAATTTCTCCAAAGCAAAAGGAATGGACCTGGAAGGAAAAAAAGCAATGAAACATATTATATTGCACTGATAGAAGGTTTAGGAACAACTAGGGAGTATGGATCCAACGGAATTGAAGTCTTCACCAATTCTAAACTTCTGTGCAACCATATGAAAGACATGTCAAAAAAGGGAACTGAAAACAACTGGTAGAGAAGAAAAAAATATTGCTAGTCAATTTAAATCATTTAGCATTTCATTGTTAAAATGTTAATGGGAGGTCTAGTGATGTATTGTATGGGGCAATATCAATTCAATATTTTTTTGTGAAAGATGAATTGGTGTCAAGAAGCACTCCCTCAAAAGTTATTGTTGGGAATTGTCATATATCTCTGATATGTGCGTGTCTTTTAGTTATAAATGTGATTTCTTTAGTGACAAAGTGTGCCCGCACTGCGTATTCACAACTTGGTGAATTATTAGGTGAACTACCAGGAACTGACATGTTTAAAAAAAATTGTATTTAATTCTCAAGATGTGCACTTCAACATTTGTGTTTTTAGTCTTGAGTATATTTCAAATGAATAATTTATACCAAATAATTTTGGAGAAACCATAAGAGAGCTACATTTATTTGTCTTACTAATAATTTTAAATCTTGATCTTTTTGAATAGTAATTTTAAATATTTTTAAATGCATGATGTAAATGTATGTATATATGTATATATGGATTAAGGGTTTGGATCATCACATGAGTAGTCACCACTTGATTTTTTGAGGCATAAACAAGATAGAGAATCAACTTAGTCTCGAAAATCGACTAGAGGATGACTTTCTATGCATACCGATGAGATTGGTCGTGGATCAAGGATAGTATCATATGAATCAGGGGAGGGTCATCATCCATTACATAATCATCATGGTATATATATGGTTATGTGCAAACTTAAATGATATTCATAGAATCATGTTTACATACATATTGAATTATTTTTTCCAATTTAACTTTATTAATTTATAATAAATCTCATCTTTTTTAGGAGCCTCTCTCGATAGGTCAATGAGAGTATCAGATCAATCAATGGAGGACTATCGTTCACATCATCATGGTATGGTATATATATGTTTATGTGTATTTACATAAATTATAAATATGTAGAATCATATGTATATTCATATTGAATATTTGTCAATTTAACTTAATTAATTTATAATTTCTATTTTTTTAGAAGCATCTCTCACTAGGTCATCATGTGAGGGTGCTCAACATTCTCACTGTGGCAAAAAATATCAATCAACTCATTTACTTGGGCATGATGGTGCTCAACCATCTCTGGGTGGTCGTGAATCTCAATTAGATCACCATGATCCTCCTCATTTTTGTAAATTATATAATTTTATTTTTATTTTTTTCTTTATTTTTGTTAAAAGAAAATTGTGCATGTAAATAAATAGTATGTGTATGTATATTTTTCATTTGTATTAATACATTGAAATGTTTTAATATTTATGTAATTATATTGAAGAAGGGGGTGAAAACATTGACCAAAGTCAACATAGGAGAAGCAGGGAAATTCGAGAAGAAGACCATTTGCCAGCTACCACCTATCCATCTAATATTCTTGATGAGCTTCCTTGGGAAATAAACATCCAATAGTGTACGTAGCAAAGGTGCACAACTAATTATTAAAAATTGAAGAAATATCTTGGGAGTTTGGAATTCCCTGCAGAGATTTGTCAAAGCTTAGAAATAGTTTTTCACTCTCTAAGTAAATTTCTTGATATTTACAAGAACCTTGGGCAAACAACTAATGGATTCATAGATATGATGAGGTGTAGAAAGGAAACAATGATGAGTCCCAATAAATGGGTCAAGATAAGTAGGAGGGTTACAAAATAACATACCAAATCTATGTTTAATTTCAAAGGAGGAAAAGAAAGATGCTCAAAGTGCAATATTTCAAGAACCCTAAAATAGCCCACCATTTGTATGATAGGTTCCTTGTAGTGTATAGAAAGTTGCATGGAATGGCAAGGTTCAACATTATTTTGAAAAATTATTTTATGCATAATTCGTTTTTGGTATGAAACCTGATTATACTGACCATCCATCTGAATTTCATGGTACTCGTAGAGGTTGGACATATGAACATAAAGGTGCATTATGGGATGCTAATTTTCATCGTCCTCTGCCTCCTTTGGTACCTCAACCTCCATGTCTGCTAACTTTGCAGTCAGAGATGGATGCCACTTCCCAAATTGGTCCAAAAGCAAGGGATTCCATTATAGAAAAGATACACACTACATTGACTTGGATTGATGTCGGTCTAAATCGACAAAGAGCATGAGCTAATTTTGTATTTAAATCAAAGATGGAGATAGATAATATGAATATTGAATAGGTTAAATCATATTCAAAGGCTCATCATGATAGTTGGCAAGACGTAATTGGTCATGAGGAAGAGGTAATGGGATCAATATGTGTTAATTTTTAGGGTGGATATTTTAATGTAATGTAATGTATGTGTTAATTTTGATTGATATATACACCCAAGGATCTGACTTGTCGACCAATGAATGCATTGCTAAGGCATTCATGGTGTTGTGTAGGTCACAGGTTCAAACCTATACTTACCTATGTGTTGTTCTTGGGGGCGGTGTAGTTACATATGGAGGTTATAGGGGTAGTCATCAGGGATCATCCCCATGTCACGTGAGTATGAGAGTCGACGCATAACCAATTTCACTAGTCATAAAAAAATTAATAATAATAATTATAATTGATTCACATACATTTTGTAAAAAAATTCAAATATAATCTAACACGAATATATCATATGTTCACAGTTTGCAGTTAACTCATCTGTTGAATGAAAATTTTGGTAATATGACGGTGCCAACTTCAGGTTCAAATGAAGATATTTTGATAGATTTTAGTTTTTTCTTAAATAATGTGTTGATATTATTAATTTAATTTTATATATCGGTATTGTGAAGACATATTTGTAAAAGAAATAATTACGTATAATTAAATGTTAACATATTTCCACTCCATCTAGAATTTTCATCACAACATGACTCTCTTCCTCCCTATTAGGAGATGTGTCAAATATTGGTTTGTCACAAGTATTCAATGTTTCAATTTTGGTTTGTTATAAGTTGAAGCATGTTTCATTAAAAAATGAGATCTATATGTTATAGTTTTAAAATTTTTGAATTTTAGGTTTGTGGAGACAATTTACCTTCTCCAAGGAAGTTGGTGATTGAGTCATCTATTGGGATAGGAGTGCCTATATGATTTGAAAATTTTGTTACAAATTTTTTAATATTGTGAGTTTATGCATTTTCATGTGCAGTTTTAAATTTTTAATATATACGTGTACATGTATTGTACATGGAATCCATGAGGGCACAATCTAGATGGATAACCATGAGGTATTTCATTGAATTTGGAACTTGAGTCAGCTACAGGGATTGGATCATCTAGACAATTTGCAAAAGTTGTTACAATTTCTTTTAATATTGCAAGTTTTTTCATTTTCATGTGAAATTTTAAATTTTTAATATATACATGTACATGTATTATGCAACGCATCCATGGGGGTGTAATGCAGTGGAAACACCACGAGGTATTTCGTGGGGTTTAGAACTTGAGTTAGCTACGGGGATTGGATTGTCTACCAAAGTTTAAGAATTTGTTACAATTATTTTAATATTACAAGTTCATGCACTTTCATGTGCAATTTTAAATTTTTAATATATACATGTACATTTATTTATATCACTTCCATGAGGGATACATGGAGGGAGAACACCATAGGGTATTGCATGGAATTTGAAACTTTTTGTAATTTTATTTTGATGATAAAATTCTCATTTAATTTTAATACATTAACATTTAATTTAAAAGTACACAATCGTATGTATATATTCATATTACACATGCTATGAAGGGCACCCATGAGGATGAAGATATCACGAGGATGTTGATAGATAGTATATTTCAATGAGATTCTCTTTGATGCAAATTTTCATGTGACAACATTTTTATTATATTTATTTTTATCATAATATAAATTTTGGACATATTTAAAGTAAAACTCTTTATTATGAATTGATCTCTTTGATGCATAAATTTATTTGACAACTTTTTATTATATTTTATTTTATAATCATATAAATTTTGGACATATTTTAACTAAAACTCTTTATTATGAATTGATCTTTAATATGCTAATTTTGGAGTTTATACATTTTTCATGATGATTCTTATAATGTTAGTAGAAGAGAATATGGATTTGGGTTTATTATTAGGTCTTGTGAAGTTCTTTTGTAGGGTAGTTTACAGAATAGTAAAATCGAAAATTACAAAACATAGTACATTTTGCATTCATGAATCTTATCATGGTGTAGATTTATAAAACAATCATAACTCAAAATTGCATTATAAAACATGGTATATATTTTTCATTCATGAATATTTCATGATCTTGTATATAAGTGCTACTTTGGATGCGACTTGATACTTAAGTTTAAATTTGTTCAAAGAAAATATACTATAAAATTGCAGTATAAAACATGGTACATATTGCATGATTCATGGTTTGATGCTTAAAGGTTTTACATTTAATTTCATGAATATGAAGCAATGAAAGTAAATTTGAATTTACTTTGTAAATTTCTCGTGATGTTTATAATGTTAGTAGGAAATAATAGGGACTTGGGTTTATTCTTAGGTTTTTTCAAGTTGCTTAATGAGTAGTAAAATTTCAAATTACAGAACATGGTACATTTTGTATTCGTGAATCTTACCATGGTGTAGATGTCTAAAAAAATAATAAGATAAATGGCATTATAAAACATGGTATACATTTTGCATTCATGAATAGTTCATCATCTTGTATATAAGAGCTACTATTGATGTGTGTTGATACTTAAATTTTAATATAAATCTTTTCAAGGCAAAACATACTATAAAATTGCATTATAAGACAATGATTGTACATTTTGCATGATGCATGGTTTGATGCTTAAAGGTTTTACATTTAACTTCATGAATATGAAGCAATGAATGTAAATTTGCATTTATTTGGTACATTTTGCATGATGATTCTTATAATGTTAGTAGAAGATAATATAGATTTTGGTTGACTCTTAGGTTTTCTGAAGTTTTTTTGTCAATTTGTTTAATGAATAGTAAAATTGCAAGTTTAAAAACATGGTACATTTTTCATTCATGAATCTTACCATGGTATAAATATCTAAAAAAATCATAAATTAAAATTTCATTATAAAACATGGTATACATTTTACATTCATGAATAGATCATCATCTTCTATAGAAGAGCTAATATGGATGTGGGTTGATACTTAACTTTTTTATATAAAAAATTTCAAAGAAAACCTACTATAGGATTGCACTATAAAACATGGTACATTTCACATGATGCATGGTTTGATGCTTAAAGGTTTTATATTTAAGTTCATGGCTATGAAGCAATGAGAGTAAATTTGCATTTAGTTGGTAAATTTTGCTTGATGATTTTTATAATTTTAGTAGAAATATGGATTTGGGTCGATTCTTAGGTTTTGTGAAGTTTTTTTATCAAGCAGTTTAATTAAAGTAAAATTGCAAATTACAAAACATGGTACATTTTGCAATCATGAATCTTACCATAGTGTTGATGTTGATGCAGGAGCATTCAACTCAACATTATCATTGTATTCTAGTAGACATAGGGGGTCTTGTGTTTCAAGGAAGTTGGTTTCCTAAGTATTGAATTAATGTAATTATTTAATGTTTTGAGTGATTTTAATGAGAATAGGAATTAATTGAATATTGTGAGGCATAATTGTAAATGTTCTCGAATGTAGGAGAACATGAGAGATTTAGGATAGTTGAGTGATGAGAGGATTGAGAATTGATTGTAAATCTTAGATTAGGAGTCAGTTCATGATTTTGTGGATTTGAGAGAATCCTTAGGGATGAGAAAGAGATTTTAGGATTTTGTTGAGAAGCTTATGGATCTAAACTAGGAATGGGTTTTAGAATCCCTTTCTGTATAAATGTAAGCCTAAAAGGAATAGAGACAGGTAGATAGAGCAGGGAAAATTTTAAGAACCCCCCCTAAATTTATAAATATAATAAATGGGCGAATCTCCATGGTATATAGGAAAAATGGAAGGCGATTTTATCAATAATATAATATGTATATATAATTTTTTGGCGAATCTCTTACCAGGCATGGCGAATATTTTACTCAATTATAAAATCTTGTAAGATCTTGGCGAGTCTTTCACTAAATAATAAAACTTTGTAAAGTCCTAGTGAATCTTAGCATAGGCTACATGCTGGTTTAATTCCCCCATTTAAATAGGCTACATTCCAGGTGAATACCATGGGTCAATACCATGTGCCATTTTGGTGAATACCATGGGTCAATACCATGTGCCATTTTTATTTTTATTAATTCTAATATTAGGGTTAATAATGGTTTTTTGCATGGTATTAATAACAATCTAGTCCATGGTATTTGTCCCATAGTATTTTGGCCATAGGTTTCACCTAAATATAACCTATTTTTTGAGTGTTCGTAAATATAAGGTGACTTATGGAGTAAATATAAAAAAATGTTTTATTTGTTTACCATACCTCTCGTTTATTTATATTTTTATTAATTTACCATACCTCTTTTACAAATATGGTATTTGGCCCATAGGATTCACTTAAATAAAACCTCTTTCTTGAGCCTTCATAAATAGAACGAGGGTTATGGACTAAATATAAAAAGAGGTTTTATTTATTTACGATACGTCTAGTTTATTTATATTTTTATTTATTTACCATACCATTTGAGTAAGTATAAAAAGACGTTTTATTTATTTACCATACCTCCACTTTACTTATATTTTTATTTGTTTACAACGTTACATGTATATAAGGTGACTTATGGAGTAAATATAAAAAAAAATTTATTTATTTACCATACCTCTCATTTATTTATATTTTTATTAATTTACCATACCTCTTTTATAAATATGGTATTTGGCCCATAGGATTCACTTAAATAAAACCTATTCTTGAAAATGGGCGAATGGATTCACTTAAATAAAACCTATTCTTGAAAATGGGCGAATGGAAGGTTGTAAGTCCTAATTTCAAGGGCTAAATTTACCTTTTTTACCCTCTCCCTTAAAATAAGGTGGGCTATTTGAGGTGATTTGTAGAAATGTACTATGATACAAAATATTCGCCCACTAAAAATTTAAAACCCCTTAATTTTGCCAAAGGGCGAGCATTCGCCCCTAAAATTATCCTTGAGATAGAGAAAGAGAGAGAGAGAGAGAGTTAGACGTTTAGCTAGTGTTTGTAAGCCTACGGGCAGATAATGAACAGAGGCCACTAAATTAGAAGAGCAAGCCAAGGAGAGACAGAGAGTCTCATTATGTAATTGTTTGTTGATATATAAATGCATAGAGATTCAAATTCCAATTTGTATAAGTGTGTTACCGAATATTGAATGATGAATGAATGAATTAGCACATTCTATGTAACAAAGAGTTGCAGGAAAAGTTCAGCAAATACACAGAGAAATACATGAAGAGGAGGATCATAATGGATTGTTGAATCCATAGAGGGATCAAAGTCAAAGCTCATGAGGAAGTGCGCAACGGAACAACCGAGGGACCAAAATCCTAAAGAAACATGAAAACATAGTGGAACACTGAATGAATAGCGTAAGAACATAAGTAAACAGAGTAGCGAAGGAGTAAAGTGTCAATGCACAGCAACTGTTATATCTCATAGATCAACGACCAGGATTAAATTGCAAGAGTGGAAAAATCTGGATCGCGTCACAATCTTTCAAAGGGAGGAAGTGAAGTGCGATTGCAACATGTGATGCATAGCTGAACCCAAGACCTTATCAAATGTAACCTAGAACCCCATCAGGTCTGAAATACATGTTGGATGGGAGTTTTAAAGTGGAAGAGTTAAGTGAAAGGATCAAGCAATAGCCGATAGCGATAGATCGGAGGCATCGACGATCGGAGATCAGAGGAGGAGGAGCGCAGTGGAAGGTTTGATATGGAAGGGTGAAACTGACTATATATGAATGTGGATGTATAATATTTGAGATATGCTTATGTGTTTCGGAGTGGAATTTCAATGTAATTCTATGTATTATGGTTAAAGTGGGGTCCCAGAATTTTAATGTAAAAGTGGTGTTAAACGATTCCGATAGTCACATATCAGATGCAAAAGTGGTGATAGGAGTCATATGAGCATGGTAAACTGCGATGAGCGATTGCGATAAAGGAAATTCTTGGGAAATGTGCAAAGGCTGAGGAAAGGTGGAAAAAGGTATGTTATGTATGTTTTTATGTGTATTCTCTTATAGGAGAATTGTAATGGATTAAAGCGCCAATAGAAGGGTTTTAATGGTTTTCCAATTATAACCCAAAGTTATAAAGTAGGGTTTGGATATATGTGCAGCCATAGGAATTAATAAAGGTTTATGAGGATGTATTAAGTCCTAATAGAAAGGATTGGAAGGGCTAGACTATGTGGTTAATAAATAAATCATTCCACATGAATTCTAATTAAGGGGGCCTTAAACCATTGTTATTTATAATGAACCTTTGACTGGAAGGTCATATAAATTCCTGGGAAGAAAATGGTTTATGCATAGGTCTATATGCATATTATGGGTAAAGCAGGGGTAACCCTGCGTCAGATGTCTAAAACAATCATAACTTAAAATTGCATTATAAAACATGGTATACATTTTTCATTTATTAATAGATTATCATATTGTATAGAAGAGCTACTATGGGTGTGGGTTGACAATTAAATTTTAGTATAAATTTGTTCAAAGCAAACATAGTACTATATAATTGCATTATAAAACAAGGTACATTTTTCATGATGCTTTGTTTGATGCTTAAGTGTTTTACATTTAAGTTCATGAGTATGAAGCAATGAAAGTAAAGTTGCATTTAGTTTGGACATTTTTCATAATGATTCTTATAATGTTAGTAGAAGATAATATGGATTTGGGTTGATTCTTAGTCTTTGTGAAGCTGTTTTGTCATGCTGTTCAATGAATAGTAAAATTACAAATTACAAAACATGGTACATTTTTCATTCATGAATATTACCATGGTGTAGATGTCTAAAACAATCATATCTTAAAATTGCATTATAAAACATGGTATACCTTTTTTATTCATGAATATATAATAATCTTGTATAAAAGAGCTACTATGGATGTGGGTTGATACTGAAATTTTAATATAAAGTTGTTCAAATAAAACATACTATAAAATTTCATTATAAATCATGGTACATTTTGCATGATGATTGGTTTGATGCTTAAATTTTTTAATTTAAGTTCATGAAAATTAAGCAACGAAAGTAAATTTTCATTTATTGGTACATTTTTCATGATGATTCTAATAATGTTAGTAGCTGATAAAATGGATTTGGGTTGATTATTAGGTTTTTTGAAGTTGTTTTGTCAAGTTGTTTAATGAATAGAAAAATCAGAAATTAAAAAACATGGTACATTTCGCATTCATGAATAGATTATAATATTGTATGTAAGATCTACTATGGATGTCTATTGATACTTTAATTTTAATATAAAATTGTTCAAAACAAACATACTATAAAATTGCATTAAAAACACACATTCTAAAGTACCTTCTTTGCCTTCCATTCTCTTACTATTGTATTTTTCCTGAAATTTTAGAAAGCTTAAAATCGAAAATTAAAAGTTGCAACGTTGAATCAACTGAAGTCACATTAATCTAAAAAGTTGCACTAATCTCAATATCGGCCTAACTTTTGTTTTAAAGTAAATGAAATTTTCAATTATTAAATACTATGTGTGGACCATGCATTGCTAATTTTGATAGGCTCATATAATGGAGTTTATGCAATGCCCATATAAATGGTGTATGCACCACATGTATAGGAAAAACACAATAAAATGCATTTTTTTGAGCTATCAAGATGTACAAGAGATACAACACATTTGAAATTGATGCTAATGGGATTCTGATAAAGTAAATAATGTTACTGAGATAGCACTAAAAATATTTGAAAAGATAAAATGATGACCTAAAAAAGAAGAATGCAGTGCAAATATGATAGGTGTATAATCAATAATAAACAAAAATATTGTGGTCTACTATATCCATACATTATATTATTATTTTGGATATTTGAATTTCCTTTTAACTTAACAACAAAGCTACCAGATTAATGAAAACAATTTTGTAATACCTAGTACTAGCTAGAATGAACAACTTAAGCGTGCACAAAAATAAAGGCTGACAAAGTACTTGAACTCTTTCTCAAAGATGAATACAAGGACAAGATATTGTTGGCTAGTTTAATTAAGAAATTCTAATGGAATTCCATCCTCAATTATCCATTCACGGTCAGCTTTTGGCATTCTCCATTTTATCAATTTCAATTTTTTCTTAATTGAACATATATCAACTTTATGCGCACTGCACACACCAAGTGACTTATTGACAACTTGTGGCATCGGGTTCATAGTATTAAAAGTAAACATGACTCTCATTTTGATGATTTTCTTGGAAAAAAATATTCTTTCAATATAACACACCTTCTTTCATATATAAAATTGTTATCATCATAGTCCTCCAATAAATTCATCTTTTGTTCAGTGCACCACATCAAATAATATTTGACATTTTATATGTTGTTAATGGTGTCACTACAACAAAAACATATCATGGACAATAAAAAAAGTGTAAATTTAGATAATAATTAACAAGAAATTAGTTATCCACATTTTCTTGATTTAATAAATTTATATCTATATTTTAGTTATTATTTATACTTATACACAATGATTTTAAAAACATGACATATATATATATATATATATATATCCTTAAAAAACAAAAAGACCAAAAAGAAGTAAAAAAAAATGTAAAAATTAATAAAATTAACTTATAAATATAAAAAATTTGACAAAATATTAAAAAAAATTAAAAAATTAAATAGAAAATATCATAAAATAACAACAATAAAAAGAAGACATAATTTAACAAAAAAAAAATTAAATTAAATTAACAAAAAAAATTACATAACTAAAAATAAAATAAATTAAAAAAATAAAGAACAATTAAAAAAATAATCAAAACAAAACAAGTAAAAATTAAAATAAAAGAACAATTGAAAAAATTAAAAAAATTAAAAATTAAAAAAAAACCGAATAAAAATAAATCAATTAAAAAAAATTAAAAAGAAAATTAAAAAAAAGTTAAAAAAGGAAAAAATAAAAAATAAAAATAAAAATAAAAAAAATTCAGGCCACCCGTGGGCAGGGTTGGCCACAGGGGCCAGCGAGGAGGTGGCTGCATGCACCCCACCTCCCCGCCCACAGTCGCAGCCAACCCTGCCCATGTGTGGCCCGAAATATTTTTTTATTAAATTTTTATTTTTTATTTTTAACTCTTTTTTATTTTATTTTTTAATAATGCTTTTTGTTTTAGATATATATTTTTTTTCCTTTTAATTTTTATTTTTTATTTTTTTTTAATTGTTTCCTTTTGATTTGATTTTTCGTGCCTTTTAATTTTTGGTATTTTTCAATTTTCAATTTTTTTTTTCATTTTTTTGTTTTAACTTTTTTTATTTTCATTTTATAATTTTTATGATATTTTTGTGTTTTTTTTTAAACTTTTTTTTGAATTATTTTGTTCTTTTATTTTATATTTTGTTTTTTTTTTTCAATTTTATTTTTAAATGTTTGGTTTTGATTCTATTTATTTTTAATTTAAATATCTTTAATTTTTGGTATTTTTCAATTTTCATTTTTTTTTTTTTTATTTTATAAGTTTTATGATTTTTTTTTAGTTTTTTAATTTAACTTTTTTAAATTTAATCCTCTTATATATATATATATATATATATATATATATATATATATATATATATATATATATTTGTTTAAGCTTTTATTTATTATTATTATTTTTATGTGGGTATATTTTACGTTTTTAAGCTTAAAAAATTCCTGATAGTTGTGTGTGTGTTTTTTTTTTTTTTTTTTTTAATTTTCAATTTTTTTCTTTAAATTATATGTTTTTTTTGTAGTTTTATTTTATTTATTCTTTGTTTAATTTTACAATTTAATTTGTTTTAACTTTACATTTATATGGGTGTGTTTTTGGTTTTTTTAAATATTTTTTTTTATTATTTGAGTTTTTTTGTCATGTTTTTAAATTTTTTTTTTTATGGTTTATTACAAACATGAAAATAACAAACATTTATAAAAAATATCGACACTTAATACATTGGAAAATTTAAAATGTAAAAAATAAGCCATCTAAACAAAAAGGGTTGATGCTACATCAACACTATTCAAAATCAAGATGAAAATCATTAACATTTAAAAAAAGTGTTCATACTTGATACATAAAAAAAATTAAATTGTCAAAAATAAACTCTTTAAAAAATGTGTTGATGCTGCATCGACACTTTTCAAAATCAAGATGAAAATCAGTAATGTTTAAAAAAAATGTTCATACTTGATACATAAGAAAATTTAAAGTGCCAAAAATATGCTAAAAAAGAAAGGTGTATTGTGCATCACCACTTTTCAAAATCGGGTGATTTTTTTCTACCTCAAGAAACGGGTAATAGGTCATTTTCTCATTTGATCAGTAACCATGTTCTCCCCAAGTGTGGGATTAGCACCTGTGAGGGGATGTTCTTCTAGAGTATCTAGTTCATCCTCCACTGGCTGCATGGTATCTTCTTCCTTCAACTATTCCTCTTCTATGTCTTGAGTTAACTATTGTTCTTCTAGCCTCTATGCTACTTCTTCCTCCTGGGACTTCCTTTGTTCTTCTTCTTCTATCCTTCTCTTATGTTTTTCTTCTACTTCTTGCTTTGCTAGCAACTCATTCTTCTTCCTCTTATCCTCTTATTCTTTTGATTCTATCATCTCCTATTGTTCTTAAATAGATCCTATGTTCAAAGAATCAGCTTTCAACTTCCTACTTCTCTCTCCTGATGAATCATATCTCATCCTCTTCTTAGGACCTACATTCCTTGCTTGAGGGGTTATCTATTCTTCCTCCTTTACTTGCATATCTTGAGCTGATAGGTCCTGGGGTGAATTGGTATAAGCTTTTGGATGTGTCTTTCTAATTGCAATATACAAGTTCTTTACCTTCACATCTTCTATTGTGGACATTGATGAATACCTCGTATTGAAACCGATCCTTTTAAATGTTTCTTGCACACTCTCTTGGGATCATAACCATGAAATTCTCTAGTGGTGAAGTGCAAGCATTCCATCTATTGCACATCTACTCCTCTCACCTTGTGTCTCTTCAACTCATATAATCTGATCCTTAATGGGAAGTTGGGGCAAGGGGGTTTCTTCCTCTTGTGAAGAATTCCTGACAATCCTGCCCAACTCATTTTCTACTTCTTGCATGACCACCTTACAAGTAACATATCGCGGCATGAGATGAGGAGATATATGACAACCAAAATATTTGATGCATGTACCCTTGGGAGCTGCAAATCAATCAGTGATATCTCGTAGTAACTCCTTCACTTGATTTGTCATACAAGGAGGATTGATCTTGAATATCATTTGAAAAATAATTAAAAATAAGTGCTCAACCAATTTCTCATATGTGCCTTTGAAGTTTGATTCTGATAACACTCTGGAGTGGAAGTACACTGGGAACTTGTTCTTGAGATTCTAGTTCTAGTAAAATGTGAATAAATAATATGATGCACATATTCCATCTAGAAGAAATGCAGACATGTAGAATTCAAGTGCCTGGTTCGCCTTCAAAGATGTTTTTTCCTGCCTGAAATCACATTGCAATTCAAATGATAGTTTATCTTCCTGATTTGAAAGATTTACCCTGGGTTACCACCACATTCAATATATATATATATCAAATTATTTTCAAACACCTCAGATTTCTTGTGTCGATGCAATAGATAAAACATGGCTATCAGATACTAATATATGTCTCTAAGAATCTTAGTTGGATAGACTATAGATGGGCGATAGTGAAACTTGGTAGGTGCTCGACACCATGATCTGATAATGTCACATGTGTTGAGGTTGGTCCATCATTCTGAATCCAACGACATTTGTTTCAACTCAATCTGACCCCAGGAGCTCAAGTTATCATCTGTTAATCGATTTCCCAAAGAGATAAAAAAAATGGCAAATTAGGTGTTTGCTACTCTTCTCTTTTGGGTTTTTATGGAAGAGCAGTAGGTTTCCACTTGGCCTCTCCATGTTGGTAAAAATTTTGCAGTGATCAAATTGATTGTTGTTGTTTTCAGTTGGACCAATGGTGGAGGGCCACGTGTGCGAATGGCTAGTTACTGCATGGCCTCCTCACAATCGAGTAAAATTTGTTATGAGTTGGACTAGGCCTCACCGGATTCAAACATGAGACCATTTCTCAAGCATCAAGCCACATTAGAAATGCACCACCACATATGTTTCTTACCATATACATTCTCGACATACATTTAAACTAATGCGAAAATGTTGTTGGGGCAAAGGGCCAGGGTTAAGCCCTAGCCCATGGCCACACCCCACACAACATGAGGAGCAGAGGGAGACTAGGGCTTAGGGCTTAGCCCCAACCCCAAGCCATGGTCGCAACCCACACAACATAGTGTAAGGGAACCGTAGTTGAAGTTTGGAGTAGGGCCCAACACATAGGGTGCGGAGCGGAAGCTAGCACCGGGCCACAGGGGCCACACATGACCGCAGGAGGGAGCGTATTGCATGGTTGGATTATAGGACCTATCCCTTAGACATATGACACACCATATAACCTTGATGGAGGAGCGGAGGGTGCCAGCCCCTAAGTGCATGTAGTCGGGGGTCATCCCCAGGTCACATAGACCCTCACATGATCGATCCCTCCAGTAGTTTTAATGCACATATATTTTGGTCCTAGTCCCAAGTTTCCAAGCACTAAACACTCCATAACATGCCCAGTTTTCAATACTTTTGGGAGCTGACCAATTGGGCCGGGCAGTTAGCCCCAACCCCTAGGCACGTGCCCCCATACGACCATAAATTTCAGAATTTCGAAGGTTAGTGGACATTTTAAGTGTCCGATAATTTCACTCATTGGGCATTATTGGAGGCCATTTTTCTGTGCTGGTTTCAAGTGTCGGGCACTCAAGCCAAGTTTAGGTTCAATTGTAGGATGGTTAACATAAAAGTTCATGAGAGAGCTTGAGAGCTCATAACTTTTGGATTTTTTTTCCAAACTAAGATTAGAAAGAGGTTGCTTAGGGGTTTTTGGATGTTCTGAATCTACTGATAACCTCTATTTTCTTATTTGAGCATATCTATAAGGTATTTTTGTAGTTTTTAGACTAAAGGTGTATGCAGCAGTGAAGGTTTGGAAGCAATTTTGCGAAGTTTTTGGGCATGGAGAAGACCTTATAGGGGTATTCTCACTTCTAGAAGGCTACGAAAGCAACTATAACCAGTGGGGTTCAACCCAAGTTCAACTTCTCTTATCATGAAGTTTTAATTATATGTTTCAATGTGGAATTGAAACATGCACGTGATGTTTTTAGCTTATTTTAGTTGAAGTATATCATTTTTGAGGGATATGTTTTGAGTTTCTTCCGTGGTGTGAGTTCTTTGTAGTAGAACATTACCTTGTAGCGGTGATAGCCACTTATTTACCTGCAACAAATGTTTATGTACTTCATTGATGCCAAATATATGATTGGTCTACTCATGTTAACAAGCCCAAAGATGTAGCCGAGGAGGGGTGAACTCCATCAACAAACATTTTTCTTGTTCTTCGTTATGTCTTCATAGATTATGTGTGTTATGCTCATTATGTTCAGTTACATATGAAGGCTAATTTATGTTTAAAGAGACATTGCATAAACTTCTTGTTTCAAGACCCATTTTATGCTTGCAAAACGTCGACATGGTCCTAAGTTTTGTTTTTTTTTTATTTGTTTTTGGAGAGGAGAAAGAAATCATCTAATCCAATTTCATATCATTTTGGTATCAGAGCACCAATTGACCAAGTTACAAGATGGGCAACAAAAAGAATATCCAATAGTTGGCGGAACATAATTTGGCTCTTTGGATGGAGAACATAGAATTGATATGGGTGTTGGAGATAGTTGAAGAGGAGAAGAGACACATGCATTTTGTATTGCAGAAAGTTCTTGATGAGAAAGTTACATAAATGTTTACTCCTGCACCAGCAAGGGAAACCTCAGAGTGAGGCCAGTGTGTGGTCATGGTTAAAATAGTGGTTTTGGACCATATGTGGAAGATATAGCATGTGCTTTTGCAAACATGTTCAAGAAGCACACCATATGCTAGTGGACAAGCGTGGGTGGCTAGAGTCATCTACAAGTTGGCCATCATTGTCATCATCGAAAGTTGACAAGATGAATGACAAATTTAAATAGGTAATCAGTATTTGAAATTCGACTAATTTCATTTTCATGCATAACAACTCTTTTGCAACATTCGAGAAACATACCAAGGGAATAGGTATGAAGTTTCTTTCCAAGATAGGATATGAAGGTGGAGGTCTTGGTCAAAATGGTTAAGGTATTACCAATCCGATTATGGTTGAGGAAAGACCAAAGTATGAGGGATTGGGGTATAGCCAAAAAGAGTTTGGAGAATGCTCTAAACAGCTTGAGGTACATCAAACATCTGAGCATAAGATGTCACCACCTTGTGATAACCATCAAAGCTACAACTCTAAAGACAGGTATAACTCACAAGAGTGTTTTTCAATGCATGGAAATTTTGAATACATGTGGAATCAGTATCCTTATACATTTTGTGAGATTTTGACCATTGTGTGGTTGTATGTGAGGAACATATGATAATGGTTAAACAAATGAACCAAATTTTTGGCATCTAGCATAATGAATTTATTTTGCATGAGAGAACTTCTATATCACCAGATAAGAAAAGTTTCTTTTGTGCTCAGCAAAGTGCACAGACATGAAACTGAACGATGTTGGAAGTTGCATCCATAACTTTGTTCAAAGAAAGGTAAAGAGATTATGTTGCATAATGCAAGGAAAGAAAAGGGTAGCAAAGAGGACTCTCCACAATCCTAAGTGACCTTCAAGACAAGAAGATGCAAGAAGAGAACCCATAAGCATAGGAGAGCAAACATTTGGATACACTTATTGTAAAGTTTTAATTTTTTTTTTAAATACTTGTTGTCATTACCTATTTAGGTACTTTTTAAAAGTGGAAATTATTGTCACTATGTGGAACAAGTATATGGTCTCATTGATGTATGTATTGACTTGCTATAAGTCCACGTGTTCAAGGACTTTTGTGAATGTACAAAATTGTCATTCAAAGTTGTCTACAAATTGTCACATGTTCATTGATACAGGTATTCAATTTTGAAACTTATGTGAATTGAATATTTGCTTTCAAGATTGTATAAGATGAATATGTATTATAGGCAAGGTCATCATATCATGGAAAATTTTCTAGGAATGTACTTTTCGTGTACAAGCTCAAATTGAAGATGTTAAAGCAAATTTATTTTGTTTTTTATTTCCAAGATGGAGTCATTTTTTCTTCAATTATTTAAACTTCAAGATGTAGTGTTTTTCGAGATGTGAAAAGATGAGCTTCAAGAGAATGTTCATATTTCACACATCGGTATTGTTCCTGCAACAACGATAAGAATTTTGGCTCAATTCTTAACAGGAGAACATGTATTCATGAGAATGATAACTCAAGTGTCTTGATTGGGGCTTGAAGCGCACCAATTGAAAATTTTGTAGTTTGGATTGAGTTTTTGGGTATTTTTGAGTTCCAGCCTCTTTATATTGACTAGGGAAGTAAACTTTTGGGGTCCAAAACTTCCTATTTGGGAGGTGTGATCAGGTGATCAAATTTATGTTCAAAAATTAAAGTTCCTAGAACTTGCTGAAACTGGTGCCAAATCGAAGTGTCTGTCATTCTGAATCCAATGACATTCATTTCACCTCTATCCAATTCCAGGAGCTCAAGTTATCATCTGCTAATCGATTTCCCAAACAGGTAAAAAACTAGCAGATTTCATGATTAACTCTGTTTGTTTTGGGGTTTTTATGGACCAGTGGAAGGCTATCATTTGGCCTCTCCCAGTTCGTCAAAATTTTCTAGTGATCAGATTGGGTTTTGGTTTTCTAAGTTGGACCAATGGTGGAGGGCCACATGCACCAATGGCTAGTTGTCATGTCACCTACTCACATTGGAGTAAAATTTGTTATTAGTCGGACTAGGCCTAACAGGATTTGAACATGAGACCTTTGCCCAAGCATCAAGCCACATTACCAATGCACCACTAGACATGCTTCATACCATATATGTTATGGGCATACATTTAAACTAATGAGAAAATGTTATTTGGGAAAAGGGCCAGGGATAAACCCTATCCCATGGCCACACCCCAGACCACATGACCGATGAAGGGAGGCAAGGGCTCGGGGATTAGCCCTAGCGCCAAGCCATGGTCACAATGCATTTAACATAGTGCAATGGAACTGTAGCCAAAGTTTGGAGTGGGGCCAACCCCTAGGGTGTGGAGCAGAAGCCAGCTCTAGGGCACATGGGCCACACATGACCGCAGGTGAGAGAGTATTGGATGGGCAGAGTATAGGCCCTATGCCTTAAACATATGGTGCACCATATAACCTTTGCAGAGGAGTGGAGGAGGCCAACCCCTAAGGGCACACAGCGAGGGGCTAGTCCCAGGTCACATTGACCCTCGCATGGACAAGCCCTTCAGGAATTTGGGCACGCAGAAATTTTAGCCCTAGCCCTGGGTTTCCAATCTATAAACACACCTTAACATGACCAGGTGTCAAGACCGTTTGGGGCTAGTTGACGGGGGCAGGCAGTTAGCCTCATCCCCTAGGCACATGCCCCCATATGACCAAAAATTTCAGAATTTCGAGGGTTAGAAGACATTTTAAGAGCCCGACAATTTCCCCTATCGGACATGATTGTAGGCCAATTTTGCATGCCAGTTTCAGGTCGAATTGTAGGATGGTTAACATAAAAATTCATGAGATAGCTTGAGTGCTCATAAGTTTTGGATTTTTGATTGAAATTGAACTCAGAAAGAGGCTGCTTAGGGGTTTTTGGATGTTATGAATCCATTGGTAAGCTCTATTTTCTAATTCGAGTACATCTACATGGAATTTGTGTAGGTTGATACTAAAGGTGTATGGATCAGTCAGGGTTTGAAAGAAGTTCTGAGATTTTTTTGGGCATGGAGAAGACCTTGTAGGGGTATTCTCACTTCCAAAAGGCTACTACAACAGCTATAACTAGTAGGGCTCAAATCAAGTTCAACTTATTTTATCATGAAGTTTTGATTATATGTTTCAATGTGGAATTGAATCACGCACATGATTGTTTTAGCTCATTTCAGTTGAAGTATGTCATCTTTGAAGGAGATGTTTTGATTTGTTTGCATTGTGTGATTTATTTGTAGGAGAACATTACCTAGTAGGGGTAATATCCACTTATTTACCTACAACAAATTTTTATGTACTTCATTGATATTGAATATATAGTGGTCTAGTCATGTTAATAGGCCCAAAGATGTAGCCCAACAGGGGTGAACTCCATCAACAAACCTTTGTCTTCGTATTCATTATGTCTTTATGGATGATGTGTGTCATGTTCATTATGTTCTATTACATATGAAGACTAATTTATGTTCGAAGAGAAATTGGATAAACTTGTTGTTTAAACCCCAAATTTTATTCTTGCAAAGTGTCAACACAGTCCTAAGTTTTGTTTTATTTGATTTTGCAGAAGAGGAAGAAATCACCTGATAATTTTTCCTTTCAAGGTGATTTTCTTGCTTTTGTTTGATTTTTCTATGCTTTTGAGTGTCTTTCCAGTGTTTCCATAGAGAAAAGGCAAGTTTCTAAGTCAAGATAAGTCATGAGTTCACCTAAGCATGAACTATATAACTTAAACACTTCTAAGGTCAGGTGACAACACTTAAGATAGATTAATTTAGGAAGATGCGACACTAGGAGAAAACACAAAAATAAAAAATAAAAAAACATGCCAACACAAAGGGGATTGAAACGATGGTTTATGTAGGCTCCAAAATTGACTCGGGCAAAAATTTCGGAGGGTCGTTGTCACTGTGACAACATGTTCATAATCGTAAGCTATGATCCGATGATGAGGTATATAATGAAACACACCATTATTTATGGTTCCACCTTCCCCTCCCCTGTAGGGCTATGTGATTCTTTCTAGCTATTATCTGACATATTGTGCTCATTTCACTTTGGTAGCATTCTTACTCTGACAATGCATTCATGCAGCAAGATTAAGATTGAATGCAGGAATTGTACGATAAAACGTAAGTTGCATTAACACGTGACTATATTATAAACTCCTTTCAACGTCTCACAATTCTAGTCTAACATCCTTGAAAGAGGCTTTAGCACTTCCTAGCAACACAAGGCAGGCTAGAAAGACAAAAGAAGCTATATTAGTTACAAAAAGCAATTAAATTTTCTATAATACTTGTTGGCATATGAGAGGAGACTTGAAACAAGGCTAAGTGCAGGATGTCAACCAATAAGACCTACAGGAGCTCGAAAGCACAAGAGCTTCAACTAAAATCTAAGGAGCTAACATTAGAGTCCAACTAGAAAGCAGTAAGTGCAGAATAAAATATGTGTCCTTACTTCACACACCTATTTTCCTCCATATACACCTCTTCCAAACATATCTTTAGCAGTTCGGAGGAATTTCTCTAATGATTGCAAAGTGTATATATCTCAAGGTAGCTTTCATTGTGTAGAGGTGCGACTTGTGGAAACAATTATGAAAATGAAGGGTTCTCAAATAATGAAAAAATGTAGACCCCACACAAAGAGGCAGGGACTATGCTTCTATGTATCTATCACCCTTGTTCTGGTATGTTCTATCTATAGCTCTCCGAAATAAAGTTGGTAGTAACATTTAATAAGATATGCATAAGGCAAGTAAAGGTTATAATTAAAATGTTATTGGGTAGTTTATCGACATTTGATTTACTTGCGCTCTATATTATTATTTCTAAAGATGTGATTTTTTGGCATGTGTCGATGACTAACATAGGGTCAAATATATAACAAAGATATCAAGTATTAGAGGCAAGAAATTCCTTCTTTAATGTGTGAAATATAAAATTGTGTACTTCGAGGATTTTTCAATCCACAAGAGAATCACTTCACACATGTAGTTGAAGAGATTGAAATTTATGAACCCATTCATGCAAGTTCAATGTGGTTAGTGGAGATGGACTTGAGAGTATTAAAGTCATTTTATCAACAAATATCATGCCCAAACTCCAAACGGACCAATGGTTGAAGGCTATATAATATATTACATTACAATGTGTATTAGCGAGTATTAACCCTAAGTAGTGATGCATATTGACATACCACACCTCCATTATATCAAATTGATTGACAATATGAAAGGGAATTTATTAGTATTTGTTCAACATTGATATAAAATGAATAAAAAAAAATTAAATATAGACAAAATAGTTACAATTGAGTTGTAGGAAAGTGTTTGAAAATCTTCTCCTCCTTAATTTAAGTGATATATATATATATATATATATATATATATATATATATATATGAGTTTTCATATGATAATCTATTATAAAACGAAAAAATTATTCAATTCATAAAAATTAAAAGTTATATTTTATTTGTTATAAGTTTTTGGAGGTTTTCCTAATAATTTTTTCAGTTTAATTTGTCTATAATTAAATAGAAATTTTAAAAAAAAAATTGAGTTGTAAATTTTTCACAATCTGAATACTTATGTGTATTTTTTATAATGTTAAGTCCATACATAATTAAAACAGATTTTTAAATAACAAAAATTAAAATTTAACTAAAAATCTTAAAAAACAAAAATACAAAAAATAATAATAATAATTAAACAATACCAAATAATAATAATAATTAAACAACCAAGCGCGTATCGAAAACATTAAACATTTTAAAAATAAATACACTTACTGATTCTTAAAGTATTTATTGACCGGAACAAAAAACCGTGTGGGATTTAGCCGAACCGAATCCATAGATACCATGTTGGTCAACATTAATGGTATATATTATAAATAATTTTGTAATGATTAATGTCTATTAAAATTAATGTTGTTTATTTGATAAAAAAAAATAATGAATCGATAGTTTTTAATATTTTATTTTTATAATAAAAAAATAAGAAACATTTATAAGTTATTGTAGTTTTACTCACCAATTTAACAAATAAAGAAGATTAACAATGTGACAAGAATTTTGGAAATAAAATAGAAAAAAAAATTATAATTATATATTTATATGTATATAATATGTTGTCTTAATTTTATTTATTTTGAAAAATAAAAATTTATTTAATTAAAATTAATTTTAAATTTTATTTAAATAATTAAATAATTTTCAAATAAAGTTATGATAATGATTAATGTTCATTAAGATCAATGTGGTTTATCTGATCTCGATAGAGATGATGTCAGACTCTTTAATATTTTATTTCGATGATCAAGAAAGAAAATAAAGAAGTGTTGGAACGTTACTAGAGTTTTTCTTACTCACTTAGCAAGTCAAGAAGATTGGCAGTGTGGCAAATGTGTTTGAAATGAAAACAGATGTATGTAAGAGCTAGACAATCCAAAAGAAAATGTTTTTCAACTTCAACCCTCTTAGTATGATAAATGTCACATATTCTTTCATCCCGAAATGTTTTAGAATAGACCAACTGTTTCACTTTGAAGCTCATGAGAATTACTTCTAATCTTTGCAATGTTCATTTTCTTCATAGCCCTAATGCAGTTGATCCCCTCTTTATAATACATTACCTTCCTTTTCCTGTCTAGCTCCTTATCCCGTAGCCTATCCTTAAATTTGGAAGTAATATTATTTTTAGTATTATCAGTGTTCTCCTAGATGATCTCCTCCTTTATCTATTTTCATTATTTAAAAAATTACAATGAGAAATAATGTTCACTTTATTTTTTGGAACTTTTAATTTTCTTTAATTAATTAACTACCTTGTATTTTAAAAAATTAAAATTTTTTTTTTTTTTTTTTTTATCTGAGTAAGGCTAAATCTATTAAAAAAGAGGAAAAATATTTACATAAGGACCGTAGTCAGTGCAAAGCTCTGAAAGGAGCCAAAATTCCCAAGAAAGTAGATGTGAAACCAGTAGCAGAACCCACGCAGGGGATTGGGATGAAGCTTATCTAGATAACCACATGAACCCAAACAGCAAAAAACATAGGCAGACCTCTGCCTTCCTACACCAAAACTATAGTCGACATGCCCGAAATAAACCATAACAAAAACCAAAAGACAAACCCACATCAGCGAGAACAAACTAGTCAACACGCGTTTCTTCCACGATTTGGCACCAACTGAACTCTGGCACATCATCAACAGGAGGAGCTAACTGATTGGAGGGTCCGGGATCCGCTGGCACCATCTCAACATCCTGTGTGCTACATCCTGGGGCTTCCTAAGCCTGCAACGGCGCCACTCCAATGCCGAATTGAATTGCAGAGGAAGGACCAGCAACTACTCCCGAGCCCCCCGGATGGGAATCAGAACCTTCCAGCTGAGTTGTTTCATAGAAGAACACGGAAATGTGGGCAGTTATCTGAGGCCGATGCAGAGAGCTGTTGAATGTGAAAATGGTTGAGCCTGTCGAGGATGGAGGCCCACGATAATGGCTGGAAGCCTGCCGTCTCCCGCGCCCACTTCGAGTTCCCGGATAACGACCAGTGAAGAGTTCACTGGTGGGGGCGGGCGAGTCCGAGGAAGAACCAGTTGGAGCGCGTCGGGGTTGCCCTCTGCGGCACCCCATTCTCTGACGTAGACGAGCCATTGAAGAAGGGGTAATGGGAAGGTTGCAGTGCGCCTGGAGCTCAGAACAACTAATACGCGGGGACCCGGGAGAATGCCTTAGAATACCAGATGGATTGCCTAGACCAATCTCCCTCCCTCCCAACTTGAAGACCGGATGGAAGGCGGAATTGTGGAACAGAGGGACGCAGACAGTAAAAGGATTACTCAGACGCATTCCATAAGAGCCGGCGGCCAGGACAGGGAAAACGAGATAATAAACCAACCCAAGAATCTTCAGACTTAGACCCAGAGCCCTCCCATGGAAAGAAATGTGCCAGAGGAGCTGCCCTTGAAGGGCCAGACAGAGCTTCCTTATCGAAGGCTCAGAAACTTCCAAGAGAACCAGAATTCGAACAGAGGCGATGGGATGATCCCAAACAAACAATTCGCAAGGAGTGAGCTTGAGCGCAGGGCATTGCCACTCCTTAAACTTGCCCAACCTGTCACGAAAAACCACATTCATAACTTCTTCATTGATGAACGTCGTCATCTCTTGCAAGTAGCAGCGTGTGGAGGGAGGATCCGTTGCAGTGGGCAGAGAGAATGAGCCCAAATCACCTGACGAGGGGATGTAATACACCTGCTCGCGCGCATGCCAGGCGTAACTCCTATCGCCAATATTTAACACCTTGTACTGGGTGGGCAGGTGTCGAGCCGCCTCGCCCCACCCCAGTCCTATCAAGTTTAAAATCACTTCAGTCACCTGCATCTAGGGTAAAAAAATTAAAATTAAAAACAATTTCAAATTTTATTTAAAAATCAAATATATCTATAAAAGAAGAAATCTAGAACTAAACTAAGTTAGAAGTATCTCATTAAGATCATGATTTTTTAACATTTAATTTACATCTTACCTGTAAAACTAAATATTATTGAATTGCAAATTAACCTCATTGCTCAAAAAGAAAGATACCAACCTATTTAACTTTTTGAATGGTAAGAGTAGTGTAATATCAAAATTGTATTTTATGAAAGAAAGAAAAATTAGTTATAAAAGTAGTAGAAAATTGAAAAAGATACGAAGGTGGTTAACGGCCTATAGTTCATGCGGTCTGTGTTGAGGCAGGTTTAGGTACAGCCCAAAGGGTTATTGTTATTGAGGGGTGATAAGGTTTGAAGCTGTCAAAAGATATACGTTAACATCGGCCATTCGTTCAAATTCTCGTTTAGCTCTTCTTTCTTAGGTACACATTTTTCAAATGTCTGTGTAGCTGATCTTTATTTTGGCTTTAGAGGCAACTTTATTCGTGATTCAATTTAGTTTGAAGGTGTCAAAGGCTATACGTCAACATCAGCAAGTCGTTCAAATGCTGCTGCTTTAGCTGATCGTAATCAGATAGACATTTTTCCTTAACAGGCAACACTGAAAAAGAAAGGACTCCCGATTTAGTTTCAGAAACAGCGTTTCTATTTTTGTAAATGTAATGGAAGGATACAACCTCTTTTTTATCGCCATTCAACGTTGGGAATTGGTCACAGGGCGGAGGAGGCTATAAAGTGGAGCTACCAAAGTGAGTCAAAAGTTTTAATACGAAAGTTAAATACATAATTTCAAAGTCAATCTCTCAGTCGCATGAGTAGGTTAATGGGCCGGGCAGTATATGTCATTTTAACTAAATATATTATAGGATGTGTGGCCTATGCGGCCCCACCTATTAATCAACTAATAGCTCCATTATTTGCCGCCCGCAGGAGAGGAAGGAGTTTTAGGTACAGTCTACAGAGTTACCGTTAATATGAAGTGATAAGGTTTGAAAATGTCAAAGGTTATACTTCAACGTCAGCAAGTCGTTCAAATGCTGGTTTAGCTCATACACTTCTCCTTGACAGGCAACACAGAAGAAGAAAGGCCACAACTCTATTCGTAATTCAATTTAGTTTCACAACCAGCGTTTCTACAATGAAGAATAGAAACCTTTTTTTTAATCTCAGTCGACGCTGGGGATTGTTGACGGGACGGAAGAGTCTATAAAGTCGAGCCACAAAATAGAGTGGTTTTAATACGAAAGCTAGATACAAAATTTCAAAGTCAATATCTGACTTTACATGGAGTTTTACAGGCAGCAATGTGCAGAAGACTTGTCCGGAAAGTTATCCGGATTCAATTTTAGGAGCCCAAGTCATTCTATTGAACGAATCCCAATGACCAAATAATAAAGTCGTCTCTTGAAGCTCGATTCGGCGTTTTCTTTGTTCTCTTCCTGTTTTCTTCCCGTAACTACTTGCTATATATATTTGTTATATACATACACTCATAATATCATTATTCATCTTCTCTTCCTTATTCTTGCCCTAACCACTTGCTATATATATTTGTTATTATATACATACACTCCTAATAAAGATGATTAAATTGGTGTATAATTTATTTAGTAATTTTTTTTAATATTTATTTGTAATTTTTTTTGAATGGTAATAATTAGTATTTTTAATTAAAATAGAGTTTACATAAAGTACATCATGCGTATTGAGATTCTCTCAACAATATAAAAGAACAAAAAAACCCTTACCCCTATAATGCTTATCATTGTAATATATTCCAAAACTAACCTTACTATGAGTGTATACATGAAAATTTCAACATTAATACGCAAGACAGTTGTAGGATAACGACTATCAGAAAGGAGAAACAATCAACCTTTATAATGAAATTAAAGGAGAGACAACTAGAGACCGATATGACACACACTCCATGCCTTGCCTCAGTCTTTCATAACAACTACTTCAAAAGAAACCATGTGAAACCTTTTCTCCGTTTGGCCACCACGATGTATACATAAGGCGCCTAGGGCTAGAGGTACAATAACCAAAGGAAGTAATAAATGGCCAAAATTTCAAACATTGAAACAATGTGCAATACTTCGAGCATGACAAAAGTGTAAACATTGAAACTATGGAATGCCTCCAACATCAAAAGACTCACAACATTCCTTGTGACCAATACACCTCTCACGAACTAGAGGAAGACCAATCCATAATTCATAGCACAATAGAGTAAAGAAGAACTATTTTGCAAAGAGCACATGAGACAATAACAACAGAGAAAAGAACCATATGCATAAAAAACATATAGTTTTCCACAAAAATAAGGACAAGCATCACACTCCAGAGAGAAGCATTGAGACGATATCACCAAAAAAACAATGAGAACTATAACCATCCTACTCCGAACTAGAAACAAACTACCCATACCAAAATTCAATACCAATGTCACCATTGAACTACCTATAAGTAGAGTAGCAAGGGACTTAAGGATGCATATTAAAAATTTATGACAAAACTTCAGGAAACTAACCATCGTTAATCTTGATCACAAAAATGTATTGTAGGAGCTTGTCCACTATCAACACATTGATCTGTGAGGTCTCCAGAGGTAGAATCACTCACTATGAAGCCTTCCACATGAGTCAAGCGAGAGTCCAAATTATCCAAATAGAATCTTTGATTGCACATCATACGCTTGATATCCTCTGATGAGGAGTAAGGTTGATATCCTCCAATGAGGAGAATATATTATAGTGCTCCACTTGGTTGTCCTTATAAATAAGGTGTAGTAGGGTAGCCATTTACTAGTGTAAGACCAGTGAATTAAACCATTTCATATCTTCCCCCACCAACTCAGAATTTTAGAGACAAGGACAGTCCCTTGTCTATTTTCTTTTTGACTAACTTCTAGAGGAATAACATTAAAGAAGGTAGAGTCACGGGAAAAATGACGACTCTTTTTATTTGCTACATTTCCTTCACCACCCCTCCTACTACACATTACCTTTTAGGAGGCATGAACATAGTAACCAATGAACACTGAGAAAAATGAGAACAAGGACTAAAAGAACGTCTACCTATAAAACCAGAGAAAAGGAAGAGATACAACAACCTGAACACCTAACGTCAGAACTACTAAATCATCACCCAATGCCACACCATAAGAGTGAATTTGAGAAGATTATCGATCATCGCACAACTCCGAAACATGACAGAACCCAACCACAAAAAATGAAACTGCTTAATCCATGGACTTAATTCCAGGGAGCTCCAACAATATCAAGAACGCTTAATGTTTCCAACTCATACCAGAATGTGAAATTTTGACTAAATATCCCATAAAGCTAAACTCAAACACTAAACCCTTTTGAAATAGAGCACAAAGAAGAAAAATAAAAATAACCCAAATAATTGTAGACTCTCTAAGTCATTGGGACCTAAAAAAACATAGTAAACGAGAATCTACCCTCAAGAACCTAGGAAAGTAAAATGATAGAACATACTTGACAAAAACAAAACACAAAACCAACAAATGTGGAATGAATTCCTTGATAAATTTTGGAAAAATTATTTGAACAATGTGGCATAACCAGTCACTCACCAACGAGTAGAACAAATTTCTATGCCACTCCAAAATATAGAAACTGGAACAAAATATTATCAATCCAAAACAATTCAAGGAGGAAAAGGAAATGTCGTCATGTCCTTGCACACATACCTTGTACCACATCCTTATGAGCATCATAACTGCCACTTTAAATCGAAAAAACCACCTAGGTGAAAATGTGAAGTTGGGTTATGCTTTTGTTGGAATTGCTCACGAAAATTCAAAATTGTACTTTTTAGGTCGAACTATTTAAAAGTTTTTCATTTTACAGCCGAAAAGTTAAATTTAACGTCTGGCAAAAAATTGGCTATTTAAATTAACATCAACCGTGCAACAATTTTTTTGTCACTAGGGTAAAAATTCGATGACTATATTTTTCAACCAAACAAAGTTTTTCGGCGGAACAATTTTTTCAGCCCAAAAATTTTTGTAGTCAAAAAGACTTATATGTGTATATGTGGGTCATGAGACCATTGCATACCTTTCTATAGTTGTTCATTTGACACTTGTATTTTCATTCATTCGCAGTTGTTTTGGAAATGTTGCGATAGGTTTGTTGTTGCATTGGACGAATTTGTGAAGGGTCAATTGTTTTTTTTTATTGTTGTTTTTTTGAGTTCTTGTTTTTAGTTTATT
This sequence comes from Pinus tabuliformis, assembly GCA_031772625.1. Classification (NCBI taxonomy): domain Eukaryota; kingdom Viridiplantae; phylum Streptophyta; class Pinopsida; order Pinales; family Pinaceae; genus Pinus; species Pinus tabuliformis. The sequence goes on along the minus strand of CM062819.1, from coordinate 875,750,518 downwards.
TTTTCTATTGATTTTTTTCGTTTTTGCAGGATTGTTGGACACCGGAGGAGTTCGTGCACCTCATCTGTGCTAGAGGAATACTATCTGTCTTTCATACTCTTGTCAAGCTAACCACACAACAACCAAAAACTAGGTAATTAATAGGAGACTTACACGTAGCATAATCATCATGGCGATATTGACTAGTTTTTTTCTCTTCTCACTACTTGTTTGTGAACCCACCAAATTGAAGAAACATAGAAACCTTCATAATAGTACATCAATACACACGTTAATTTCTGTTGGAATAATCGATAGTTCACAAAAGCATTCTTCATTGTGAGGAACAGGAGAAATTGTGTGATTTAAAGATCAACATTGCAGATTCTCTCTCTCTCTCTCTCTCTCTCTCTCTCTCTCTCTCTCTCTCTCTCTTTATATATATATATATATATATATATATAGATATATATATATATATATATAGATATATATATATATATATATATAGATATATATATATATATATATATATATATATATATATATATATATATATATATATATATATATTCTATGCCTTTATTGTATTTACCTTTCAACAAAAATGATAATATATCTTCTTTATTGTAATCAATTTGTAGTGCTTGGATGCATTATTTGGGCTTAGAATGAAGTTCATTGGTGTTTCAAAGAATTTTGTATATTGTGTACTCAATTTCTAAAAGATAACAAAATGTGTTGGTTTATGGCCTTTCATTTACTTTATCTTACAAGTTGATCCTATATTGTTTTCATCTTATTGCCACACATGGTTTAAATTTCTCCCCATTTTTCTTACCGAACATTTTTAATGTTCCATACTTATTCACATGGGTTCCTATAAACAAAATTCCTCGACCTTTAGCATTTGCATGAACATATTTTCCTTGAACAATATTGGATTCCTTGACATATTCAGTTAGGAATAACCCAAAAAAAGGAGTAATCATTGTTTTGTAGTGAATTTAGTGGACCTTGTATTGGAACATAAAGAATATCATGCAGTCTGCTATTTTAGTCAATCAGAAAGAGTTGTATATTTCCTTACCAAATTCCCATAATGAAATTGCAATTTGCCTTGTACCATATCTCTCTGTGAAGCCAAGTAAAATTTCTCAAATTCTTCAAGATATGGTTAAAATCATGGATGAGTCATGACATAAGGGCTAAAAAATAAATTTGGATAGTTCTACATTAAATATTTACCTATCCTTCATATTATAACAATGTCCCTTTGGGTTGCATATTTTACTCTAACATAACTGTTAAAGAATTTCCTTGATGACTTGGCTTTACCAACAAAAGAGGGGTCATGATCAGTCTTCATTGCAACATATTCTCCTCCTATTGCACAAAATGTTAAAATTTTATTGGGAGGTTCCAAATCAAATATGCCTCATGAGATGGAGCAAGGATTGTCAATTTCCATTGCTTCTAACAACCCTCGTCTTCAGGTTATTTGTGACTGATATTTTGGTACAATTTGGAAATGGAAGTCTTGCCCATGCACACAACCTTACAACATACACCTGAAATTATTGGACATTTATGACATTTTGTGACAAATATGTGTTCCTCTTATGAGCATCCACTTTCCAAGAAGAATTGTCACTATGTATGTTTGTTGAGCCCTCTGACAATACTCTGAGATTAACATCTTCAATATATAGTTGTAAACCATGAATGAATAAAGAAAATTCTTTTTTCAAGTCACTTTCCAGCCATTCTTTTGGTTTTATATCCGTACCAAAAGTATTTTGAGCATTTTCTAAATGTTGTTCATTATAACCTAGTGTGTGGCCATTGTGAAAAGAAAATTTCTGATGAAAATCACTTCTGGAACTATTGTCTAAAAGTTTTTTCATTATTCCCCCACTTAAATTCACTTTATGTGAGTTACTTTGGGTCTCAAGTAAATTCATTTTATCATTACTTTGAAAATGATTAATTTTCCTCCATGACAAATCACTACGGTGTTTGTGGTTATTATTAGAACTCTTATCTCCTGCACAAATGTCAACATCATCAATACCATCATCATACTCGTCATCTACATCAACCTGCTCATGATCCTATGGTTGTGAAGTCTTCTTGATTTTTCCTTCAATCAAAGTGGCCTTTTCTCCAACATGATTGTTGATGTCAATGAGAAGTGTAAGAAAAATGAAGGAAAAACATCTTCTATATGTTAAAAATCGTAAGGAACATTTCAAAAAATAAAATCATAACAAGTCAAAATCCATAGAAACACCTTACAAGGTATCAAGAAGTAAGGTTCATTACAAAGTACTTGCATTCTAAACCATTGCAACAATTCTTCATAGATATAAACAAATATTGTTGAACCATTATCTAATCAATAAGAATTGTGTAAGTGGGACTTTTTCTTAGTTTTGCATTTGATAGTCATTAGAGAGTACATATGGTTTCGTTAACAACAAGTGCAGTTAAGATTCCCAAAGGACAAATGAACACAAGGGAGAGAAACTATATTCATGAGAAAATGATACTTTTCTTTAGTATAAGGAGTACCTTTCCTTTAATATTGTCCTTCCTCCTATATGAAGATATTTTAGAGGAGGAGATTGGGCTACATACCGAGATGTTAAAACTAAGTTTAAGACAAAGATTTTCATATTAGTTGGTACATTGGTTCCTATGTATGGACATGGTTTCAGTGACTTATTAGTTAATGGTTTAAATATATAGTAAATATATTACAGGTTTATAGATAATTAGAGAGAGTATATAAAAACAAAAAGAAGTAGACAAGATGACACATATATAAAGGTGATATAAAAACTAAATAATGTAATTTTGGTCTATCTCTTTGTGCCTGATCTTGATTCCACATTCTCCAATATACCGTATATGTTGGTTATTATAGCATTGAGAGGATGATAGTGAAACCTAATTTCTCATATATGTCAATTATATAAGTGAAATTATTGGTAAGAATTCTAGTTTTACATTGGCTAAAAGGTTGTGAGTATTAAAGCATTGACCATAGGACAACTACCATGCAATGAATATTTTTGGGTTTTTGTTGACCGCTTAATGTTAAATTTGTTTATTTGGCTTCAAGATTGGTATAGTTAGAGTATTGACCACATCACAACTATGCAATGAAGACTTTTGGGTTTTTGTTGATTATTCAACATTATATTTGTTTATTTCCATACAATTTTATTTTGTACTACCATGCCTTCATAGAGGGAAGTTTAGTGAGATTAAGCAAAAAGGAAAAGATATCCAGATATAAGAAAAACTAGGATCTTGAACCAAACACTGAAAGTCCTTCAAGATATTTTTCAAGATTAAGTGAAATAAAAAAACCGGACCTTGAATATAATAAAAACTAAGATCTTTAAAAAAAAAACATCGAAAGTCCTTCAAGATATTTTTCAAGATTAAGTGAAATAAAAAAATGGGATCTTGAGCCCTTTCAAGAATAAATAAAATAAAAGAATGGGACCTTGACTTGTTGTTACGCTTGAATCTGGGCATATCCTTTTCAACCAGATTTGAGTGATGGTTATCCCATGTAGCACATAATTTAGGGTACTAGAAGGTGATGGGACTTCATTGTAGGACTCGATAAGACTAGATATAGAATGTGGTAGGATCAGTAGCATGAATTGACACAATTGGTTATTTAAGTAATAAGCCATAATAAATCTCCAATTTAGATTGTTTCCTTATTCACTTGTCATATACATTAATAACATCCAATATGTAGAAAACTTGGTTGATGATCTAATCCATGGATTTAGGAAAGCAAACCAATGATCTTATGCATATGAAAAGTGAAATGTTTTTTGACTTAATATTGAAGATAAATATAGGATTTATGGATGTCAGTGTACTTAGTGGCATGATCGACAATCAACCCTTATTTCCTCATAGAAAAGTATTGAATGACTTATATAGAAGATGAAATCCCTTACAAATTAGTTTTTTATGGATTTGAATGTGGGAATAAACTTTTTAAATGTGGCAATTTTTGTAACAAAATCATACATGGCATGATGCAAAATATCCATTGATAGGCTAACCTTCGGTATAATCCAAACTTGTTGAACATGGCAATATATATAATTTCAAGGATTGGTATTCTCATGATAAGTATAAGCTTCATTGACTAGTGAAGGAATCTCATTAGGCATGGAAGTACTAATAACGATTTCAGTCTTAGGGATATGGAGAGTCATGGGCATAACTATTAGAGTATTAGAGGCCTTAGAATGGGTTAAAGATCACATTAATATTTTTATCGTAGAGGCGGACCAATACAAATTGATTTATTTGATGATGAAAAATATTTTTCTCATCATAAAAAATCAATGCAGTGTAGCATGTGTTTGAATGTTATTCTTGTGAAAGCTAATTTGTTATTGTTTGCTTTGCATTAATTTTTTTATTTGGGATAAATTGTTTCATATTAATTAAAATTGGACTTTCATTTCTCCACCATCTATAATCAATATGATTTTGACTCTTTATCATTTTATTATATTTATTTTATCATACGTATTATATGTTGGTTGCATCATGATACTCCAAATTATTATAAATCATAAGATTTGTTTCTTACTAATTTCAACTCTTACCAATTTCAAATCTATCATCAATCTGATTTAATTTGATATTATATATTCACCTCTTTTCCCATTTATATATTCTATAGATGATAATGGCCTTTTCATTTCAATTAGGTTTTCCAAGCTTTCATTATTACGTACACCTTTTAATAATGACCTTTAAGAAGCCAAGCATGAAGGGGCACATATCATTTTTCTATAATGGAATGGAGGTGAAAGGGTAAGGTGGAGAGTGTTATGTATAAAGGGAATACAAAGAACTACCTCTAAAATCCACCTACTGATTCAACCTGGGAATTTGATATGGCATTTATATCAAAATATTATGTTCTACGAAGTATGAAAAGACAAAGGAATAAATAAAGGATTATGAAATGTCATTAAGACCTACTTCGATAAGGACCATTGTCACCACTCACTAAAGCAATAACACCATCCACTTACATTAATGAAGTCATGGTACACCATCCAATTGTTGAATTTTTCTATCTGGGAACTAAGAAGAAATGTGATACATCGTAGTTGATCCAGGATGAGTGTTTGAGAAGAACAATGAGTAGGTGTGTTGGACGAGTGAAGATCATATGAGTAAAGAAATTCCAATTACTTCAATATCATACACCCTTTTGGGGTGGCTCCTCAAGTAATTACCACTTAGGTGGTAATATATCTCACTTGATATCCTTCCCTATAATGAGTAAGCTTCTATATATATAAATAAAATGAGTGAGTGTTTTGGATGAGTGAAGATCATATGTATGTAAATAAATTCCAATTATTTCAATAGCATACTCCCTTTGGGGTGGCTCTTCAACTAGTTACCCCTTAGGAGGTAATATATCTCACTTGATATCCTTCCCTATAATGAGTAATCTTCTATATATAGAACTATCAACAGGAGAAAATCAAATATGGGTTCAATATATACACATTAGAACCTGATATGCATCTAATGAAACCATTGGAAAGACACTAAGAATCCATTTTTCATACCAAAATCAATGCACCCACTTAAGTCCATATAATAATTTCTTTAATTCACATAATAATAAAGGATATTTGGCATACCCCTATGGTTGCTGCATACAGATCCCATCATCAAGATCTTCACATAGAAAATCATTTTTCATATCCATATGGTGAACCTGGTGATGGGAAAAGAAGATGGAAAATAATAAGTGATGAGACAATAATATGGACAACCATTTAAGGAAAGGTATATTACGCTATGTTAACAATACATATATGGTATTTATTTACTAATTTTCTAGTGGCTTACATTAGTAATTGTTGCATAAAGTGATAAGGAAAAAAAATGAAATCATGGGATTTGTTATCCTAGAAACTTATTTGGTGGTATCTATAATATTAAAAGGCCTTTTTTTATGGTGTTGGATCCATTAGTGGTCACCCAAGTTGAGATGTAATTAATCCTATTTCACTTCATGAAATAGGATCACACAAAATGTTAGGATGAGGGTGTGTTTGTGTTAGTCATCATATCCAATTGTCAAATATAAAATACTAGGATTCTTGTGAAGGATATTTAACTTCCATGTGAACATAAATAAATATTCCATTGAAGAGAGAAAATATCTCAAATAAAGAGGATACATATTTTTAAATTTATGTTCAATGAGGAATAATTTAATGAATGGCACATTCTAAACTAGGATTTTAATGGTGTCTCACTAAATTATTATTCATGTTTGGGATCTAGTTACTCATACTTGCTATTGAATTTGAAAGATGCTCGATATGTGTTGCAATATGAAACATAGAATATAAAAATATGTGTAATATGAAACTTAAAATATAAAATAGCTGTGGGCTCGTGGAGAATAACATAACAGAACCAGGACCAAATCCGTGTGTCGGATCTTCCTCCATACACTTAAAGCTTTTTGCCTCCATCCATATATGCTCTAGCTTATCAGTGGACTTTGTTATTTTAGCTGATACTCGCAGCATATGAAGAACTGTGTTTCTTTCTTTCTGTTTGCTCTGTTTTTTTATAAGAGCGTGTATAGATCTTTGCTTTTGTGCATACACTATGGGTTGTTTTCCTTTGAAAGGAGACCCAGGTTCCTTGAGACAGACATGATTATGGTTTTTTGGTTTGGCTGTTCAGGCCGGGTACAGGAGAATCATAGCTGATTTAGGTGTGCTGATGTTTTTACACAGAGGAGTTTGTTCTCCTTCTCATGCAGAATTTTGCTGAATGTTCACTCATCTGATTGTAACTTTTTTATTCCTTATAAAAAAGTTCGGTTTTTTTCCTCGGAAAAAAAGAAACTTAAAATATAAAATGATGTTTGGAATTTGTGCACTATTAGAGGTTGAGATTTATTCTTGATGAAATGAACCAACCTAATCAAAACTTTTAGATTATATTCCTAAGTATTCCAACATGACACCATTTGTTATGATGATTTCCCAAGGGCATTGATTTGTAAACTGCCATTATTATTCCATTGGGGTAGTTCATCACAACAAATATTGTAATATTCCATCATTCCATAATGATAGATATTTATTTTTCACCTTTCTCCCATAATCTAAGGCATTTGCGAAAAGGAATATTATTGAATTTTTTTTTTACATGGATCAGGAAACCCATTAAACATGGTTGAAAAATGGACATTATGGTTAGAATTTTCTTGTTATCCCAATCCAAGACAAGCAATGATTACTTATATGCTATACAATATTGAAATGAAGAAATTCATAGAAACGAAAAGGAATGTACCTGGAAGGAAAACAAACAATGAAGAATATTATATGGAAGGCTTAGGAATAGCTAGGGAGTGTGGATCCAATGGAATTTTAGTCTTCACCAATTCTGGACTTGTGTGCAACTAGATAATAGACATGTACCAAGTCAAAAAAGAGAAGTGAAAACATTTGCGTGGAGAAACAAAAATTATTGCTAGTCAGTTTAAATCATTTAGCATAAGTCATTGTTAAAATGTTAATATGATGTCTAGTGATCTATTGTATGGGGTAATGTCAATTCAATATTTGAGTGTGAAAGGTGAATTGGTGGCAAGAAGCACTCCATCAAAATTTGTTGATGGACATTGTAAGATATCTTTGATATGTGTGTGTGCTTTTAGTTATCAATGTGGTTTCTTTAATGGCCATGTGTTTCTTTCAATACTATACTAAGTGTGCCCCCACTGCGTATTCACAACTTGGTGAATTAATAGGTGAACTATTAGGACCTGGCATATTTTAAAAAAAAATTGTATTTAATTCTCAAGATGTGCACTTCAACATTTGTGTTTTTAGTCTTGAGTATATTTGAAATGAAGAATTTACACCCAATAATTTTGAAGAAACCATTAGATAGTTACATTTATTTGTCTTATTAATTTTTTGAATTCTTGATCTTTTTAAATAGTAATTTTAAAGATTTTTAAATGCATGATGTAACTTGAAATATTTTAGGATATATATATATATATATATATATATATATATATATATATATATATATATGTATGTATGTATGTATGTATGTATGTATGTATGTATGTATGTATGTATGTATGTATGTATGTATATATGTATGTATATATATATATATAGATATATATATATATATATATATACATACATATATATATACATATATATATATATATACATACATACATATATATATATATATATATATATATATATATATATATATATACATATATATACATATATATATATACATATATACATACATATACATACATATATATACATACATATATATACATACATATACATACATACATATATATATATATATATATATATATATATATATATAGAGAGAGAGAGAGAGAGAGAGAGAGAGAGATGTTTATGTGTATTTACTTAAATGATAAATAGGTAGAATCATATGTACATTCATATTGAATAGATTTTTGTTAATTTAACTTAAGTAATTTATAATTTTTATTTTCTTAGAAGCATCTCTTAGTAGGTCGTCACGTGGGGGTGTTCAACATTCTCATTGTGGTAAAAAAAATCAATCAACTCATGTACTTGGGTGTGATGGTGCTCAACTATCTCTGGGTAGTCATGAATCTCAAACAGATCATCATGATCCTACTCATTTTGGTAAATTATATAATAATAAAATTATGTTGAAAGAAAATTATGCATGTAAACAAATTGTCTGTACATGTCTATTTTGCATGTGTATAAATACATTGACATGTTTTTAATATTTATGTAATTATATAGAAGTAGGTGATGAAAACAATGACCGAAGTCAACATAGGCGAAGCATCGAAATTAAAGAAGAAGACCATACTCCAGCTACCACTTGTCCATCTCATATTCCTGATGGGATTCCTTGGGAAACAAACATCCAACAGTGTATGTTACGAAGGTGCACAACTAATTATTCAAAATTGAAGAAATATCTTGGGAGTTTGGAATTCCTTATAGAAATTCGTCAAAGCTTAGAAATAGTTTTTCACTCTCTAAGTAAATTTCCTGATATTTACAAGAACCTTGGGCCAAAAACTAATGTATTTATAAATAATGAGGTGTAGAAAGGAAATAATGACGAGACCCAATAAATGGGTCAAGATAAGTAGGAGGGTTACAAAAGAACATGCCAAAACTATGTTTAATTTCAAAGAAGGGATGAAAAGAAAGATGCTCAAGGTGCAATATTTTAAGCACCCTAAAATAGCCCACCATTTGTATGATAGATTCCTTGAAGCGTATGGCAATATGCCATTGAATGACAAGGTTCCACGTTATTCTACAAAATTATTTTATGCATAATTTTCTTTTGGTATGAAACTTGATTATACTAACCATCCCTTTTAATTTTATGGTACTCGGAGAGGTCGGACATATGAACGTAAAGGTGCATTAAGGGATACTAATTTTCCTCGACCACCACCTCCTTTGGTAGCTAAACTCCATGTACAGTAACTTTGTGGTCATAGATGGATGCCACTTCTCAAATTGCTTAAGAAGCCAGGGATACCATTATAGACAACACACAAACTGCATTGACTAGAATTGATGTCGGTCTAAATCAACAAAGAGAACAAGCTAATGCCCATGCTAATTTCGTATTTAAATCAAAGGTCGAGAAAGATAATATGAATATTTAGTAGGTTAAATCGTATATAATGTTTTGTCATGATGGTTGGCAAGACATAACTGGTCATGTGGAAGAGGCAATGGGACCACTATGTGTCAATTTTTGGGTTGGATATTTTATTGTAATGAAATGTATGTGTTAAGTTTGATTAATATATGCCCCCAAGGGCACGACTTGTTGGCCAGTGAACACATTTCTAAGGCATTCGTGGTGTTGTGCAGGTCATAGCTTCAATCCTCGACTTACCCATGTGTCGCTCTTGGAGGCGGTGTGGTTGCATTTGGAGGTTATAGGGGAAGTCGCCGGTTATCGGCTCCGTGTCATGTGAATATGAGAGCCAACGCGTAACCGATTCCACTAGTCATATAAAAACAATATTGATTTAGATACATTTTGTGAAAATTTTCAAATATAATCTAACACAAATATATCATATGTTCACCATTTTCAGTTAACTCATTTTTTGAATGAAAATTTTGGTAATATGATAGTGCCAGGTTTAAGTTCAAATGAAGATATTTTAATAGATTTTATTTTTTTATTAAGAATGTGTTGATAGTATTAATTTAATTTTATATATCGGTATTGTGAAGACATATTTGTAAAATAAATAATTACGTATAATTAAATTTTAACATATTTCCATTCCATCTAGAATTTTCGACAGAAACTGACTCTCTTCCTCCCTATTAGGAGATGTGTCAAATATTGGCTTTTCTGAAGTATTGAATATTTCAATTTTGTTTTGTTATAAATTGAATCAAGTTTCATTAAAAAATGAGATCTCTATCTTATATTTTTAAAGTTTTTGAATTTTAGGTTTGTAGAGATGGTTTCCATTCTTTGGGGAAGTTAGTGATGGATTCATCTATATGGATAGGATCACCTATACGATTTGAAAAACTTGTTGTGATTTTTTTAATATTACGAGTTTATGCATTTTCATGTGCAGTTTTAAATTTTGAATATATACATGTACATGTATTGTACAGGGCATCCATGAGGGCACAATGCAGAGAGATAAACATGAGGTATTGCATGGAATTTGGAAGTTGAGTAAGCTATGAGGATTGGATCGTCTAGACAATTTGCAAAAGTTGTTACAATTTTTTTTAATATTTCGAGTTTATGCATTTTCATGTGAAATTTTAAATTTTTAATATATACATGTATATGTATTGTACATGGCATCCATGAGGTTGTAATGTAGTGGGAACACCACGAGGTCTTGCATGGAGTTTGTAACTTGAATCAGCTATGAGGATTAGATTGTCTACATAATTTTAAAAAGTTGTTACATTTTTTTTAATATTACGAGTTCAAGAATTTTCATGTGCAATTTTTAATTTTTTATATATACATGTACATCTATTGTACAGGGCTTCCACGAGGGTGAAATGGAGGGAGAACACCACAGGGTATTTCATGGAATTTGAAACCTTCTGTAATTTTATTTTGATGATAAAATTCTCATTTAATTTTAATACATTAACATTTAATTTAAAAGTACACAATATTATGTATATATGCATATTAAAAATGTTGTGCAAGGCACTCATTAGAATGATGATAACACAAGGATGTTGATAGATTGTATATTTCAATGAGATTCTCTTTGATGAAAATTTTCATTTGACAACCTTTTTATTATAATATAAATTTTCGACATATTTAAAGTATAATTATTTATTATGAACTGATCTCTTTGATGCATATTTTTATTTTAAAACTTTTTATTATATTTTCTACTATAAGGATATAAATTTTGGACATAGTTTAAATAAAACTCTTTATTATGAATTGATCTTTAATATTCTAATTTTGGAGTTTATACACTTTTCATGATGATTCTTATAATCTAAGAGAATATGGATTTGGGTTGATTCTTAGGTCTTGTGAAGTCGTTTTGTAAGGTAGTTTAATGAATATTAAAATTGAAAATTACAAAACATGGTACATTTTGCATTCATGAATCTTATCATGGTGTATATTTATAAAACAATCATAACTTAAAATTGCATTATAAGACATGGTATATATTTTGCATTCATGAATAGGTCATCATCTTGTATATAAAAGCTACTATGGATGTGGCTTGATACTTCACTTTTAATATAAAGTTGTTCAAAGAAAACATACTATAAAATTTCATTATAGAACATGGTACATATTGCATGATGCATGGTTTGATGCTTAAAGGTTTTACATTTAAGTTCATGAATATGAAGCAATGAAAGTAAATTTGAACTTAGTTTGTACATTTCGCATGATGATTCTTATAATGTTAGTAGGAAATAATAGAGATTTGGGTTCATTCTTAGGTTTAGTGAAGTTATTTTGTCAAGTTTTTTAATGAATAGTAAAATTGTGAATTACAAAACATGGCACATTTTGTATTCATGAATATTAGCATTGTGTGGATGTCTAAAACAACCATAAGATAAAATTTCATTATAAAACATGGTATACAGTTTTCATTCATGAATAGTTCATCATCTTGTATATAAGAGCTACTATCGATGTGCGTTGATACTTAAATTTTAATATAAAGTTGTTCAAGGAAGACATACTATAAAATTGTATTATAAAACATGGTACATTTTGCATGATGCATGGTTTGATTCTTAAACATTTTACATTTAAGTTCATGAATATCAAGCAATGACAGTAAATTTACATTTATTTGGTACATTTTGCATGATGATTCTTATAATGTTAGTAGAAGATAGTATGGATTTGAGTTGACTCTTAGGTTTTGTGAAGTTTTTTTGTCAATTTGTTTAATGAATAATAAAATTGAAAATTACAAAACATGGTGCATTTTTCATTCATGAATCTTACCATGCTATAGATGTCTAAAAGAATCATAACTTAAAATTCCATTATAAAACATGGTATACATTTTGCATTCATAAATAGATCATCATCTTGTATAGAAGAGCTACTATGGATGTGGTTTGATACTTAACTTTTTATATAAATTTGCTCAAAGAAAGCATACTATAAAATTGTATTGTAAAACGTGGTACATTTTGCATGATGCATGGTTTGATGCTTAAAGGTTTTACATTTAAGTTCATGAATATGAAGCAATGAAAGTAAATTTTCATTTAGTTGGTACAGTTTGCATTCATGAATCTTGCCATGGTGTAGATGTCTAAACCAAGCATAACTTAAAATTGCATTATGAAACATGGTATAAATTTTGCATTTATTAATAAATCATCATATTGTATAGAAGAGATACTATGGGTGTGCGTTGATACTTAAATTTTAGTATAATTTGTTCAAAGCAAACATACTATATAATAGCATTATAAAACATGGTACATTTTTCATGATGCATTGTTTGATGCTTAAGTGGTTTACATTTAAGTTCATGAATATAAAGCAATGAGAGTAAATTTCAATTTAGTTGGTACATGTTGCATGATTATTCGTATAATGTTAGTAGAAGATAATATGGATTTGGGTTGATTCTTAGGCTTTGTGAAGTTGTTTTGTCAAGTTTTTTAATGAATAGTAAAATTCCAAATTACAAAACATGGAATATTTTGCATGATGATGGGTTTGATGCTTAAAATGTTTAATTTAAGTTCATGAATGTGAAGCAATGAAAGTAAATTTTCATTTATTAGTACATTTTGCATTAATGAATATATCATCATCGCGTATATAAGAGCTACTACGAATGTCTATTGATACATTAAACTTTAATATAAAATTGTTCAAAGAAAACATACTATCAATTCCATTAAAAAACATACATTCTAAAGTACCTTCTTTGTCTTAAATTCTCTTACTATTGTATTTTTCATGAAATTTTAGAAATCTTAGAGATCGAGAATTAAAAATTGCAATGTTGAATCAATTGAAGTTACACTAATGTCAAAAGTTTCATTAATCTCAATATGGGCCTAGCTTTTGTTTTAAGTAAATGAAAATTTCAAATATTAAATACTATGTGTGGAGCATGCATCACTAGTTTTAATAGGTGCATATAACACAGTTTATGCAATGCACATATAGATGGTGTATGCACTGCATGTATAGGAAAAACACAATAAAATGAATTTTTTTTAGCTATCAATATGTACAAGAGATACAAAACATTTGAAACTGATGGTAATGTGATTTTAATAAAGTAAATAATGCTACTAAGATAGCACTAAAAATATTTGAAAAGATAAAATGTTGACATAAAAAAGGAAATATACACTGCAAAGATGATAGGTGTATGATCAATAATAAATGAAAAGATTGTGATCTTCTACATCCTTAAATTATATTATTATTTGGGATATTTCAATTTCCTTTTAACTTAGCAACAAAGCCATGAAATTAATGAAAACAAATTTGTAATACCTAGTACTAGCTACAATGGGCAACTTAAGAGTGCACAAAAAGAAAGGCTCACAATGTACTTGAACAATTTTTCAAAGATGAATACAAGGACAAGATATTGTTGGTCGGTTCAATTAAAGAAATTCTAATGGAATGCCATCCTCAATGATTTGTTCATGGTAAAATTTCGACATTCTCCATTTTTAATATTTTGATTTTTTCTTAATTGAACGTCTCTCAACTTTATGTGCATTGCACACACCAAGTGACTTATTCACAACTTATGGAATTAGATTGATAGTATTGAAAGTAAGCATGACTCTCATTTTGATGAGTTTCTTACAAAAAATATCCTTTCAGTATAATAGACCATCTTTCATATATAAAATTGTTATCATCATAGTCCTCCAATAACTTCATCTTTTGTTCAGTGTACCGCATCAAATAATACTTGAAATTTTCTATGTTGTTAATGGGTGCAACTACAGCAAAAACATCTCCACAATAAAAAAAGAGTGGAAATTCAGATAATAATTAACAAGAAATTAGTTATCAACATTTTCTTGATTTTATTAGCTTTATATCTATATTTTAATTATTATTTATGCTTACTTATATCTATATTTTAATTATTATCTATACTTTATATATTAAATATATTCATTAATATGTTATTCAAACTATATAATTTATAATTTTTTAAAATTAAAAATTAATAAAAATTATCATATATTAAAAATATATACAAGTTTAGATATATATATATATATATATATATATATATATATATATATATAAACTTGTATATATTTTTAATATATGATAATTTTTATTAATTTTTAATTTTAAAAAATTATAAATTATATAGTTTGAATAACATATTAATGAATATATTTAATATATAAAGTATAGATAATAATTAAAATATAGATATAAAGCTAATAAAATCATATCTATATATATATATATATATATATATATATATATATATATATATATATATATATATATATATATATATATACATACCTATGTACCTCCCTTGATGGGTTTGTCTCATGGCTTAGTGCAACAATGCACCATTGAATAAGTTGATCAGCTGAGACAAGTCAATTTGTAGAGTGGTCCATTTGATATCTTCAAAGTTCTCGTTTTATGTGTGCCCCTATGCCATTGTGTTCTCCTTTTCCGTGACCAGTCTCAAAGAAATTTCAACAATGCTTAATGTTGGTTTTCATATGAAGACGGAACAACCAGTATAATGATCATGAAGATTTGAATTGACCTACGCATCAATCAGATGATATCCAATGTTCATTTAATTTTATTCCACGACCTTTCAATGAGTTGTTAATATTATGAAGGTAATGTTGTACAAAATGTGTATCATGCATATGATTGTCACTGATATAAAAATGATATTCTTTAACAAAATGTTTCTTCTCACTGGTGCTTTCTCACTGGTCCTTTGGTAGCAATCTTTGTGCTCTCCATAGAGACCCAATCTACCATCGTGAAAACTTCCTCAAGTTGGTTATTTCGATTAGGGCTTAGTGTCTAGGATCTCTTCGGCCTCTGGATAGACTTCAAGACCTAACTACCCTATCGAAGTTAGACTAAGACGTTCCATGACATTACCCTTTCTAAGCTTGGGTGATATCTACATTGAGGGATTGCTACACCATGGGCCTTCCCTACTTTTGGGTAGGGAATTCCTCACATAGCGGCGTAGGCACTCTTGCATCTCTTATTAGCCAGAAGCCTGGCGTGAGCTTCCAATATTCTTACACATTTTCTTCTACATGCCAAATATTCCAGATTCCACATGAACTATTTAAGCAACTCCTTGGTATGATTCATGGGTTGCTAGAGAATTTGGCTATTGGTGGGGACCCGTAGTCCTTATAGGAAAAGTTCACGTGGTGAGAATGGAGGTTTATGCATGAGAAAACCTAGAGACCATGGTAATATGACAATTGGGCACATCCAACCCTAGGAACACTCCATTAATCCTTCACATACTGTTTTAGTGTTGACACATGACCTTGTAAACATATACCTGATGTATACAGTAACCGACTCTGGCCAACACCGAGTCTTTCATATAAATTGTATATTAATACAAAGGGTCTCAAAAATCACTTTTTTTAACTGTTCATGGTTTGGGCCTGATATAGATCATTGTTTTCATTAATTTTAGCTATTGTATTATTTCCAACACAGATGAGAATTTCATTTTCAATAAGATTCTACCTCTACTCTATAGCTCAGGCAACACTATTATGGGCCTCTTATTCCA
The DNA here is from genome assembly GCA_031772625.1 of Pinus tabuliformis. Classification (NCBI taxonomy): domain Eukaryota; kingdom Viridiplantae; phylum Streptophyta; class Pinopsida; order Pinales; family Pinaceae; genus Pinus; species Pinus tabuliformis. The sequence continues at coordinate 875,734,128 of CM062819.1, read as the reverse complement.
CTCCAGAACTTTAGATTCTCTTTGATTACCATTATTTAGGCTATTAAGTTATTCACTTTTACATGTAAGAACAACACACATGTACGCATACATATTCATAGCCATAATCAACATACAAATTAGGGAAATATTGCTTCACAATTACATCACAGGTATATACACAAAATAAAATTAGAGTCCCTCTTCACCTATATCTATTACAAATGATAACGCATCATAATCCATTAATTTGTAAGCGGTATTTACAAATACTTATCTTGTTATTTGTAGGGAAATTTAGTCTGGGACTACGACTCTCCAACCCACCATAGACAGTTGCAGCCACTGCTACTTACAATTGTCAACCCCGAGCCATATTCTAGAGTCTTGGGGGGAGGGGGGTTCTTGCTGTTGGGACCACATTCAAGTTGCCATAAATGTTAGGGGCTCTAGAGGACGTCCTCCCTCAATTCCCACGGTTGTTTATATATTTATTTCCTACATGGGAAGTTCATAGATGACCAACCTCACCCCCTCATGCGCATAAAATGTTTCACCCCCTCCTAGGGAGTCCAGAAACCACTGTAACAGTCAGGGAAGTAACCAGGAGATGTGACTCACGCTTGTCTCTATCTCAGCTTAAGGATGGTCTCTTCCCAAGCTATTATAGGGATCCAAAGTATTTGGCTCAACCCACAGCATCCATGGAATACAAAGCTCTAGAGATTTCATTCCACCCACAACCTCTAGGGACCGAGACTGTTACAGGGCTCCAGAGACCTCTTGTCTCAACCTACAGCCTCTAGGGACCCAATTTCTTATAGGGTTCTATGAATCATATCACAGCCCACAACCTCCATGGATCGCAAGCTATTACAAGGCTCTAGTGACTAGCACTCAACCCACAACGTCTAGGGAAAGAGAACCAATCACCTTCTCTTCTCTTCTCTTCTATTCTCTTCTCTTCTCTTATATTCTATTCTCTTCTCTTCTCTTCATCACTACTTGCTGGAAGCTATTGTTGAAGGTTAGTTTCTTATCCTTGGCTTGGTCTAATTCCTAAACTTGAGTTCTTCCTCTCTAGTTCTGCTCAATGCTCTTTCATCTTAGGGCTCTCGTTTGCTCATACCACTCTATAATTCCCTCCTCCATGTTCGAGTCTTTTTTCCTCTTCCTCTATGAATAATTCTCTCCTTCATGAGTTCAAGAGTTCTCTTCCCTCTCTATCTTCCCTGTTTGTTTGCCCCCCTGAATTTCTCCTCCTCTGAATAATGACCTCCCTCTAGAGATCTCGTCCCCTTTTCTTGAATGCTTCCTCCTTTTTTTTGTCAATGCTACTACCCATTCCTTTATTGTTGCAGCCCTTCATAAATTATGTCCTCTTTTTTGCATTTTCTTTTCTCAAGCAGCCATGGGCCTGAGTACTTTTCTTCATCCCATTTAATTTTAGGAACCAATCACTTTACTTCATGCACCAACCAACCTTTAATGATTGTCCTGAAGTTCAGGTTTCTTCTTTCCACAAGAAACCATAGCATCCCAAGAAGAAATTCTCAATCCCCAGCTCTGGAATCTCTGTCCCATGACTCAATCCCCATTTTCTCTATTATTTCAAACATTCCAAAGTATTTTCATCCTTTTTACAATGTGGCTCATACCAAAACCTTGGGTTGGGTGTTCACAACAATGCCCCGACAGAGTCACTTCAGGAACAAAAATGTTGCTTCACTTCCAGTGAGCTTAGATAGTACCTAGAAAAAGTAGCTTGCTTCACCAACCTATGTAGGAAGCCTTTCTCCTCTTTCACCATTTTATTTTTATTATTTCTCAATAAGACTGTGCTTAGCAACTTATTATTTTTCAATGGGTGGAAGGGAGATCCCATCTTATTTAGAGCAAAAGAGGTTACTCCTTTAGAGACAGATTTAAGACCTCTTATGCTTTGATTCAAAAAAAATTCCCCTTATCTTACTCTACTTAGATAGAGAAGAAAGAACACTATTCATAATAGGACCGAGTGCAAAAATAAAAATCCTAAATGGATATGGGTATCAAGGTTTTCGTACAACTTCCTAGCTGAAGGATCATATTTTCCATGATTGACTTGAAAGATGTAAACCAAAAAAAAGAAGAGGGTAACAAATAAGGCAAGAGTTGTAAGGTATTATAAATTGCCTTACACAAACTTTTAGCCACATCATCTCAAAGCTCAAACCAACTTTATTCAAGAACCAAAAAAAAAAAGGGAAGATGAAACAATAAACATGAATGCAATGTATCTAGAAAAATGCAACATATAATGGTTGGGTCATGTCTGCTAGAACTTCCAATGCAACCATAGAAGTAGCTTGAGACCTTTGGGTGGATGGATGTGATCGTGTGAAACCAAGATAGTGTGTAGTTCAGTGAAAAGAATAAAAAAATAAAAAATACACATTAACACAAGGAAACAAGATGTGCAATCACAACAGTGCAATAAACTCAACTACTCTATCAAATAGAAGATTCCACAATAGCAATAATTACCATACCTATGGTAATACAAGAATCAATGAAGCGCATACAAGTAGAGACCATAAGACATGGGTCCGAACTGAAAATATTCTTCTAAAGAATCTCCAATCGGATCATGGAAACAACATTTGGGGAAACTATGACAGTAAAATCTAATTGAAGGAAAATCCACATCATAAGTAACATTAGTAGGTTGACCACAATCCATGATTTCATGCGAGTGATATTATTTGATGGATGATGAAGAAGATTCATTAAAACCCTTCTTTGTTTCCACATCAAGGTTTAAATATTTTCCCGAGGCGGGATGTAGTGATGGAAGCTAATAATCAAATTAAACTTTATCCCATGGAGTTTAAAAAAATTATGTGAAGAAAATGGGCATCCCTCAGGGGAGAGATGACATCCTATGTGATGAAATTAGTGACAAAATTGTGCAAAAAGGATCATGAACTGATTGAAATAAAAATATCATTGAGGTCATAGGAACCTGAGATAACCATCACCGTATGCTAAAGTATCCTACTCACTTGTCTTGACTTTGAATTTCATGGAAACATGATCAATTTACTCAAAAAAGGGCTATTATGCATATTCTGAGACTTAAAAAATTGAGGTTAATGAGATTGATTTTCGAGATTCCCCCAAAAATCATGAATGATAAGCATGTCATCTTCTTAATCAAAAGGAGTTATGCCTGAAAGAAAATATTTGATGATCACATTAGGCTCCCATTGGAATTCTTGCAAATCTAAATCTTCCTCTACAAACAAAGATTCATCCGTGTTACTTGAATAATCTATCTCGTATATTTTAGAGAAAGGGAAATCATCAGGGCCATTCTTTTCCAAGGGTTCAACTTGATTAACAGGTAAAATATGAACTAATGAGATATCAAGATTTGAATATGGTTTATTGGTAAGATCAAACGAATCACCATCAACGGAAATATGTGAAAGAAAAATTAATTCTTCATAAATAAATTGATCTTCCAGTTTAAGGATTATTTGAGGTCCAACATATGAAACATCGAAAGGAGGAGGACATGGGACAAAAGGCACATCTGATTCTTCCTTAGGATGCTGAAATCCTTCTTGATCAGGAGGATATGAGTCTAATTCAAAATATTTTCCTGACATCTAGACTAAGAAATGAAACTTATCATCCAAGAACTACTAGTCCACATCCTCATCTGGGAATTCCTAAAAAAGATTTAGGAATCGGTCAATGAAATGTTCAAGAGACTCATTCAATTCCATTCTAAGTTTATCAATCTCATCAATAACATCATGATACTCATATTTTTTGAAGACATGACGAAGCTTGTTAACCAATTGTTTAAAAGATAATATAGACGCAACGGGTAGATAATAACACCAATTCTTCACACGACCATAAAATGTAAGCATAAACAATCAAGTGAGGATTTCTTCATAATAAACGCCACTTGAAAAAAAAATGAAAAACTCAATTACATAAACAAGAATGGTTTTTGTACCATTTTCATCGAATTTAAAATGTGACAAATTATGTAGAAATTCCATGGGTATTGAAAGATCTAAAGTTTCAAAATAACACCTTAGGATTATGATTTGCGATGAAATCATTAGATGTAGGAGACACAAATTTACTTTAAAGGCTCATCTTTTCATTTGTCTCTCCTAGTGCCAACAATGTTGACAGTGCTAGATGCCACCAACATTGTAAGGGGATATCCCCGATGCAAAGTCCCAATTAAACCACACACTATTTGGTGTAGGAGTCGCATCTGGTCTAATGTTCTGCCATTGTTGGAAAAGTTTCAAAGATATGCCTTGGTTACTACTATGCACAATAGAACACAATACCTCTTTGGGGCTGCAAGTATGTGAGCTTTATGAGACACCCAATGTAAGGTGCACGAGGGAATATTTATGATTGTTAATGGAAAATTAGCCTCTCGATGGAAAAGTAAGAGTACTATCCTAAAGGGGGAATAGGAAGGAAGAGAAAAACTTGTTGAATACCTATAGATTTGTCCACATAATAAACAACAATCATTAAATCATCACAACACTCATTGAATAATAGTCATAGCTAAGAAATTAGTTAGCTCATTAACTTAGTATGAAATTAAAGAAACATATATCATGAACATAACAAGAAGAATACTACAATATCTATGATACATATATCAAGAAGTTTCATCTCATAGTGATTCTGATTAAGGGTGAAATATCCCATGTACATTGTTACATGTATGAAACACTATATCTAGTAGTGGAAGATGAAGCCACAACTTGCTTCTCCAAAGTACGATCTATCTCCTATGCACTAAAAGAGAAGCCAAGGAAAGACTCCAAGAATCCATGCCCTCTCTTTGAGTGATGAGGACCTATTTATAACAAATAAAAATGACCTCGAAGCTTCCTCGTGACTCTTTGACTTCTATAAATATTTTTATTCTATTTGTGACTTACTACATTCCATATGTGACTATTCACATTCCACATATGTCCCTTGGACATCACTACATATAATTTGTTAGATGAAAAAAATTACAAATAATACGGTGTCCTAATAAGATGAAATTGATCATGGGACAAATGCTCATCAAATGGATAAATAATTTGATTCCTCATGTATTTCACTTGTATTGTAAGTGTATCATGACCTAAACTCTATTGAGATTGCTTTAAAATGAACTAGAAACTCCCTTATATACCACATCTTCACCTCCACTACCTTCGTCACTATGTTCTTGGAGCTTGACTGTACATTATTCAAGAGCCATGAAAATTTCATATGAGATTTGACTAGTGCAAAGGTGTATTGTAGAATAATTTATTTGTTAACCTCCAAGCCTTCCAATTATCTTACCTATTTGATATGTTCAACATATTTCCTAATCTACTGGAATATGACTTCTCTACCTCTAATCGCTTCAAGTGTTCCTATTGTGAGCATCCCATGCTTCTATATTACAAGCTCAAAACGATTATGTAGTTGATTATAGGTAGTAGTATTACTAATCGACTATGCTCCAAGATGCGAGTAGTTATATAGATGGTGTCTCAACTGAACTCGTTCCATTTTTGTGGCATTCCTGTATTTCTCTTCCAAATGTTGTGGAGCATGCAGATACTTGGAAACCTACTCTTGAATTTGGATGACCGCTCTATTTGCTACTTTAAGGAGTTTTTCCACTTGTTGTGCTTTCTTCTGGATGGGAACAAGAGGAGCCACCACATGTTGTATAAGTATCATCTCATCATATACCCGTGTCAGGGTGTACTCCATTGGCCCTTGTTATTCCAACATGGATGACTGTCATTCTGTAGTGTTGAAACTCTGTGATGATAACCGTTGATTGCTTGCCATAAGATGTTCCATGTATTTCTTTACTACAACAAGTTTTTTCTTTAATCTAACATTCTAACTCAGTAGATATTCAGAGTTGTCTTGTGCTGTTGTGGAAAAATAAGCATTTTCCACCATGATTTCCCTAGGATTACTTCTGGTGTTGGTAGTAATCACCTTCTCTGTAGAAACTGAGACTGGATTCCTAGGATCCTTCTCGAAGTATCTATTCATTTGTTACACTATCCTCTTCTTAATTTGATCAAACGAGACACTAGATACATCCATGACTCTATCTACTGGTTGAGGTGTGATCCCCATCTCCCTAAATGGGAGATGACCACATGTGACGGGATGTTATTCTATAGTATCTGATTTGTCCTCCAATGGTTGCACATGGTATCTTCTTGCTCCAACTATTCTTCTTCTTGCTCTTGAGTTAACTATTGTTCTTCTAGCTTCTATGCTACTTCTTCCTCGTGGGACTGCCTTTGTTCTTCTTGTTCTATCCTTGTCCTCTCTTCTTCTACTACTTGCTTTGCTAGCAACTCACCCTTCTTCCTCTTATCCTCTTCTCCTTCATGAATAGATCCTATGTTCAAAGAATCAAATTTCAAATTCCTACTCCTCTCTCCTGTCAAATCATATATAATCCTCTTATTAGGAGCTACATTCCTTGATTGAGGGGTTATTTTTTCTTCCTCCTGCACTTGCATATCTTGAGCTGATAGGTCCTAGGGTGAACTAGTATACGCTATTGGATATGTCTCTCTAACTGCATTATACAAGTTGTTTACCTTCTCATCTTCTATTGTGGACATTGATGAATACCTCGTATTGAAACTAGTCCTTTAAAATGTTTCCTGCACACTCTCCTGGGATCATAACCATGAAAGTATTTAGTGGTGAAGTGCAAGTGATCTAGCTCTTATATTTCTACTACTCTCGCCTTGTGGCTCTTTAAATCATATAGTCTTATCCTTAATGGGAAGGTGGCGCAAGGGGATTTCTTCCTCTTGTGTAGACTTTCTTCCTCTTCTGAAGAATTCCTGACAATCTTGTCCAACTAATTTTCTACTTCCTTCATGACCACTTACCAATCACATATCGCAAGATGAGATGAGGGGAGATATGACAACAAAAATATTTGATGTATGTACCCTTGGGTGATGCAAACCAATATGTGATATCTCACAATGACTCCTTCAGTTGATCAGTCATACAAGGAGGATTCGTCTCGAATATCATATGAAAAATAACTACAAAGAAGGGCGCAATCAATTTCTCATATGTTCCCTTGAACCTTTATTTTGATAACACTATGTAGTGGAAGTACACTGGGAACTTTTTCTCGGGAGTCTAGTTCCAGCACAATGTTAGTAAAGCATTTGATGCACATATTCCATCTATAATAAATGTAGACATGAAGAATTCAGGTGCTTGGTTCACCCTCAAAGATGTTTTCTTCCTTCTCAACATCACGCTACAATTCAAATGATAATTTATCTTCCCAATTGAAAGATTTACCCTCAATGACCACCACATTGAGCATATATATCCAATTCTTCTCAGACACCTTAGCATTATTGCGTCAATGCAATAGATAACACATGGCTATCAAATACTAATATATGTCTCTAAGAATCTTAGTCGGATAGATTGCAGATGGGCAATGGTGAAACTTGGAAGGCCCTCAACACCATGATTTGATAATCTCACTTGTGTTGAGGTTGGCCCATCGCATGTAGAAATCATCATTTTCATATTCTTTGGGCATAAGCATCTTATAATACATCTGCATGTCTTCTCCATAATAAGTGGTGAGTTGACCATCATTCTCATTATTAAGCACAAGATGGGAGTCATCCATATGTGTAATGATCCACTCAATTACCTCTGCACAGGGGATGTCAAAGAATCTTCATGCGATCCTATGCATCCTAGACCTCTTGATATTGATGTATACTAGTAAGTCCTCCAAGTCCTCAGGAAACTATTTTTGCATGAATGTGTCATATATGTTGCTCCATGTGACCTTAATAGACTTATCAATGAAGCATTGAGGGTATGCATATATAGGAATGGTTGGCTTGGTCTCTTCAACAAATTCATTGGTGCTCACTTCTGAGACTTCTTTAGAGGTCAAATTATGAGGAGGCATGACTCAAACAGATGATGAAAGGGTGACAATACTTGCAACATGAACACTTGTCATTGGAAACACACTCATAAAGACAATATTAGCTTAATGTAACTAACTAGGCAACAATATCTCATAAATCATGTACAAAGAGCCATAAAAGGTAACTGAGCATGTAAATATATTAATGATGACATAAAATCTCTTGCATGCATAAGAAAATAGGCATGCAAACTAGGAGGGCACACTTTCAAAGCACAAAGGAAGGTCAAGGGTTACTTGATGCTTTGCAGTGTGCTCATGTGCTCAATAAAGTGAAAGAAAAACTTCTAAGGCATATTGTCATGCTCCAAAGGGATGACAGGATGGGTTGTCAAAGCTTCATGCCTTCATAGTGCGCTCATATGCTCAAAGAAAAGGAGGGCACATTGTTGCGTGTCGAAGGGACGAAGGAATGTGCTTCAAGTCTTAGTGGTACGCTCATGCGTTCAATCGAGGGAGCAGTTCATTGGGGTGAAGAAGTGTACTCAAAAGGAAAACTTGGTTGTTTTGTGTGTAGTTTTCAAGGTTGGTCGGGTTTTGATATCCAGAGGTGCACTCTACCTACTGAAAGCTCAAAAAGAAAATTAACAGCAAGATTTCATGATAAGAATGAGGAGAAGAAGAATCTGCAAGATTATATAGATGTTGTCACATTCATGGTGGAATATGAAGGGTTGAATAATGTGAAGATTTTTTTTATGCGACAACAAATTAACACTTGTAGCATGAAGATTGAATAGAGATTCCAACAAGCGAACTGAAAATGAAAGGAATGACATCATAAAAATAAATAACAATAGTGGAATCATGAAAGGAAGTGAAAATATTCAACATGCAAGACTTGTAGCATTGGTTGATGAAGAGTTTCTTGAGCCACAGTTGTGTGTCCAACCTAGACGAGAATGGTTATGAAAATGAATGATTAACCAGGTTGATTCAAAATAGTTTACATGAAAAATTGATTCATTCATGATCGCCACTTGTCAATGAGTGAAAGGATTAGTTAAGGGAAGTTAAGTGGCCCCCTATTTTCTAGGAGTGTGCCCACATTCAACACAAGGGCACATGCATGCATCTAAGAAGGACATGTGTCTTTAGCATGAAGGAGTGAAGTAAGGTAGGGTGCACTTGCTCAGCATGAAGGACTGCACTCAAGGAGCGGTCACTTCTTTGGACCGAAGGAGTGCACTTAACTCAAGCACATGCCTTCACCAACTTGGAGTGTGCTTGATCAGGTGATCAAATTTATGCTCGAAAATTAAAGTGCCCTGAGCTTGTTGAAACTAGTGCCAAATAAAAGTGTCTATCATTCTAAATCTAATGATGTTCATTGCACCTTAATCTGACATTGGGAGCTCAAGTTATTGTTCATTGATCGATTTCCCAAACAAGTAAGAAAAATGAAAAATTAGGTGTTTGTCTGTGTTTTTTGGGTTTTTATAGACCAGTGGAAGGCTACCACTTGGTGTCTCTAGGTTGTTATAAATTTTGCAATGATCGGATTGGTTGTTGGTGTTTTGAGTTGGACCAATGGTGAAGGCCCACGTGGGCCAATGGCTAGCTACCATGTGGCCTCCTCACAGTGGAGTAAAATTTGTTATGGGTCGGACTGGGCCTCAAGGGATTTGAACATGAAACCTTTTTCCAAGCATCAAGGCACATTATCAATGCACCACCGCACATGTTTCTAACCATATATGTTCCCAGCATACATTTAAACTAATGAGCAAATGTTATTGGGGGAAAGGGTTAGGGCTAAGCCATAGCCCATGATCACATCCCACACCACATGACCAGTGGAGGGAGCCAAGGGCTCAGGGCTTAGCCCCAACCCCAGCCATGGTCACAAACCACGCAACATAGTACAATGGAACCATATTTGGATTTTGGAGTGGGCGCCAACCCCTAGGGTGAGGAGCAAAAGCCATCCTCGACCCACATGGGCCACACATGACCGCAGGTGGGAGCATATTGGATGTGTGGAGTATAGGGCATAGCCTTCAGACATATTCCACACCATATAACCTTTGCGGATGAGCAGAGGGGGCCATCCCCTAGGCACACATAGTCATTAGGGGGATTTTGAGGTCTAAAATGGGTCTCCTAAGAAAAATGTACAACCAAAATAAACTTTATAAGAACAATTAGGATTCAAGATAATGATGTCAACCATGGGGGATGATTCACCAATTTGGAGTAAAAAAGTAAAAAAGGTTAAAAAATAATAAAATAATAAAACTATTTTTTCAACTTGTATTTTCAACTTATATCCCTAATGTTTTAATCAAATGTCAAGTGGGAGTACTAGTTGGATGCAAAATTTAATTCCTCATCCAAGGAGTACCCACATTGAATACTTTCATTGGACCTTGCTACGCGAAAAATGAGAAATACATGGAATAAAGTGATTAGAATCACATTTTTAATGTATTTATCATTTTTCATGTAGCAAGGTCCATCGAAAGTATGCAACATGGGTACTCCTTGGATGAGGTATCAAATTTTTCATCCAACTAGTGTTACCGCTCAAAATTTGAGTAAACCCATAGGGAGATAAGTTGAAAATATGAGTTGAAAATACAAATTGAAGAAAGTAGTTCTTTTATTTTTTCCCTCTAAAATTTAATGACGTAATCTAATCTTATTTTATCATTCCACTATTATTATATAATTTTCTTAGGAAGCCCATTTTAGACCTCAAAATTCCCCTAATGGGGGGACCATCCGTAGGTCACATAAACCCTCCCATGACCAAGCCCTCCAACAGTTTGGGCTCATAGAAATTTTGGCCCTAGGCCCAAGTTTCGAACCAATAAATTTACCATAGCATGCCTAGGGTTGAAGACTATTGGGGCCCAACCGATAGGGTAGGGCGGTTAGCCCCAACCCCTAGGCACGTGGCCCCATATGACCACAAATTTTATACTTTCGAGGGTTAGTGGACATTTCAAGTGTCTGACATTTCCACTTGTGGTGTGTGATTCTAGGTTATTTTTACATGTTGGTTTTGGTTTTGGGTGCTCAAGCTAGGTTTAGGTCGAATTGTAGGATGGTTAACATAGAACTTCATGAGGGAGCTTGAGAGCATATAACTTTTGGATTTTTTATCCAAATTGAGCTCAGAAAGAGGTTTCTTAATGGTTTTCGGATGTTTTGAATTGATTGGTAATGTTTATTTTCTGATTTGATCATATTTACATGCTATTTTTGTAGGTTTGAGACTAAAGGTGTATGTATTTGTCAGGGTTTCAATGCAGTTATGGGAATTTTTGGGGCATGGAGAAGACCTTGTAGGGGTATTCTCACTTCTAGAAGGCTACTACAAAACCTATAACCAATAGGGTTCAGCTCAGGCTCAACTTGTCTTATGATCAATTTTTTATTATATGTTTCAATGTGGAATTGAAGTATGAACATGATGTTTTTAGCTCATTTCAGTTGAATTATGTCATCTTTGAAGGAGATGTTTTGAGTTGTTGCCATTGTGTGAACTATTTGTAAGAGAACATTACCTTGTAGGGGTGATAGCCACTTATTTGCCTACAGAAAATGTTTATGTACTTCATTGATATTGAATATATGAATGGTCTTATCATGTTGCCAGGCCTAGAGATCTAGCCGACGAGGAGTGGAGTCCATCATCAAACCTTTGTCTTGTTCTTCATTATGTCTTCATGGATTATGTGTGTTATTTTCATTATGTTCTGTTACATATGAAGACGAATTTATGTTTGAAGATACATTGAATAAACCTGTTGTTTCAAGACCCATTTTGTTCTTGCAAAGTGTCGACACAGTCCTAAGTTTTCTTTTATTTGATTTTAGAGAAGAGGAAGAAATCCCCTAATCCAATTTTAGATCAGTTTGGTATCATAGCACTAGTTGACCAAGTTACAAGATGGGCAACAAAACGAATATGATCCAAGAGGTAAAGGAGCATAATTTGGCTCTTCGGATGGAGAACATGGAATTGAGAAGGATGTTGGAGATAGTTGAAGAGGAGAGGAGACACATGCATTTTATATTGCAGCAAGTTCTTGATGAAAAGTTTTAGAAAGCTCTACTCCTGCACCAACAAGGGAAACGTCAAAGTGAGGCCAATGTGTGGTCATGGTTCAAATAGTGGTTTTGGACCATATGTGGAAGATGTTGCATGTGCTTTCTTCAAGCATATTCAAGAGGCATACCATATGCCAGTGGACAAGTGTGGGTGGCTAAATTCATCTACAAGTTGGCCATCATCATCATCATCAATAGCTGACAAGATGAATGACAAATTTAAAGAAGTAATTAGTATCTCAAATTCCACTCATTATGTTTTCATGCACAACAACTCTTTCAGAGCGTTCTAGTAACATACCAAGGGAATAGGTACGAATTTTCTTTCCAAGATGGGATATGAAGGTGGAGATCTTGGAAAAATGGTTAAGGTATTAGCAATCTGATTATGGTTGAGGAGAGACCGAAGTACCAGGGATAGCGATATACCCAAAATGAGTTTGGAGAATGCTCCAAATAGCATGAGGAACATCAAACATCTAAGCATGAGATGTCACCACCTTGTGACAACCTTCAAAGCTACAAATCTAGAGAGGTATAACTCTCAAGAGTATTTTCCAATGCATGGAAATTTTGAATACTTGTGGAATTAATATCCTTGTACATTTTGTGATGCTTTTGACCATTACGTGGTTGTATGTGAGAAATTGCATGATAATGGTTAAACGAATGAACCAATTTTTTTGCATCAAGCATAATGACTTTATTTTGCATGAGAGAACCTCTATGTCATCAAACAAGAAGATGTTTTTATGTGCTCATTACAAAGTGCATGGACATGACACTGAAAGATGTTGGAAGCTGCATCTAGAACTTGTTCAAAGAAAGGTAAAGATATTATTCTGCATAATGCAAGGAAAACAAAAGGTTACAAATAGAACTCTCCACAATCCCTAGTGACCTTCAAGACAATAAGATGCAAGAAGAGAACCCATAATCCTAAGAGAGGCAAAGTTTGGGTACACTTATTGTAAAGTTGTTTTAAATTTTTTGTAAATACTTGTTGTCATTACCTATTTAGGTACTTTTGTAAAGTGAACATTATTGTCATTATGTTCAACAAGTAGATGTTTTCATTGATGTATGTATTGACTTGTTATAAGTCCACATGTTCAAGGACTTTTGTGAATGTACAATATTATCGTTCAAAGTTGTCTACAAATTGTCACATGTTCACTGATACAATTATTCGTTTTGAAACTTATGTGAATTAAATATTTGTTTTTAGGATTGTATAAGATGGCTATGTATTATAGACAAGGTCAATCATATCATGGAAAATTACGCAGCAGTGTACTTTTCATATACAAGCTCAGCTTGAAGACATTAAAGAAAATTTATTTTTTTTCTGATTTCCAAGATGGAGTTAAGTTTGTCTTGAACTATTTAAACTTTAAGATGAAGTGTTTTTGGAGCTATGCAAAGATGAGCTTAAAGAGAATCTTCATATTCCACTCATCGGTATTGTTCCTACAACAATAATAAGAATAGTGGCTCAATTCTTAACAAGACAATAGGTCTTCATGAGAAGGATAAGTGAAGTGCCTTGATTGGGGCTTGAAGAGCACCAATTGAAAATTTTGTAGTTTGGATTGAGTTTTTGGGTATTTTTGAGTTCCAGTCTCTTTATATTGACTAGGGAAGTAAATTTTTGGAGTCCAAAAGTTCTTAGCGGGGATGTGTGATCACGTGATCAAATTTATGCTATAAAATTAAAGTGTTTAGAACTTTTTAAAACTGGTGCCAAATTGAATTGTCTATCATTCTGAATCCAACGATGTTCATTTTTCCTCTATCTGGCTCCGAGAGCTCAAGTTATCTTATACTGATCAATTTCCCAAACATGTAAAAAAATGGCAAATTTGGTGTTTTACTGTGTTTTTTTTTGGGTTTTAATGGACCAATGGAAGGCTGCCACTTGACATCTTCAGGGTTGTTGAAATTTTTCAGTGATTTGATTGGCTATTGGTGTTTTGAGTTGGACTAGTGGTGGAGGGCCACATGGACCAATGGTTGGCGGCTAGGTGGCCTCTTCACATTGGAGTAAAATTTGTTATGGGTTGGACTGGGCCTAAGAGGATTCGAACATGAGACCTCTACCCTAGCATCAAAACACATTACTAGTGCACCACTGCACATTTTTCTTACCATATACATTCTTGGCATACATTTAAACTAATGCATAAGTTTTATTCAGGGAAAGGGCCAGGCCTATGGCATAGCCCATGGCCACACCCCACACCACATGACTAGAGGAGGGAGACAAGGGCTTGGGGCTTCGCCCCAGCCCCAATCTATGGTCACAACCCATGAAACATATCACAATGGAACCATAGTCAAAGTTTGGAGTGGGGCCAACCCCTAGGGTGCAGAGTACAAACCAGCCCCAATTGACATGGGCCACACATGACCACAGGCGAGAGTGTATTGGATGGGTAGAGTGTAGGTCCTAGCTCTTAGATATATGGTGCACCATATAAAATTGGCAGAGGAGCGGAGGGGGCCAACCCAAAGGCGCACGCGGCGGGGGGTCAGCCCCAAGTAACATAGACCCTCACATGACCGAGCCCTCGAGCAGTTGGGGTGCGCATAAATTTTGGCCCTAGCCCCGAGTTTCGAAGTGCCAAACACGTCATAACATAACCAGGTGTAAAGACCGTTGGGGGGCCAACCGACAGGGGTGGGAGGTTAGCCCTAGCCCATGGGCACATGCCCCCATATGACAACCAATTTCAGAATTTTGGGGACTAGTGGACATTTTAAGTGTTTGACAATTTTACCCGTGGGGCATGATTGTAGGCCAGTTTTGCGCGCAATTTTCGGCTGTGGGGCTCTCAAGCCAGATTTAGGTCGAATTGTAGGATGGTTAACATAGAAGTTCATGAGAGAGCTTGAGAGCTCATAACGTTTGGATATTTTTATACAAATTGAGCTTAGAAAGAGGCTACTTAGGGGTTTTTGGATGTTTTAAATCCATAGGTAACCTCTATTTTCTGATTTGAGTAGATCTACAAGGTATTTTTGTAGGTTTGAGACTAAAGGTGCATGGTTCAGTCAGGATTTGGAAGCAGTTTTGGGAAGTTTTTGGGCATGGAGAAGACCTTGTATGGGTATTCTCACTTCCAGAAGGCTATTGCAGCAACTGTAACCAGCAGGGTTCAGCCCAGGTTCATCTTCTCTTATCATGAATTTTTTATTATATGTTTCAATGTGGAATTGAAGCATGCACATGATGTTTCTAGCTCATTTAAGTGGAAGTATGTCATCTTTGAAGGAGATTTTTGACTTGTTGCCATTGTATGAGTTCTTTGTAGGAGAACATTATCTTCTAAGGGTAATAGCCATTTATTTACCTGCAACAAATTTTTATTTACTTCACTGATATTGATTATATGAGTGGTCTAGTCATGTTAATAGGCCCAAACATGTAGCCCAGGAGGGGTGAACTCCGTCAACAAACCATTGTCTTGTTCTTCATTATGTCTTCATGGATGATGTGTGTTATGTTAATTTTGTTCAATTACATATGAATGCTAATTTATGTTTGAAGAGAAATTGAATAAACTTGTTGTTTCAAGACCCATTTTTATGCTTGAAAAGAGTTGACACGGTCCTAAGTTTTTTTATTTGATTTTGGAGAAGAGAAAGAAATCACCTAAACCAATTTCAGATCAACTATTTTTCCTTTAATGGTGGTTGTCTTGCTTGTTTGATTTTTCTATGCTTTTGAGTTTTTTTCTAGTGTTTGCATGGTGAAAAGGAAAGTTTCTAAGTCAAGATAAGTAATGAGTTCACCTAACCATGAACTATATAACTTAATGGCTTTTGAGGGTTAGGTGACGACACTTAGGAAACATTAACTTAGGAGGATGCGACACTGGGAGAAAACACACAAATAACAAATCAAACGACTTGTCAACATTAAGGGGCTTGAAACAATGGTTTATGTAGGCTCCAAAATTAACTTAGGAAAAAATTTCAGAGGGTTGTTTTCGCTGTGACAACAGGTTCATAATCATAAGCTATGATCCGATGACGAGGTAAATAATGAAACACACCATTATTTATTATGCCACATTCCCCGCCATCGTAGGGCTATGTGATTCTTTCTAGTTATTATCTAACAAATTGTGCTCGCTTCACTTTGGTAGCATTCCTACTCTGACAATGCATTCATTCAACAAGATTAAGATTGAATGGAGGAATTGTACAATCAAGCATAAGTTGCATTAACACATGACTATATTATAAACTCCTTTCAACTTGTCACAATTATGGCCTAACACCCTCGAAAGAGGCTTCACCACTTCCTGGAAACACAAGGCAAGCTAGAAATTCAAGATAAGCTATATTAGTTACAAAAAAATAATTCAATCTCTTAGAAGACTTGCTGGCATATGAGAGGAGACTTGAAACAAGGCTAAGCACAGGATCTGAACCAACAAGACCTAAAGGAAGTCGAAATCACAAGAGCTTCAACTAAAATCCAAGGAGCTAACATAAGAATCCAACTAGAAAGCAGTAAGTGTGGAAGAAAACATTTGTTCCTTGCTTCACACACCTAATTTCCTCCACATACACCTCTTCCACGCATATCTTTACCGATTAGGAGGAATTGCTCTAACAATTGCAACGTGTGCATGTATCAAGGTAGTTTTCGTTGTGTAGAGTTGCAACTTGTGGAAACAATTACAAAAATGAATCGTTTTCAAATAATGGAAAAATGCACACCCCACACAAAGTGGCAGGGACTATGCTTCTATGTAGTTACCACCCTTGTTCTAGTATGCTCTATCTATAGCTCTCCAAAAAAAAATTGGTAGTAACATTTAATAAGGTATGCTTAAGGCAGGTAAAGGTTATAATTAAAATGTTATTGGGTAGTTTATTGACAATTGATTTACTTGCACTCTATATTATTATTTCTAAAGATGTGATTTTTTTGCATGTGTGGATGACTATCATAGGGTCAAATATATAAAGAAGATATTAACTATTAGAGGCCATAAATTCTTTCTTTAATTTGTAAAATATTAAATTATCTACATCCAGGATTTTTCAATCCACAAGAGAATCACCTCAAACATGTAGTTGAAGAGATTGAAATTTGTGGACCCATGCATGCAAGTTCAATTTGGTTAGTGGAGATGGATTTGAGAGAATTAAAGTCATTTTATCAACAAATATCATATCGAAACTCCAAAGGGAGTGATGGTTGAAGGCTATATAATATATTACTTTACAATGTGTATTAGCGAGTATTAACCCTAAGTAGTGGTGAATATTGACATACCACACCTCCATGATACCAAATTGATTGGCCAATATGAAAGGGAATTTATTAGTACTTAATCAACATTGATATAAAATGAATCTAAAAAAAAGACTATTTAAGTATAGACAAAATAATTGCAATTGAGTTGTAAAAAAGTGTTTGACAATCCTCTCTCTCCAATAAATTTGATATTTCAAATATGAGTTTTCATATGATAATCTATTATAAAATAAAAAATTGATTAAATTTATAAAAATTAAATAAAAGTTTTCGGAGGTTTTGTTAACATATTTTTTTTTTAAATTTATCTATAATTAAATAAAAATTTAATAAAATCACAAAATTAAATTGTCAATTCTTCCTAATCTAAATACCCCGATATATTTTTTAAAATGTTAAATTCATATAATTAAAATAAATTTTTAAATAACAAAAATAAAAAATTTAACCAAAAATCTTTATATATAAAATAAAATTATATTTAGTAATTAAACAACGAGGCATATGATGTAATACTCGAAAACATTAATCATTTTAAGAGTAAATACACTTACCGATTCTTAAAGTATTTATTGACCGGAACGAAAAACCGTGTGGGATGTAGCCGAACCAAATCAATCGATGTGAAAATATTTTTCAATTTTTTATTTTTATTTTATAACAGCCAACGTATCCTGATTCCTACCCAATGATACCCAAAGCCTCTCGTCCTGACGTCATCTTCAAATAAGTATGCTCGACATAGAAACCATGCTGGTTAACGTGGCTAATTAGTCAATGTTCTGAAATCGCTTTGGCCAACATGTCCTTTTCCCGTTCTATTTAAACGTTTGGCCACGTGTGAGTATTAAATTTAAATTAAATATAAATAATATTATTAATAATGATATAACTTTTCATATAAATATAATTTGAGTGGGTTTAATAGTTAAGAGCATGTGTTTCTTCTTAAGAGGTTATAAGTTTAAAATCAGAAAAGGATAGAGTATGTATGTCTTTATGTCTTGGCTGACCTTAAAAATGGATAATAATAATATATTACAAATAATTTTTTATAAAATTATGATAATGACTAATGTCCATTAAAAATAATGTTATTTAAATTTAAGTTTTGTGATCTATATTTTGATTAATCGAAAACATTTTCGGAAAAAATCATATTGGTAAATTTATGCTGATGCGTTTAGAACCAACTTGTATGATTTATCAAATTAATGTTGTTTATTTGACTTCAAAAAAGATATGAATAAAGAGTCTTTCATACTTTATTTCTATGTTTAAAAAAAAATTAAGAAACATTTCTAGATTACTATAGTTTTACACACTAATTTAGTAAGTCAAAAAGATTAGCAATATGAGAAGAGTTTTGGAAATCAAAATCGATGAAAAATTATATATATATAGGTAACCATCAAAAAAACTATAACTAATTTAATGAGCCATCCACAGTGTCACAGTCTGAAATAGTTCATACTTAGATATGCATGGCTTAATCTTTGAGACAACCATATGGCCACTGGTAGGATCAAATTATATATATATAATTTGCCTAACCATTATTGTATTTTGAAAAATAAAAATATACTTAATTAAAAATAATTTAAAATTTATTTAAAAATCAAAAAATTAGTTAAATAATTTTCATATAAAGTTATGATAATGATTAATATTTATTAAGATCAATGTAGTCTATGGGACCTCAATAGAGATGATATGAAACTCTTTAATATTTTATTTCTATGATAAAAAAAAAAAGGAAGGAAGTGTTTTCAGGTTACTATAGTTTTGCTTACTCACTTAGCAAGTCAAGAAGATTGGTTGTGTGGCATATTTTTTTGAAATGAACACAGATCTACATAAGAGCAAGACAATGCAAAAGAAAGTGTTTTTCATCTTCAACCCTCTTAGTATGATAAAGATCACATATTCTTTCATCCCAAGATGTTTTAGGAACAGACTAACTGTTTCACTTTGGAGCTCATGAGAATTACTTCTGATCTTTGCAATGTTCATTTTCTTCATAGTACTATTCAAGACGGAAATATAATTCTGGTTAGCATGAATGTGGTTGATCCCTCTTTATAATACATTAGCTTCATTTTCTCTTCTAGCTCTTTATCCCACAACTTATTCTTAAATTTAAAAGTAATAACATTTTTAATATTATCATTATTCTCCGAAATAATCTCCTCCTTCATCTATTTTCATTATTTAAAAAATTATATATATATTTATTAATAATGTGTCAGGAATAATGTTCACTCTATTTTTTGGAACTTTTAATTTTTCTTTAACGGTCAACACTGAAAAAGAAAGGAGTGTCGATTTAATTTATTTTCAGAAACAGCATTTCTATTTTATAAATGTAATGTAGTTTCAGAAACAGCTTTTCTATTTATGTAAATGTAATGAAGGATACAACCTCTTTTTTATTGCCATTCAACGTTGGGAATTGGTCACGGGGCGGATGAGGCTATAAAGTGGGGCTACCAAAGTGAGTCAAAAGTTTTAATACGAAAGTTAAATACATAATTTCAAAGTCAATCTTGTTGGAGATCAGATGCACAGCAGAATTAAATCAAAAAACACAGCAGATAAATCAAGCACATAAAACACAGGAATTAACGTGGTTCACCCAACCAATCTGGGCTACGTCCACACAACATAGGCATCGGCAATCTTATTAATCAAACAGGAGATTACATAAACTCTCACACCCCAAACCATCCGTATGAATACCTGTTATATAGCAAGGAGAATCTAACTTCCTCATAAATCCTCTCAACTCAAATTTAGGATGCATTAACTCCCTCCCAACAAACTGGAGCTAATCTAGGAACTAATTCCTATTGTTGTCATCTACTGAGATTTTGCCTATTTTATTCAAAACATAAAATCTCAACAATCTCCACCTTGACAACAATTCGCCTGATGCCCTGTTATTATTATTTTATCTTTTCTGCAAGCCAAGAGAAGCCAAACACCAACGTAGCTTCTCCAACAAAACTGGTTTCGTGAACATTTCTGCACAGTTTTCCTTTGTATGCACCTTTTCAAGAGAGACTCCCCTTTCAGTGATAACCTGTCTTACAAAATGGTACTTAATTGGAATATGCTTTGATTTACAATGATAGGCCGGATTCTTAGCCAAATGTATTCCACTTTGACTATCACAAAGTAACTTGATGTTGTCCTGTAACCTACCAAACTCACCAAGCAAACCTTTCAACCAAACCGCCTCTTTGCAAGCATGCGAAGCAGCAATGTATTCTACTTCAGTAGTGGATAACGCAACAATGTTCTGTGGCTTTGACATCCAACTTATAGCTCCACCTGCAAGAGTAAAGACATACCTTGAAGTTGACCTTCTCTTATCCAAATCACCTGCAAAATCGGAATCAACATATCCACAAACAAATTCACTACTCTTATTGTAAGTGATACAATAACTACTTGTGCCTCTCAGATACCAAAGCACCCATTTCACTGCTGACCAGTGTTCTTTTCCCGGATTTTCCATGTACCTGCTGACAACCCCAACTGCATGTGAAATATCTGGTCGAGTACAAACCATCGCATACATTAAACACCCTACTACATTGGCATATGGAATTCGAGACATATAATCCTTTTCTTCATCTGTATTAGGACATAAACTCGAAGAAAGCTTAAAATGGGAAGCTAAAGGGACTGAAACAGGCTTCACATTATTCATACCAAACCTCAAAAGTATTTTCTCAATATACTTTTGTTGTGATAGCCATAGCTTACCATTGCTCCTGTCTCCGAAAATCTCCATGCCCAAAATCTGTCTTGCTGCTCCTAGATCTTTCATATCAAATGTCCTTGCCATCTGAGCCAACCTGTTGATTTCTTCTATGCTTTTGCTTGCTAAAAGCATATCGTAAACATACAATACCAAGATAATGAATATGCCATTATTCAACTGTTTAAAATAAACACAATGATCATATTCACTTCTAACATATTTCTGACTCAACATGAAAGAATCAAACTTCTTATACCACTGCCGAGGCGATTGCTTCAGGCCATATAATGACTTCTTGAGCCTGCAGACAAATTTCTCATTGCGATGGTGAACAAAACCTTCCGGTTGTTCCATATATATTTCCTCATCTAAGTCACCATGTAGAAATGCAGTCTTAACATCTAACTGCTGCAACTCTAAATCAAGCAAAGCCACTAATGCTAACACAATTCTAATTGAAACAATTTTAACCACTGGTGAAAAAATCTCATGAAAGTCAATATCGGCTTTCTGAGAAAACCCTTTTGCAACCAACCGCGCTTTGTACCTGTCTTCCGTATCATTCACACCCCGTTTCAGCTTGAAAACCCATTTACACCCCACAGTTTTCCTGCCTTTCGGAAGCTCAACCAGATCCCATGTGCCGTTCTTACTTAAGGCCATCATTTCGTCCTTCATGGCTGCTTTCCACTTGTCACTTTTCGAACCTTCTATTGCTTCCTGATAGCACAGAGGTTCATCGTCATTAGCAGTAAATGCAACAGAAGTGACATAATCATCATACCTTCTCGGTGGTCGTTTGATTCTTGTCGACCTCCTTAAGGATGTTTCTGGCGCTTCCTCGATTGGCTGACTACCATCTGTAGGAACTTCTTGCCGATCCGTATCTGAGACCTGTTCATGATCTAAACCTGAACCCTGTTCATGTTCTGATTCTGAAACCTGTTCATGACTAGTATCTGAACTATGGTCATCATGACTATCATTAGAAATGCTATCAAACTGAATGTGCTGAAAATCAGATTCATCATCTTGTTTCAATCTACTATCTACATCTAACTGTACAAGAGAGGATTCATTAAACTTTACATCTCTGTTTATGATGATTTTGCGGGTAGTAGGATCCCACAATCTATATCCCTTTGTTCCAACACCATACCCAACAAAGATATACCTTTTAGACTTTGGATCTAATTTAGTTCGCTGATGTTTAGGCACTAGAGCATATGCATCACAACCAAACACTCTGAGTTTAGAATAGTCACAAGGGTGTCCTTTCCATACCTCTTGCGGAATCTTGCAGTCTATGGCCATCGATGGAGATCGGTTTATCACATAACAAGTTGTTGCCACCGCTTCTGTCCACAACTCCTTCGGCAACCCGGCGTTACTCAGCATACTCCTTGCTCTCTCTAGAAGAGTTCTGTTCATGCGTTCAGCAACTCCATTTTGCTGAGGAGTATAAACCGTGGTCTTATGCCTCTCGATCCCTGCATCCTTGCAATAGCTGTCAAACTCCTTGGAAGTAAACTCACCACCATTGTCAGTTCTTAAACACTTTATTGTTCTACCAGTGTTGTTTTCTACCAATGCTCTAAACTGCTTGAAAACTGAAAAAACATCAGACTTTCTTTTCAACATGTAGACCCAGACCTTCCTAGAAAAGTCATCAATGAATGATACAAAATAAGATGAACCACCATATGAGGTTGTAGGGGCTGGTCCCCAAACATCTGAATGGATATAATCAAGTATGCCTTTACTAGTATGTTTGCCTGTTTTAAACTTTTGTTTACTTTGTTTTCCAAACAGACAATGCTTACAGAAATCTAACTTTCTAGACTTTAGATTTGGAAGTAACTTGCGATCAGCCAAAATTTTTAATCCTCTTTCACTCATATGCCCCAATCTTTGATGCCATAAGTGAATGGAACTACTATCATGTTCAGACACAGTAGACACAAAAGCTGACCTTATACCTCCTTCTAACTGAAATAGATTTCCTACTTTCTTAGCTTTCATAACTAGTAAAATACCTTTGTAAATTTTCATTACTCCACCTTGAATTACAGTTTTATATCCATTTGAATCAAGTGCTCCTAATGAAATCAATTTTTTTCTTAAATCTGGTACATGCCTCACATCAGTTAATATTTTTGTTGTCCCATCAAACATTTGCAGTTGTATGCTCACAATTCCCACAATATTACATGTTACATCATTACCCATGTACACAACACCATCATCAATTGATTTATATGTTTTAAACCATTCTTTATGGATACACATGTGGTTTGATGCACCAGAATCTAACAACCAATGTTGACCATGATTTGACACATTAACTGATAATACTTCATCACTCATACCTGAACCAGATGTCGAACCTGTATCTGTCGTATTTGCCTCCTTCTCTGTCAAAGAATCTGCTTTTGAAGTTTGCTGCTGTTGCTTCCAACAGTCCTTCTTTAAATGCCCTGATTTGCCACAAAACCAACACTTTAGCTTACTCTTCTTCCCTTTCGACTTTGAACGTGAGTCGCTCGGCCTCCTGGAGTGTCTTTCTTTCGAACGACCTCTAACCATCATAGCTTCTGATGTAGAGGTTTCAGAATGCGACCTTCTTCTTGTTTCTTCCGATAATAAGGATGCAACTACATCATCAAACTCAATAGTTTATGATGAACTAAGACTTATAGAAGTAACAAAATGATCCCATGATTTGGGCAACGAGCACAATAAAGTAATAGCTTTATCCTCGGATTGAATTTTTACTTCTATACTTTGTAATTGCACAAGAAGAGTATTAAAAGCATTTAAATGATGAGCAATCAATGTACCTTCCTTCATTCGCAAACTGTACAACTGTCGCTTCAGGAGAATCCTATTGGTTAAGGATTTGTTCATGTATAGTTTTTCCAGTTTCATCCACAAACCAGCAGCTGTTGTCTCTGACACGATATTAAACAGGACATCATCAGCTAGACACAGTCGAATAGCACTTATCGCTCTTTCATCCATCTCGCCCCACTCATTATCTGTGATGTTGTAAGGCTGTTTGGACTTTCCCAATAATGCCTTTGCCACACCATGTTGAACAAGCAAATCGTACATTTTCACCTTCCAGATCTCGAAATTATTCTTGCCGTTAAACTTCTCAATTTCAAAACGGGCACTTTGAGTTTTCGCCATTTGTATCAATCAAAAAACAATAATCTCCAAAAACTAACTTTTAAAGACCAGCAATTTAAAAAAAAACTGCCTATGCCGTATATGCCTTTGCTTTGTTTTTTTTTTTTTTAACTTTTATTGGTTTGTTTACTGTGCAAATTGGGCAATACAAAGAATAATCTGAAGAACAAAAAACTCTTGTTTGATTTGTGCTGTGCAAACACAGCCAAATAAAACAATGCGCACACCACAAAAAAAAACCACCAATCCAATATGCACCAGCAAAAAACAAACAGTCAATACACACCAATGATCAATGCGCACCAGCATCAATTGAAAAATTCCAGCAATCATCTACGCACCACTTCAACTATCTCTGCTTTATCTCAACGCTTCTGCTCTTGTTATTTAATTCAACAATGCCCATTTAAACAACAAATTTGCTGTTCTATCCTTAACGCTTTTGGCATGCAACAAAAAAACGGATTTCTGTTTTATCTTTACCGCATGCAACAAAAAAAAAAGGTTCCTGTTCACGCAGTTATATACTGCTCTCTCTGCGCTCATTCTTTTATATTAAACGCAGGCAACAAAAAAATATTCCAAACGCAGTTATATACTGCTCTCTCTGCGCTTTTATATTAAACGCAGGCTTCCAGTAATACCTAACAGTGTATCAAAGTACTGACCATCAATACCTTTAAAGCTCATTACCAGGTTTGGTCATAATTGTCTTGAACCGGTGCTGCGTTATCAGACTCGGCAATCCACTAGCAGACTCAGCAATCCACACGCAGTTGGACAGCAGTCCACCACGCACAACAATCCACACGCAGGTAATCTCAGCACGTCCAGCACGCAGACTCCAGGACGCCACGCACAGCAGTCAACAGCACCTCCAACATGCTCTGATACCAATTGTTGGAGATCAGATGCACACCAGAATTAAATCAAAAACACAGCAGATAAATCAAGCACATAAAACACAGGAATTAATGTGGTTCACCCAACCAATCTGGGTTACGTCCACACAACATAGGCATCGGCAATCTTATTAATCAAACAGGAGATTACATAAACTCTCACACCCCAAACCATCCGTATGAATACCTGTTATATAGCAAGGAGAATCTAACTTCCTCATAAATCCTCTCAACTCAAACTTAGGATGCATTAACTCCCTCCCAATAAACTGGAGCTAATCTAGGAACTAATTCCTATTGTTGTCATCTACTGAGATTTTACCTATTTTATTCAAAACAGAAAATCTCAACAAATCTCCAAGTCGCAGTAGTAGGTTAATGGGCCGGGTAGTAGTAGATATCTAAAACAACAATTCTTGAACTACACTAAGTTAAAACCATGTGATTAAGATCATCAATTTTTAACATTTAATTTGCAACTTAACCGTAAAACTAAATATTATTGAATTGCAAATTAACCTCATTACTCAAAAAGAAAGATACCAACCTATTTAACTTTTTCCATGGTGAGAGTAGTGTAATATCAAAATTGGATTTTATGAAAGAAAAATTAGTTATAAAAGTAGTCGAAAATTAAAAAAGATACGAGGTGCTTAAAGGCCTAGAATCCATGCGGTCTGTGTTGAGATAAGTTTAGGGACACCCCAAAGGGTTATTCTTATTGAGAGTTCATAAGGTTTGAAGCCGTCAAAGGATATACGTCGACATCTACATGTAGTTCAAATTCTGGTTTAGCTATTCTTTATTTTGCCTTCAGAGGCAAAACAGAAAAAGAAAGGCCACAACTTTATTCGTGATTCAATTTAGTTTGAAGGCGTCAAAGGTTATAAGTCAACATCAGAAAGTCGTTCAAATGCTGCTGCTTTATTTGGTCGTAATCAGATGGACATTTTTCCTTTACAGGCAACACAGAAAAAGAAAGGAGTCCCGATTCAATTTACTTTCGGGAACAGCGTTTCTATTTTTATAAATGTAATGAAGGATAAAACCTCTTTCTTAATGCCATTCAACGTTGGGAATTGGTCACAGGGCGGAGGAGGCTAACTCCACCAAACTGAGTCAAAAATATTTTAATACGAAAGTTAAATACATAATTTCAAAGTCAATACCTGAGTCGCAGGAGTAGGTTAATGGGCGGAGCAGTATATGTCATTTTTTCGATTTAACTAAATATATGGGATATATGCGGCCCTACCCATGAATGAACTAATGACTCCTCATATATTATTTGCCGCCCGCAGGAGTGGAACTGGAAGGAGTTTTAGGTACAGTCTAGAGAGTTGCCGTTGATAAGAAGTCATATGGTTTGAAAACGTCAAAGGTTATACATCAACGTCAGAAGTCGTTCAAATGCTGGTTTAGCTCGTACATTTTTCCTGGACAGGCAACAGAGAAGAAGAAAGGCCACAACTCTATTCGTAATTCAATTTAGTTTCACAACCAGAGTTTCTACAATGAAGAATATAAACCTTTTTTTTTAATGTCATTCGACGCTGGGGATTGTTGACGGGACGGAAGAGTCTATAAAGTCGAGCCACAAAATTGAGTGGTTTTAATGCGAAAGTTAGATACAAAATTTCAAAGTCAATATCTGACTTTACATGGAGTTTTAGAGGCAGCAATGTGCAGAAGACTTGGGCGAAAAGTTATCCGTATTCAATTTTAGGAGTCCAACTCATTCGATTGGACGAATCCCAACGACCAATTAATAAAGTCGTCCCTTGACGCTCGATTCCGCGTTTTCTTCGTTGTCTTCCTTTTTCTTCCCGTACCTACTTGCTATATATATTTGTTATATGCATACACTCATAATATCATTATTCATCTTCTCTTCCTTCTTCTTGTCCTAACCACTTGCTATATATATATTGTTATATAGATACACTCATAATATCATTATTCATCCTCTTCTCATATTGATATTGATATTGTTTCTCTCAATTACTTATTGTGCGGTTGTGAAGATAAGAGTTGTATAGGTTGAAGCGATATGGAATTCAGAGTAGCATATGCACGACTGGTAATATTGATTGCCATGCTTATGATGGTCACATTGGTTAGCGAAAGTTCGGCTTGTAGGCCACTGCAATTGAAATTCATCTTTGAGGGAGATGAAATGGAAAGTAGTAATAATAATATTAAGATGGTGAATGGATGGTTGGAATCCCTTAGGGGTCCCGTAGCTCCGTCAGGCCGCTCTCCTTGTCAGAACTACAGATCTCCTGGCCGGGGTGGTTCATGTCCTTAACTCATCGGCCCATCGCAATTAGAAGAGCTGTTGATAGTAGATACTTGTCATCCAACTGTTAAAAGTGGTAATTCCCGGTGGTGGAATTAGAGAGACATAATGTGAATAACACATGTATACAAAAGAGAACGACTAAGGGAAGATTTAGGCGCCATAAAATTGCGCGAATTATCAAAATAAAAATTGATTGAGCATGCATCATCTAATTTGGTGCAGCTGCATGTTCCGAAAGTACTAACAGGGCTGCAAAGTCATGGCCAGCATATTGTAATTCTCCTATATATGTTTGTGTTATTACGGTGACTGTCTATATAACTGAGCTGAATATATTTTATTTATTCAAACATTATCGTCTGATCCTATGTCTCAATTTTATTTTGGGGGTTTGTTTTGATATCCTCCGGAAAATCTAATCGTATATAATATATAATACTACATGGTTGTGGGTGTGGGTATAAGTAAAATGAAATAAATATATGCCATTTTTGCAACATCATTATATTGAGAAATAGCGTATTTGTGGATAGGCGGAGGATCGCCGTGTTGCATATCATTTATATCAACGGGAAGCTGTGTAGGTAGTTTTATATTCTGCAGTATGATTTAAAATCATATTTGTTTGATTAAGAACTGGCTTTTTTTTCGATGTAAGGAAACAAATTGTTCTAAGACCCCGATAAGACTTACGAGTATTTAGGAGTAGTGAAAGCTTGATTTTTAAGTATCATCACTATTGGATCATTTTAGGTGACTTAGTTGTTTTTTTAATTACTGTTGGATTTTATATGGGAAAAATTAGATCATTTAAAATTTAATATAAATTTGGAAATATACTTATTATTATTGTTAGATTTAAGACTTTTGTGATCCATAATGTAAAGAGGAGTCTTTGGATTAATCACATAGTAACTACATTAGTCTGTTCGAAAAGTCAAACCAATCCTTCTTCTTATTATTATTATTATTAATTTAAATTAATTATTGTAATATTAAAATCCCAAAAACTCTAAATTGTTTTCAATTTTGTTATAAAAGCTTAAAAAAATTCAGACATTAAAATTAGTTGTAAAAACTCATAAATGAAAATGAATAAGATGGAATGAGAAAAACTCCCCCAAAAAAAATGAAAAGTTTGAAAAGCTTAAAGCTGTTAGTTCATCCATCAACCAAATAACAAGATAATAGTTAATGAGCTTGTTTTTACTAATACATTATAAGATAATTTCTTAATAATTAATTTAACTAAATAATATAAAAATAGAAAATAAGATCATTTAAATAAATAAAAGTAATTTCAATATTCTCCTAATTATCCAAAACCATGGAATATATTCCTTTTACAAAAAAATTCTTATAAAATTACAACCAATTTTATTAAGTATAAACAATTTATAGTAGTTTGGAATATCATCACTCACTCTCGATAGTGCTGAGCTATTAAATTTAAGAAAAGTTAATAAAGTGATTTATAGTAGTTTGGAATATCATCACTCACTCTCGATAGTGCTGAGCTATTAAATTTAAGAAAAGTTAATATATATATATATATATAAATTTAGCTGTATCACAGCTACTTATTTCCTTTAACATAAAAATGATTAAAACGTTATCCATAATGTAAGAATTATAAGATAAACTAGTAATTTTGATCGAAGAGGAACGATGAATTTTTTAATCATCAATCACAATTATAGCTGAGTTCCCCATTAGGTGAAATAAACCAAACCATCAATGACATATCTTCGGAGTATCAGGTTCGAAACTCCTTGTCCCCTCTGTCTTCAATGTTGTCTGACATATCCTTAAATGTTGACATAACAGAATATGTGAAATCACAAGCAAAGGCGCAAATTTCACCGCCCATCTAGACTTGTAGCTTTCAAATCACATGGCGGACGAAAATGATGCGAGAAAAATGGAAGATGACTTCTCTGATAATTTTGTAAATTATCAGAATATGTGAAATCACAAGCAAAGGGGCAAATTTCACCGCCCATGTAGACTTGTGGCTTTCAAATCACATGGCAGACGAAACTGATGCGAGAAAAATGGAAGACTTTTCTGATAATTAGAAATTACATAAAGTTTCATAAAGAAATTTTAAAAGTATCGGATCGTATTTTAACTTATTAGTGGCTGAATCTAATTGAACTGTCGGATTTTGGATTCTATTAAATTCGGTAATTATGGTTTTTCTAATAATGATGAATTACTTTACATAAATGATATCAGTTAAAAATAAATATAAATATTTTTCTACCAATTTAACTAAATAATAATGAATTTTCTCAAAACATTCATAAATTTTAATAAACTTTTGTATAGTAATAGAGATATTTTTTTAGTGGACAATAGCTTATATAAATTCAGGTGTTCCACTCTATGCCGATGAGTTATGTTTATGTTTAGGTTGAAAATATATAAACTTGTTACGAAGAAAAACATAATTTTTTATTTAATTACGTCGTAAGGTGTTTTCCTTTGAAATGAATTGCTCAGCCGTCGCCGTGTCGTATTGTTCACCGTGGATTTGTGGTGTTAGACGATTGAACAAAATTTCAGATCCAAAACTGAAACGGTTCATAAATTTTCGTCCTCGCTGTTCACCCTAAGATCTCGCTCATGGCAATGGCGGTCAGCAAGGGCACTCTAGTTCACAGACGAGACGATCAATGGACACAAAAGTTATCCTCCATCTGAGTTCCATGGTGCCCTTCACTTTGCTGGATCATGCAAACCAAACCCTGGTCGTGGCAGCATTGGCTTCCTTATCTATAGCGACCTTGATGGAGCTACTTTGGAGAGGTTCAGTGCGTATGTCAATGATCGCTTCAGAATATACAACAATTCTGCTCATTACAAAGCCTTAATTGCTGGCCTCCAACATGTTCTGCGGCTTGGAATCACCCACATCACCGCCATTGGAAATTGTGATGTCGTTGTCAATCAGGTAGCAAGCCCTATCCTCTCTTTGCCGTTAGAATTCATATATTAGCGTTGATTTCAAGATACAATTGTTTCACTTCATGGCAATCACTGTATGTTCTGTAGGTAATGGGTACGTGGAGTGTGAAGAAACCCTGGCTGAACATGTACTATGGCAGAGTCAGGTGTCTGGCTTCACAGTTTAGGAGTTTTAAATTGCAGTATACACATCGTAAATATAATCTTACCGTGCGTGTCTTAGCCGAGCAAGGGTTTGATAGATCTGTTATAGTCTGGAGTAATAGTGCAAAGAATGAGATGTTGCGAAGGTGCAGCGATCCAGAAAATGCCAAGAATTATGTGATGGAGCAGAGCTGCGACGGTTGTGACAAGATCAAAGACAGGTGGGTGGCGTGCATTACGGGATAACAGAATTAGGGCTTCTTTGTTAGCTATATACTAGGGTTTCTTTATCCGGCTAATGGGTTTTAGGTTCCTCTTTTGGAGGGTAGCATTTCTTGCTTTCATAGCAATAGTTTTCTGAATGTTAGGGAGCTAATTGGGCTAGACTGGTGTATTATTCATGCCGTGTTGATTTTTAATGACTTTATTCATGCTGATAACTACTGGAAATTGTCAATTGGTGTTGATGGGCCTTTAGTTTTTTCCTCTAGCTAGTAACAGTTTATGCTAATGTTCAATATGAGCACTGATGTTTTTCTGTTAATGTTTGCAGAGTGTCGCCATACAATTGATTATGCTGTGAGGGGGCATCCACAATTGTATATTCTACTATCTTTGATTATCTCCCTTATTTATTTTAGCTCCCCTTCGACCTAAAATGGGTACCATCATGATCTGGGTCAATAAACATTTTGAGTTCAGTGTTGTTAACAACTTTGGTACTTCTGTTCTTTTGCAGCAGAAGTAGAAAGCATCAGAGAACAGAAGGGGTGGAGATTCAAAAGGCTCCAAAATGTGCCAAGAAGCCAAAGGATCCAAATCAACCCAAAAAGCCACAGACAATTTTCTTTGTTTTTATGTAAGATATCTTGGAGGCTTTACCAACTGTCAAAATATATAATGAAGTTTACACGTAGTTGCAGTATTGAGGTCCTTGATTCTGAACTTAGCATACCTCTTTTGGGCATTATGTTCCTGTAACGTGAAGGCATTATGTGTGTGCGCATACATAGAAGCATGAATACCTAGATCTCTTAATGAGTTGTATTACTTTTGACTCTTTAAATAAAAGCCATGTTTACTTGCTTGCAAAATCTGTCATGACAGGGAGGAGTTCAGAAAAAAATACAAAGAGGATAATGTTGATGCCAAAGGGGTATGCTAGATTCAAAACCCATATTTATAAGTTATCTTATTTGTTGCGTGATATGTTATTTATATACAGAGAAGCTATGGTAAACCTGGTCTTTTCGGCCATTAGATATGTTTTGCATGTGTGAAGTGAATCTGTAGGAAATGAAGTATGAACTGTTTCATGCAGGTCAATCGAAAAGGAGCTGATAAGTGGAAGTCAATGACAGAAGAGGTAAGGGTACACTTCAGAAGAAATGGTGCCTCATTTTTAGTTTTTAATGGTTGGATTTTGGTTTGGGTGTTGTTTAGTTTCTTTTTAAGTAGATTGTGAATAATTATTTATGTTATAAAAAACCAATTTATGACATTCAACACCAATTGGAATGATGTCAAAAATTTAAGGCCTCTGATGAAAAGGATTGGTTTCTTTACATTCTCTTGGATAGCTTTCACATATAAAGTCTTTACCATTGTGTGGATTTTGAATAATAACCTTTAACAGAATAAAATTCAAGGTTGTTTCTAACCAATATAGGGTCTCACCTAGGTTTAAGTTATTTGTTTAGGTAATAAAATTCAAGGTTGTTTCTGAACAATATAGGGTCTCACCTAGGTTTAAGTTATTTGTTTAGGTAGGTTTGTGGGCAATTGCTCTAGGCTTAGGACTATAAGGGCAGTCCTATTGATTTGAATCAAATCTTTTCTGTGACAAGTAGCAGGTTTACCAATTTTCCTGATTTAAAAAAAATTCCTTCACCCCAAAGAAGTTTTAGGTTTTTTTTGGTAGATGTTGGTGTATTCTTTCAACATTAGGGTCTTATGTTGTTTTGTTTCTCCTATACATTAATGGAATAATTGGGGGCCCCGATCTGTAAAGATTATGAAGGTTGCGCTGGGACCTACAACATGGATTGATTGTAGAGCTTCCCAGTATCTTTTTCAACTATTATAATACCATTTTTTGTTGTGATTTCTGATGAGCCCCAATTTTTGGTATAATTTGCGCTCATTTGGCCTACTTGCTTTGCTCAAACCATTCACTTTTTACTGCTTATGCATGCATTTCTTAGTTTATTCGTGTTGTTTGTAGGAAGAAGGGTAGACATTTTATCTACGTGACTAATGCATGATGCTTTCAGGTTTTTGGCATTAAAAGGGAGAAAAAGACAACGAAAAAGGAGACAAGGAGACAATGAGGTGGCACTACTGGTTTTTAGGAGAGGATGTCCACGGTCTTGGGGACCTTCCTCGTGATTCCCACCAAGAACTTCGAGCTCCAATCCATCTCCCCACTGAGCTTAGAAGCAGCCAGCTGTTCTACAGGAACAACAGTTATAACTGTTCTACAGGAATAGTAATTATGATTGTCCTACAGCATCAGCAGTTAAACTTTAGTTGGACAGCCGAGCTCCTAAAATCAAGGACATCTGTTGGATGATCGTTTTTGCATAAATACTGAGGCCGTAGCCTTGCAGAGAAGCTTTTTGAACCTTGGCATTACTCTTGTAATTGGAAAGTACGAGCTAGAGCTCAGTTTTTGTTCCTTTTTGTAAGCCAATTTGGCATGACATCAGATTATGAATAAAGAAGGCAGATTTTGATCTAGTTCTGAGTTTTTTCAAGGAGCTATAGCTCTCAGGTTAGGGCCCAACCTGAGAGCAATAGATCTCCTCAGTATTGTAATGTGTTTGCATTTCATTCCAGCACCTTAGTTCATTGCTTTACCATGAAATTCGAAATTACAGGTTGCTGAGTTAGGTTTTATGAGATTGAATGAGTTTAGCTTATGGTTGAATTGCTTTCAGTTGTTTAGTTAGACTAGCAGGTTGATAATACATTGGAGCTCCAGCAAAAAGGTTGAGGAAGTCTCCACTGCCATCTCTGTTTGGAGATTGGAGTGCAGCCTATACCAGCCACAAAAATACGCAGTTCTTCACTTTATACATGCGGCAATATAGTCTCGTTTATGATAGATCTTTCCATGCACTTCACTCTTGCACCATACACCTTCATCACCGTTTCATGCACATTCCTCTACACGCTTTATATTGCTGTTCATTGAGTTCAGGTAGCATAGGGTAATGAATTTTCATCTTGGTGACAGTCATAAGCCATTTGTTTTATTTACACTGCTTTTCATCGTTCTATTACCTCCTTCTTCGTCTTAATCACGCATACAACCACACCCTTGACCTCTGCTCCGCTCTGTTATCTCCCAAACTCCTCCACTCCTCACGTAACTTCATTCTTTAGACATTTCGTTGTTATAACCTTCTATCCATCAACCCACTTCATACACTCGTTCTCCATCCTACTTCTCCACTCCTGAGCCATCACCAGCTTTATTCTTACCTTGCACATCTCCCCCTACCATTCCATCACTCCACCATCACTTCAAACACCCACGGTAGGTCATCCTGTAGCAATTTGTAGACTTCCTGTAGGAACCCCTGCGTTTCCTGTAGAATCCCCTGCAGACATCCTGTAGGAGGCCACTCACTCGGTTGCTGAGCCTCTGAATGTGAGGAACCTCTGTGGACTGACGCTAAGGATCTCTGGGGACCTCTCCTAGCCTCCCCAACCTTTCCCAAGCTTTCCTTCCTTCCGTATCACATCTGCACAACCAAACCCTAATAAGCACAAAATCACAATCACTCCATCCACTTAAAGAAAAAATACAAAAACATGTCTTTTCAGATGCAAGTAGATTAGATTCATGCATTTTCACTTATTAGAAGTAATGGCATCATTGGTAGAAGTTTCCTTCACATTCTTTGCATCATAGAGGTTAGACTAGTTAAATTAGGGTTTCCTAGGGTTTCCATGTTTTGATTTGCTTTCAGTTCATTTTTTTGCCAAGTAGATTAGTCTTCTTTGAGCTAGCTTTCGTCCATCATTTAACAAGCTTCTTCTGAGAGCCTATAGAAGTTGGCTTGAGCCCTAGCGGACTTGTGCCAGCTGACCAAGTGACAGCTGCGACAAGAGCTAGTACTTGTGCATACAGCACCATCGCTTCCAAGTTTGTACGAACTACCGGGTTGATAAAATTAAGAGACAGGAAGCCCCAGGAGTTGTAGCATTATTGCTACAATACTGGAGCTCACCATCTTTTTGGCACCGTTGCCGGGGAAGCGTCAGAGTATTAGCAATTGTTGCTTTTCTTCTACTTTCTTACTCTTACCTTCTGCTAAGTAGTTTACTTCATTTCCATTCTGCAAAAGTAGCATAGCATTTCCTGCTTTCATAGATTAGCATTTCCTGCTTTCATAGATTAGCATTTCCTTTCTGCAAGCGTAGACTAGCATTTCCATTCCTGCAATTTCATTTGAGCAAAGTAGATTAGTCCTTTCCTGCTTTCAGTTAATTTTGCATCTTTCATAGATAGTTGTAGATTAATCTGTCTCAGTTTTGCAGGTACCAAAAGAAAAGCAAAGCAAAAGCAATCAAAGAGAAAAAAAAAAAAGTATTTTCCATTTCATGCCTCGTAGGAACCGAGATAGATCAGGCAAATTCCTACGAAACACCCCCACCACATCACTGAGTCACCCTTCTCTCCTCTTTGGTGACAGTGACCCAGAAGAACCTATAGGTGAACATCCTGAGATATCTAAAGATCCTATAGTAGAAGAAGAGTTAGAGACTACTCCATTTGAAGCTATGGCTGATAATAGAAGAGAAGATGAGAGAATAGAAGGTGCCTTCCCCATCCGAGAGACCAATGGAGAGATGAAAATGAAAAACATTAGCCCCTCCGCCTTACCTCACTTCCATGGGTTGACCACTGAAGATCCAGATACCTTCCTGTTTGAGTTTGATGTCCTTTGTAGAACCTATGACTATACTGAAGATGAGCCAAAGTTGAAACTTTTCCCTTCCACTCTCAAGGATGCAACACTACGCTGGTTCATGGGTTTACCTGGGAATAGTATCACTACTTGGGCTCAGATGCAGCAAGCTTTCAACACCAAGTACCAGGATTACTGTAGGTCCAAGGAAACAAAAGGGGAAATCTTTCGGATGTCCATGGGAAATGATGAGTCCTTAGAGGATTATGAGGAGAGGTTCCAACTAAGCTATAAGCGGGCCAGGTGCACACTTGACCCTGAATCCCTCAAGTTGGTCCTACTCTGAGGAGTCCCTGAAGACCTCTTAGATACCCTTCACATGTTAGCTGGGGGGGACATTTACCAACTGCCTTATGAGGACATCAAGACTGTGTTTGGAAACCACTCCAGGGCAGCTCGGAAACGAGGTAGAGGAAACCACCTCTCAACTAGTGTCCCTTTCTCCAAACATGAGCTTGCAAACCAATTAGAAGATCTTAAGAGTGAGGTGAGACAAACCATTGCCATGCAGCTTGATACATTCAGGATTCAGCAAAAGAAAGAAGAGGCTGAGAGAGCCTTGGCTGTCTTCTGTCCTAGGTGCACAAGGAGGCACCCTAAGAACGAATGTCCATTGCATTCAGTTGAAGTCTGTTTCGTTTGTGAGGAGGACCATCCCACAAATCAGTGTCCAACCTTACCTGGGTTTAAAGCCATGTACCAAGGGACCGAAGCTCCCACAGAGCCTCTTTATTACCTCAACCAAAGGAGGCCACAAGGATCTAGACCTTATCATCAGGGGATGCAAGGGGCATCTCAAGCTTATTACAACCCCAACCAGTCAACTCCCATGCCTTCCTGGGGTCCCCCTGCTCATCCTTCATGGTCCATGCCTCCTCCATGGTCTTATCCACCTCAGTACCCCACTCAACCTACTTCTCATCCATATCACTCACATACCCAGCCACAGCCTCAATGGAATGCACCTCAGTCGGGGTGGAGGCCCCAATACAACACTCCTCCTGCCATTTTGCCTCCACCACCAGTGCAACCTCAACCCTTACCTCCTGCTCCTCCAAGGCAACCTCAAATGCCTGCTCAACCGAACCCGAACCCCAACAATAGACAGGCCCAGCAGGTATACACTGGGGAAACCTCATGCCCTACCTATGCTGTGGAGATCCAGGAGATCAACCTTCGATTTGGAAAGACTCTACCAGATCGCCAACCTCCTCCCCTAGAGGATGAGGAAGATAAACAGGGAAGTGAACCGAAGGCTATTCCACCCTTTCCTGAGAGACTAACAGCCACCACACAACCTAACCCAGAAGAAGATGAGCTTTTGGGTGAGCTCAAGCAGTTGTGTGTAAAAATCCCACTTCTCCAAGCCATCAAGGATGTGCCAATATATAACAAGATGATTAAGGAGAAGTGTTTCAAACACCCAGGCAGACGGAAGAAAGATGCCTCAACTATCAATGTCATAGGACAACTGTCTGACCTTATGCTAGGACAAGTCATCTGCCCAAAGTACCTAGATCCTGGAAGTCCTGTAGTAGATGTTCACATCAATGGCACCATTATCCCCCACACCTTGATTGATCTAGGGGCGGCCATCAATGTGATGACCAGGGATACCATGCTTAAACTCAATCTTCAGGGTTCCTTGAGGAAGACCTCGATAGTACTGCAATTAGCAGATCGCTCCACTGCGACTCCCGAAGGGATTGTGGAGGATGTCATGGTCTCCATTGATTCTTGGGAATACCCTGCAGACTTCCTGGTTCTGCAACCAAAGGCCAAGCTTACTGGATATCCTCTCATTTTGGGAAGGCCTTGGTTAGCTACTGCAGATGCTTACATAAGTTGTCGGGCAGGAAACATGACCATCAAAAATGGTCCCATGTCCAAGCAGCTAGTCCTATACCCTCCTGCCCAACCTTCTTTAGAGCATGATTTACCACTCTGGTTGGAAGAAGGAGAAGAAGACGAGGTGTACTCAGCACCTCTGTGCACCTTAGATACCACTAGGAAAGACCCCCTAACCGAGGATGACTTGATCGAGACCTTGATCCAGAATCCACCTTCCAGTGCACTACCCTTAGAGGAATTGGTGGAGGATGCCCAAGCTAGCACCTTAGTGGATCTCTGTACAACCAACCCTGTTACTCCCAGAGTCAAGAATGTGGAGTTCGGCCCTGAGAAAGAATTGAAGATCAGCTCCTCCCTATCTCCTTCACAGGAAAAGGAGCTGTGTAGTCTGTTGGCCAACCACCTAGATGCTTTTGCTTGGAGCTATAAGGAAATGAAAGGAGTCCATCCTTCGGTCTATACGCATCATATATACATCAAAGAGGATTGTAAACCGGTTAGGCAACCTCAGATGAGAATGAATCCAGCCCTTAAAGACATTGTCAAGGAAGAATTGCAGAAACTGTTGGATGCCGGATTCATCTACCCCATCTCAGATAGTGAATGGGTGTCCCCTCTAGTGTTGGTTCCCAAGAAAAATGGGAAATGGAGAATTTGTGTGGACTACCGAGAGCTGAACAAAGCTACCAAGAAGGACCATTTCCCTCTACCTTTCATAGATCAAGTGTTGGATGGACTGGCAGGAAAGAAGTTCTTCTCTTTCCTGGATGGGTTTAGCGGGTACAATCAAATCCAAATCAGCCCGGAAGACCAAGATAAGACCACCTTCACTTGTCCTTGGGGTACCTTTGCCTATCGAGTCCTTCCCTTTGGGCTATGCAATGCTCCTGCTACCTTTCAGAGAGCTGTCTTGAGCATCTTCTCGGAGCTGGTCCATGATGCAGTGGAAATATACATGGATGACTTTACTCCTTATGGGGCCAACTTCCAGGAAGCATTGTCCAACCTGGGGAAAGTCCTAACGAAATGCACCGAGATGAACTTGTCCCTTAGTCCTGAAAAATGTGAATTCCTAATGACTGAGGGGACCATGCTAGGCCATACCATTTCTTCCCAAGGATTGCAGGTGGATCCTAACAAAATTGCTCTCATCAAGAGGGTTCCACCTTCTCAAAAGGTAAGGGATGTCCGGAGTTTCTTGGGATTAGCAGGATACTACCGGAGATTCATTAAAGATTTCAGCAAGCTAGCCTCGCCATTGTTTGGTCTGTTGGCAAAAGATGTGGAGTTTAAATGGACTGGCGATTGTCAGAGGGCTTTAAATGAATTGAAGGACAAGTTGGTGTCAGCCCCAATCCTGAGAGGTCCAAACTGGGCCCTACCTTTCCACATCCACACTGATGCCTCGAACAAAGCCATAGGTGCAACTTTAGGACAAGTTGAGCAGAAACTTCCATATGCCATTTACTTTGTTAGCAAAAACTTGTCCAAAGTTGAGCTGAATTACACTGTAACCGAGAAGGAATTCTTGGCTGTGGTCCATGCATTGAACAATTTCTGACATTATATTACTGGTTACCAGACCTTTGTACATACTGACCATGCTGCTATTAGATATTTGATGAATAAACCAGATGTGAATGCTTGTATTATTAGGTGGTTACTTTTATTGCAGCAGTTTGATCTAACCATTGTTGATAAACCAGGTAGAGAAAATGTTGTTGCTGACTTTTTATCTAGATTGGATTTGTCTGCAGATGAGGATGGAACAGTGGACGATCAGACGCCTGATGAACATCTGTTTGCTATTTCAGTACTCTCTCCATGGTTTGCTGATATAGCAAACTATCTTGTTTCAGCACAGTTCCCTCCACACCTATCTTCCAGAGAGAAGAGCAGAATCATCAGAAAAAGTGCCTCATTCACTTGGATTGGGGGCAATCTGTTCAAGCTTGGCCCCGATCAGATCTTAAGGCATTGTGTAAGGGAGGAGGAAGTCTTTGATATCCTCCTCACTTGTCATGATGGGCCTTGTGGAGGGCATTTTGCAGCAAAGAGAACTGCCTTCAAGATCCTGCAGGCAGGCTACTGTTGGCCCACACTTCATCAAGATGTCAGAAGATATGTCAGTCAGTGTGACTAATGCCAAAGAATGGGGAAACCAACCCAAAGGGATGAGATGCCTCTCCAACCTCAAGTGACTCTTGAGCCATTTGAGAAGTGGGGCATGGACTTTGTGGGCCCAATCAACCCCTCTTCGAGGCAAAGGACTTACATCATTGTGTGTACTGACTATTTGACAAAGTGGGCAGAGACCAAAGCAATCAAAGCAGCAACAGAAGAAAAGGTGGCCGAGTTCCTAAGAGAGAACATCTTCTATAAGTTTGGCTATCCAAGAGAGCTGGTCACCGATCAAGGGAGCTAGTTCACCTCCAACCTGGTTGAAGATCTCCTAGCTCATCACAAGATCAAGCACAGGACTTCCACCCCTTATCACCCTCAAGCAAATGGGCAGGTGGAAGTCACCAATAGAGCCTTAGAAGGGATCTTGACTAAAGTGGTGAGCAGCAGCAGAAAGGACTGGGCAGATCACCTGGTAGAAGCCACATGGGCCTACAACACCACTTGGAAGACCACCACCGGTTTCACACCCTATGAGCTGGTCTATGGGAAGAAAGCTTTGCTGTCCATTGAGTTTCAATACAACACCTTGAGGATGGCAGCTCAGCTGGACCTAGATCTTAGCCATGCACAACAAGAAAGGCTACTGCAGCTGAATGGCCTGGACGAGCACTGCAGCCCCTCCTTCACTCAGAAGTGGTTCAACTTCAGAGGAAGGTGTGGCATGACCAACATCTCCATGACAAGCAATTTCAGCCTGGAGATTGGGCTTTGTTGTATGATTCCAGATACAAAGATTTCAAGGGGAAGTTGAGAACCAGATGGCTAGGACCATATACAGTGGAGAATTGCCATGACAATGGATCTGTCCTCATTCGAACCATTGATGAGGAAGCCATTCCCATGCTTGTCAATGGGCATCGATTGAAGATCTACAGGAGACCTATCTCAAGACAAGAGTTTATGAAAACTATGGAGAAATCTGTATTGGTCATAGAGAAGGGTTCTGCCTCTGCCTCTGGCACACCCTGAAAGAAGATCTGAAAAAAAAAAAGAAAAAAAAAAAAAAAAGAGAGAGAAAAAAGAAATAAAGATCCTTGGGTGAAAACCTCTCTGAGGCGCACAAGGCAGGTAGTAGGAGTGAAAACCTCATTGAGGCACTCCTATTGCTTTTCAAACAAAAAAAGAAAAAAAAGAAAAAAGAAAAAAGAAAAGGTTGAAAAAGATCCTTGAGTGAAAACCTCTCTGAGGCGCTCAGGGCAGATGGCACGGGTGAAAACCTCCTTGAGGCGCCCCTGTTATCTTTCAAAAAAAAAAAGAAAAAAGAAGAAAAAAAGAAAAAAGAAAAAAGAAAACACAATAAGAAAAATATGGTAAAAATTGCAGGTTGCAGATGCTTTATGGAGAAGAGGAAGCCCTTCAACTCACAGCCAAGGGTCCTTATCATGCTGTCAAGGAACCTCATCAGTGCCTCCTCCAAGAGCACCCATGTTTTTCAAGGTATGTGCAATTTTATCATGGTTTGAATCTTCTACGGGAAGCTGCTGTCTTTCTACAGGAGGGCGCAGTCTTTCTACAGGAAGGCGCGGATTTTCTACAGGAAAGTGCAGACTTTCTACAGGAAGGCCGAACTTTCTACAGGAAGCTCTGTGTCTACAGGAAACTTCCTGTAGGAGTTTTGGACGGCCAGAATTCATCGTAAAAAGAGATTTCGCGACCATGGATTGGTTTGGATGCATGCAAGCCTCTGTTGGCATCCTTGCACGTTGCTGTCACCATGCCCCACCACCCGTGTCGACATGCGGCCAAGTCCCTGCACAGACGAAGAAAATCGATGAGTTCTCGCGGGAAAGCCATTTCCAAAGTTAACGAATGATGGGATCTCATACCACATGCATCAAGAGCTCTGGGATTGTGATCGAGAAGCCAAAACCGCCATCGTGCAGCATGCACCCAAGGAGAAAGGACTGTTATGAGACCCCTTGTGGGGATCCTGTAACAGTTCAACCTGCTCGAGTGGATACCATTCACAGCACCGCCATCCGAAATGAAACGCGGGCGCATGCAAGCAAAACCACCCACTCCAGCGTTGGCAGCCTGTACCCACGAGCTTCTGGGTCTATGTAAGTCGCACGCAGCAGGTAGATCCGCTCACCATCGTCCGAGAACTGGAAAAATCGTGTGCAGCCGCGCAGGTAAGTGTCTCCACCCTTCCTTCCATCAAATCGCATGAATCTAACTTTGAAATTGTTTTCAAAGCGTAAAATTGAATGGTTGAGCGGCCGTATGGCCAGTCGACTGGCCACGTCGGCTAGTTAAAGTGTAACTGGATGTTTGGGTGGCGGCCACGACAAAGAGAATGAACGGCATGCACGTGGGAACACTCTCGTCAGAAGCATGAGTTTAACAGGAAAGGCGGCGGCAAATCTGTGGGAATGAATGCAGCAGCAAGTGAATACGCAGGTGGAGGATGGATGACGTCGCCCAACGGTCCGGTGGGGACAGCTCATCCCCCACGCCACGGATTGCGCCAATTCAAAATCCAATCGGCTAAATCGTGCGCATGCATTTATCAGCCAACACTTCAACTCGGATAGCTATTCTGATCTCCTCTGCATTTTGATACGCCGAGTTGTTGGCTACCAGAACACTGGTCAAGCACACCGCGAGCGCGGCCAACTACAGCCCTCCCCAAGAATTGCGCACGGCTTCTACAGGAACGCAGTTCTACAGGAGCGCAGTTCTACAGGAACGCAGTCTACAGGAACGTAGTCATCTACAGGAAAGCGGGTGCCTCGCGAAAAAGGTGGCCAATGAAGGAGGTAACCCTGAACTCTTAATGTAACTGGTTATTAGAAGTGGCAAGACCATCGTCCACGGTCGGGTTATAAAGATATTGGTGGAATTGTTGTTTGCTGTGCCATTGCTACCATTCTACAGGATGTTGGTATAAGTAGTCTGTGTTGAAATTTTGTATGTGCATGCTCTGTCTTCATAGACCAAATCTCTTTTGCATCTGCCACCTTTATTTAAAACGACCGTGTTCAACATGCCAGGTGGGTTTATAAGACGAGAGCCCACTGATTCAACTAACTTAAGGAGAAACCCGGTAGTGGTAGAGCTCTTCACCAGAGCACAATGGATGCCTTTTTGTGATAAGCTGCAGGGCTACGATGATGAAGTAGCCGAGGAATTCTTGCAGGCTTTGAAGCCTAAATCCCAGACACTGGCCACAGTAAACTTCAGAGGTCTAAGCCTCAAACTCACCCCAGAACATATCAGTCGGATCACAGAACTTCCTATGGGTCTGCCGTGGGATAAAGAAGAGAGAAAGCTGAGTCAGCAGGCAAAGAAGGAATTCTTTCCACCTGAAGAAGAATTCTCGAAGGATAAAAACGGGGTGAGAAGAACGAGTCTATCACCACCTTGGAATGAAGTCAGTTTGCAAATCATGAAATATATTACTTGTGAAGGCCGGTTCAGCATCGTGTATGCATATCACTTTCGGCTACTCACTGAGTTGAGGCACCGAATTGACCTTCCTGTAGAGCAAAAACTGAGCATCCCTTATTATCTCCTGCAGTCCCTAATGGACTGCGCTACAAAGCTAAGAGAGGGCATACCTGATCAGATAGCCCACCATGGGTTGATAAAGCTGCTTGTGGAAGAT
This sequence comes from Pinus tabuliformis, assembly GCA_031772625.1. Taxonomy (NCBI): domain Eukaryota; kingdom Viridiplantae; phylum Streptophyta; class Pinopsida; order Pinales; family Pinaceae; genus Pinus; species Pinus tabuliformis. The sequence continues at coordinate 875,690,880 of CM062819.1, read as the reverse complement.
GCATTGCACTCATATAAGGTCCCCCTCTCATGGGAATCCTTCCGCAATTTGACCAAAGATGGGGATATTAAAATGTTGATCGAAGAAACGGGTTCCTCTAGCAGTGAGGAACACGAAGCAGTGGCCGAAGAACAAAGGAAGGAGCATGAGGAAAAGAAGGACCAAGAAGAAGGTGGCACACCTATCCTGTCAGCAAGGGAAAAGAGGATGAAGAGCAGAATGGACAAAGCAGAGGTGGCCCACGTCAGCCCAAGTACCTCAACAGCACCTGCACCCAAAGCAAAAAGCAAAACTCAAGCAGGCAAGCAAGCGGAAGTGGAGACACCTGTGTCTACAAGAAAGCAAAAACAGGCTTCTACAGGAAGCCCAAAAATCATTGAAAAACAGGCTTCTACAGGAAGCCCGAAAATAAAGACAAAGGCTTCTACAGGAAGCCCGAAGATTAGTGAGGAGCAGGCTTCTACAGGAAGCCCAAAAGCAAAGACCAAGGCTTCTACAGGAAGCGCGAAAATCGTTGGAGAACAGGCTTCTACAGGAAGCCCAAAAACAGAGACAAGGGCTTCTGCAGGAAGCCCGAAATTGGAAAAAGGGGCTTCTACAAGAGGCCCGAAAGTCATTAAGAAACAGCCTCCTACAGAGAGTCTGAAGGCAGAGAGAGGGCCTTCTTCAGGAAGCCCAATGGCGGGAAAGAAAGAATCTTCTACCGGAGGCCCGGAAGTGGGCAAAGCAGGGTCTTCCACAGGAAGCCCGAAATCTGAAAAGGAGGGGCCCTCTACAAGGAGCTCTGAGAGAGCAAAACACAAGAAAGAGAAGGCTGGCATTCTCGAAAAGGAGGCAGCAGCGGCACTGGCTGCCCTCAGTACACCTCCAAAACCGAAGGAGAAAAGGGAGAAGGAGACCCCTCTACCATCTGAAGCTAGGAGAAGCAAGAGGATGACCACGGGCAAGCCACAGCCTCCACCCAGCAGCCAAACCACTTCAGGGGACGTCCCTACTTCACCCAGTGCAAGAACCCCCTCTAAAACATCAGCCACCCCCGAAAAGGGGAGCCCAAAAATAACTTCCTGGACATGAAACATAGGCCAGTCGCCTTCCGAAGCCCGGCTCAAGGAAATAGGAAAGGGGAAGGAAGCATCACCTTCGTCACCACCAGGGGCAGCAAAGGCAGGGCTGCCAAAAACGGGAAAGGAGGAAGCGCCACCCTCGGCAGAAAAGGCAGAACCACCAAAATCAGGGGAGGAAAAGCGTGCTCCGGGCTCTAGTTCTCAGCCAAAGACGAGGAGCTAGGGCAAAGTTACTCAATGATGAGCAAATAGTTTAGCTGGGGGGTGATGATGAGCCCCAATTTTTGGTATAATTTGGGCTCATTTGGCCTACTTGCTTTGCTCAAACCATTCACTTTTTACTGCTTATGCATGCATTTCTTAGTTTATTCGTGTTGTTTGTAGGAAGAAGGGTAGACATTTTATCTACGTGACTAATGCATGATGCTTTCAAGTTTTTGGCATTAAAAGGGAGAAAAAGACAACGAAAAAGGAGACAAGGAGACAATGAGGTGGCACTATTGGTTTTTAGGAGAGGATGTCCACGGTCTTGGGGACCTTCCTCGTGATTCCCACCAAGAACTCCGAGCTCCAATCCATCTCCCCACCGAGCTTAGAAGCAGCCAGCTGTTCTACAGGAACAACAGTTATAACTGTTCTACAGGAACAGTAATTATGACTGTCCTACAGGATCAGCAGTTAAACTTTAGTTGGACAGCCGAGCTCCTAAAATCAAGGACATCTGTTGGATGATCGTTTTTGCATAAATACTGAGGCCGTAGCCTTGCAGAGAAGCTTTTTGAACCTTGGCATTACTCTTGTAATTGGAAAGTACGAGCTAGAGCTCAGTTTTTGTTCCTTTTTGTAAGCCAATTTGGCATGACATCAGATTATGAATAAAGAAGGCAGATTTTGATCTAGTTCTGAGTTTTTTCAAGGAGCTATAGCTCTCAGGTTAGGGCCCAACCTGAGAGCAATAGATCTCCTCAGTATTGTAATGTGTTTGCATTTCATTCCAGCACCTTAGTTCATTGCTTTACCATGCAATTCGAAATTACAGGTTTGCTGAGTTAGGTTTTATGAGATTGAATGAGTTTAGCTTATGGTTGAATTGCTTTCAGTTGTTTAGTTAGACTAGCAGGTTGATAATACATTGGAGCTCCAACAAAAAGGTCGAGGAAGTGTCCACTGCCATCTTTGTTTGGAGATTGGAGTGCAGCCTATACCAGCCACAAAAATACGCAGTTCTTCACTTTATACATGCGGCAACATAGTCTCGTTTATGATAGATCTTTCCATGCACTTCACTCTTGCACCATACACCTTCATCACCGTTTCATGCACATTCCTCTACACGCTTTATATTGCTGTTCATTGAGTTCAGGTAGCATAGGGTAATGAATTTTCATCTTGGTGACAGTCATAAGCCATTTGTTTTATTTACACTGCTTTTCATCGTTCTATTACCTCCTTCTTCGTCTTAATCACGCATACAACCACACCCTTGACCTCTGCTCCGCTCTGTTATCTCCCAAACTACTCCACTCCTCACGTAACTTCATTCTTTAGACATTTCGTTGTTATAACCTTCAATCCATCAACCCACTTCATACACTCGTTCTCCATCCTACTTCTCCACTCCTGAGCCATCACCAGCTTTATTCTTACCTTGCACATCTCCCCCTACCATTCCATCACTCCACCATCACTTCAAACACCCACGGTAGGTCATCCTGTAGCAATTTGTAGACTTCCTGTAGGAACCCCTGCGTTTCCTGTAGAATCCCCTGCAGACATCCTGTAGGAGGCCACTCACTCGGTTGCTGAGCCTCTGAATGTGAGGAACCTCTGTGGACTGACGCTAAGGATCTCTGGGGACCTCTCCTAGCCTCCCCAACCTTTCCCAAGCTTTCCTTCCTTCTGTATCACATCTGCACAACCAAACCCTAATAAGCACAAAATCACAATCACTCCATCCACTTAAAGAAAAAATACAAAAACATGTCTTTTCAGATGCAAGTAGATTAGATTCATGCATTTTCACTTATTAGAAGTAATGGCATCATTGGTAGAAGTTTCCTTCACATTCTTTGCATCATAGATGTTAGACTAGTTAAATTAGGGTTTCCTAGGGTTTCCATGTTTTGATTTGCTTTCAGTTCATTTTTTTGCCAAGTAGATTAGTCTTCTTTGAGCTAGCTTTCGTCCATCATTTAACAAGCTTCTTCTGAGAGCCTATAGAAGTTGGCTTGAGCCCTAGCGGACTTGTGCCAGCTGACCAAGTGACAGCTACGACAAGAGCTAGTACTTGTGCATACAGCACCGTCGCTTCCAAGTTTGTACGAACTACCGGTTTGATAAAATTAAGAGACAGGAAGCCCCAGGAGTTGTAGCATTATTGCTACAATACTGGAGCTCACCAATTTCTATTTATTTGTTGGGTGTTTTACAATGCTACAAATATTTCTCCAATTAGTGTGAATATTTTCTGAAGGATAGATGAATGGTTTATCACAACATACATTACATTTTGGGTGCCTTTAAGTATATTCTCTTCAATTCTATAAGGTTGTTCACAAACTAGCTGGCCACTGTAGCTACACACATGTGTTAAGAGTTATGTAAGGAACATTTTTATAATTAAGAGTTTGGAAAAATAGTTTAAAAATTGAGTGAGTGAGTTCTTGTAATCAAGAATTTGCAAAATACAGCAAACTGTACACTTATGTGAGTGAGTTTCTTGTAATCATGAATTTGAAAAATCTACCCATCTTGAAAAGTGTGCATATCTCAAGATAACTTTCATTGCATAGAGGTGCGACTTGTGGAAACAATTACAAAAATGAAGCATTCTCAAATAATGAGAAAATGAAACCCCACACAAAGAGGCAGAGACTATGCTTCTATGTAGCTATCATCCTTGTTCTGGTATGTTATATTTATAACTGTCCAAAATAAAATTTGTAGTAACATTTAATAAGTTATGCATAAGGCAGGTAAAGGCTATAATTAAAATGTTATTGGGTAGTTTATTGACATTTGAATTACTTGCACTCTATGTTATTATTTCTAACGATTTTATTTTTTGGAATGTGTGGATGACTATCATAGGGTGAAATATATATAAAGAAGATATCAAGTATTAGACGCAAGAAATTCCTTCTTTAATGTGTGAAATATAAAATTATCTACTTCGAGGATTTTTCAATCTAGAAGAGAATCACCTCACACATGTAGTTGAAGAGATTGAAATTTGTGGACACATCCATGCAAGTTCAATGTGGTTAGTGGAAATGGACTTGAGAATATTAAAGTCATTTTATCAAGAAATATCACGTCCAAATTCCAAAGGGACCAATGGTTGAAGGCTATACAATATGTCACTTTACAATGTGTATTAGTGAGTATTAACCCTAATTAGTGATGGATATTAACATACCACACCTTCATGATATCAAATTGATTGACCAATATGAAAGGGAATTTATTAGTATTTGATCAACATTGATATAAAATGAATATAAAAAAAAAAAGACTATTCAAATATAGACAAAATAGTTGCAATTGAGTTATAGGAAAGTGTTTTACAATATTCTCCTTCTACATATATATATATATATATATTTCAACTATGAGTTTTCATATGATAATCTATTATAAAATAAAAAGTTGATTAAATTTATAAAAATTAAATGTTATAGTCTATTCTTTGTAAGTTTTTTGAGGTTTTCCTAACATATTTTTTTGTTTAATTTATCTATAATTAAGTAGAGATTTGATAAAATCACAAATTTAAGTTGTGAACTCTTCACAATCTGAAAGCCCCATATATATGTTTTAAAATATTAAATCCATATGTATAATAAAAAAAAAATTTTAAATAGTCAAAATTTAACTTAAAAATCTTAAAAAAAAATCAAACAAAATTACAAAAGAACCTCTAATAATTAAACAATACCAAATAATAATAATAATTAAACAACCGAGCATACCCTGTAATACTCGAAAACATTAAACATTTTAAAAGTAAAGACACTTAAACACACTTATTGATTCTCAAAGTATTTATTGAACGGAACAAAAAACCGTGTGGGATTTCGATGTGAAAATATTTTTCTTTTCAAAGACGTGATTTTTTATTTTATTTTATGACAGCCAACGTACCCTGATTCCTACCTAATGATACCCAAAGTGTAACGTCCTGAGGTCTCCACCCGATGTGCAACGCGTTCGGGCGACGGGCGACCGTGGGTGCGCGTGCGGTTGAGGGCGAGCTGCGGTTGTGCGACAAGGTTGCGACGGTCATGTGACGAAAGATATGTGGAGTCTCTTGGTTATGCGACATAGTGCGATGATAATAAGAGCTTGGTATATGTTTATACGCACGGTTGGAGCGTGGAACAATATGAGGAGGCTGACCTACGATGGGAAGGAAAGCCAACAAGTTAAAGTGGAGTTTTATGATAGTGTGTGGGCGTTGGGTGGTCGGCTGGGCAAGCCCCACCCCCACCTACGATGGCTATATACATGTGAAGGCATTGGAGCATTCAAACATCATTCGATCACTTCACATCTTCACTACATGGAGTAGAGGCGAAGTCTTGTGCGCAGATTCAAGAAGGTGAAGGCGCAGATATACATGCGCCCGTTCTTGGGCGGTCGTGCACGAAGAAGCATTGAACTTAGTGTTGGGCGAAGGTGTGGGCGAAGGTGCACCTGGTGGTTGGGTGAGGCGTGCACGGTGAATGTGTGGCGCTCGAATTGTGCGACGACTTGGCGTGGGTGTCTTGGCGACTCGGGTGAGCGCCTGCCCATCGTGCAAGTGTGCACGAAAGTGAACGAAGGTTGGAACTGGAGGTCGTAGAGTTGGGCAGGCGGTACTACGTGCTGTTCACACGATTTGGGCATTTGTCAAGGTTGGCAAGTGGGACTGCATGTGGGCAGGTATACACAGTTTGGGCGTTTGCGACCAAATGAAGAGTGAAGTGGCGAAGACGTGCGACGAGGTGAACGACGAGTTGGTGAGTCATGCGGCGACCGTGCAGAGGTGCCGACGAGCTGGGAAACTGAGTTTGCCGAAGTTGTGAAAATTAACTAAGTGTAAATTTGGGGTTTCCCAAGATTTAGCTTGTACATTGTAATAGTGAAGATTATATAATATATTGATTCGGGCAGACTCATATTGCAGGGAGTTGCCCCTCCCCTTTATACTGTGCAATTGTCTTTGTTTATAATTGTTGTTGATAATGAATGAGTATGGGTGTTCATTGGTATAAAGGATAAACATAATAATACTTGGTTGCGAAACACAAACTAAGTAGGAGAAAGTGAATTAGGCGTAGTCCACGAACATAAGTATTGGTGAAAAGAAAGTGTTCGGTGGTGCCGCACCTCGCTATAAGCGGTTGAAAGACTACCGCAGGTGTAGGGGCGTGACAGGTGGTATCAGAGCAGGCTGATTCAGGGTTGAAGAAGCTTGATAGTTGATGACAGTGGAAGCAGGTACTTGCAGGTGAAGGAAGCTAGTTTCACATACAAGTGGAACAAGGGCCGGTTCATGATTGCAGGGAACTTGGTGAAGCTGGTGAATGGTGAAACAAGTTTAGCAGGGGTGAAGCTTAGTGCTTGGGCCAAGCTGAACGACAAGTCATGGCAAGTTTGGAAGAATGCAAAGGAAAGCTCTTGCTGACCTTATACAGGTTGAAGAGGTTGAAAGAAGAGAATCCCCGGATTCGAGAGAAGCTTCAAGTCTTGGAAAAAAATGTTGAAGACGAACTTCTTCAACTTGGTTGGACAATGGAGCAAGATGAAGTTGCAGATTGTGCTATCAAGGAAAAGGAAGTGATGATAGTTGAAGATGTTGCAGATGTGACAATGATGGAGGATGAACTTGAGATTGATCAAGTTGGACCAGGATCGTGTGGTTTGCAGACATGGATGAATGAGGATACTCATATGGAGGAACCTCATGATGATGTAAGTACCATTGATACTTGTGTTTCATTTGGGCATTTTGTGGATGGACCGTATGCAGGGAAGGGCAAAGTCAGCTTGCCAATGCTAGGGAGCATCTCACCATGGATGACTATGATGAGACCTTGTATGGAGAAGCAAGGATTGTTGATTGTTGCAGGACTTGTTGGGGTTGTTTGTAGCCTTATGATGAAAGGTGCAAAGGCCCGTGACAAGGGAGGAACATGATGATCGTTGTGGAGGATTGGGTCATGTTTTAGCCACTTTGGCTAAGTGCCTGACATGCCTCATGGACAGTGTTAACACCCAGGTTGTTCCCTTTGACTCCCAAGGGAATACGGCCGGGGTAACCACTAACCAAGCTTTGGATTACAGCTTCTAGCCAAACTGTAATTAGAGAGGGCTCTCTCTTTAAGGTTTGTCTCTGTTTTGTGAAGATTTTAGGCTAGTTATGAGTTCAGGGTTTTGGTTTTATGTTTTGGTTGAGGGATGTCTCTCTGTACCTATGGTGGAAGTCTTCTGGCAGCATTAGTTCATTGGGCAATGGAGTCTGTGGCTACAGGTTGTCTGGAATATTGAGTTGAGTTGCTGAAACTGCAGGGCCATTAAAATACATCATGAAACAAAATTGAAATTGGGAATATGAAGTGTGTTTAACCCGTGAAAAGCAATTAAGAATTTTCCACTAAGCTGGGGTGTAAGAAAGAGATATATTGCACAGGAGCAAACTTGAATTCCTGAAACAACCATCACTGTGAAAGATATAGTTTGGAGGTGCAACAGTTAAGAATTACACCTTATGACTATAACTGAAGAAAAACATTTATAACAGCATAGATTGAGTTCAGGGTATTCTATGAATAAATCCTGGAACTATTCTTTTTCTTTGCCATTAACTATGAAACACAGAAACATGAATGAGCTATGAAAAAGATAACAAAAACACATTATGAAGAGTTTTTTAGGATAACTTATTGTGCCATGAAGTACGCAGGAATCCTGTAATATTCAGCAAAACACCACAATACCTCAGATAACTCAGAGCTTTGGAAATTCCATCATCTTTTGTATTAATACTCTGGAAATTTACAGCATAAGAAACTCTAGAAGAGAAATCAACAACCCCCTGCAAGCTTATGAGAGGGGGAATATATACAATCGGTCATACAAAATATCTGAACCGCTGAGTCATCTCAGAAATAAATACGTTCACCAACTATTACAGAACAGCAGATAAGAAAGTTATTACAGCTTTGAATACAAAATAAATGCTCTTTAATTCTGTCAGAAGACTTTTTGACCTTTGGAGGCCACTGAGTCGATTCAGCGTTCTGAATAAATGCTGAATGATGTGTCTTTATGCTGTGTCATCCTGTAGCCTTCTCGGCCCTGTCACCTGTGACTGTCCGTGCTGCTTTTAGTGTCCGAGTAGATTTGCTGAGTTGGCTCAGCACATTCTTCTCCATAGATGCTGAATTCATCAAATTTTCCTGTGTATGATAACTTATGTATTTTAATGAAAAACTTGATTTACATGCTCTTGTTTACAGTATCATCTGTATCATTTTGGTCCACCATTCCTGTGTGGGCAGTTGATGTCTCAAAATTGCATCCAGGGTCTCATCTGCCTCTGTATATTTGTAGAAGTTTGGTGGCACTTCAAACAAATGTTTAATCTCATTCATAATAAAAAATAAATTCTCTACTCTATCATAGAGATTTTGCCCAGATGCTGGCCCTGTCTCTTCTGAAGTACTTGGTGTCACAGTGATCTGATTTGAAGCGAATGTGTTGACCATCTTTGAATAGTTCTCATGCGAAAGTAGCCTACCTACGTTGTTCAGTAAGCCAGGAAGACCTCTGCCTTGTAGCACTGCAAATTTGTCCATGAACTTATTAACCTCCGTCTGCATGTCCTGGCTTCTTCTTTCCAGTGTTTGTACCAGGCTTCTTAGTGTCAGGACCCTCTTTATCAGTAAAATGGTTTCAGTTCTACTGGAAATTCCCATTGCTGCCAGCTGAGGACCTGTTCTGTTATTAAGCACATTAATCATTCTATTGGCAACCTCAGGCATGTTGCCTAGAGATGCCCTTGCTCTCTGGATTTCCCTATGTGCTTTCCCTATGAGCTCCATCTGCTCATGAATGGTCTCAATGTATTTCCATTGATCAGTGATTGATTGGCCAATGTTGGCCCATAAAACTGTCTTAAGCTCAGCTATCACTTTGTCAAGTGTGAGCTCCTTCTCCAGCTCCTTTATCTTGTCCTTAAGGGCCTTTATTTCCCTTCCTTTTTCTGCTACAGTCTGCTTGGATTTGTCATATATTTCATTGAGCTTAGCTAGACTCTCCCTGGCCTCATTTAGCTCTGCCATTTGGGCCTCTAAGGCCCGGATTTCACTCTTCAGCTTCTGCATGTCCAGGCTTTGAGCCTTCTCAGTTGTTGGTGCTGGTGCTGATGTAGATGGTGTTGTCTGTTCTGTGGGAGGAGCAGTAGTTTGAGGGGGCTCCTCAAGATTGATTATTTCTGGAGGGGGCTGAGAAGTTTGGCCTCCTTCCTTCTGTTGTAGTCCTGCCTGCAGTGCAGCCTCTGATTCTCCCAATTTTTCTTGTGTCTGGATCAGCTGTTTATATAATGATACCAGCATAGCTGCTGCATCTTGATCATGCCTCAGCTGGGCAACTTCTTCAGTTTGTGGGTGAATGGTTGCTGGGATTTTAATCGTTTTCTTCAATGTTGCCATATCTGCATCCCTCAATTTCAACAGTGCTTGCATGGCTTTGATTTCCTTGGGATCATGCCCAAGTTCTATGATGATGTCCTCCAGTGCTTTGATTCGGTTGTCTTTTGCCTGGGAGGATGCTCTCTCCAACTCAAGTTGGGCAGTTGTGTTGTTTAGGCTATTTTGCAGCCTGTAGTTCACTAATGTTTTGTCTGCCAATGAGGCATACACCATCTCACCCGTTTGCTTATGCAATTCAATCTGATCCATCGAGTGGATGTCCTTGGCAAGGACCTCAAGATTGGCCCTTAAGTAGTCTGCAGGTGACTGTGGTTGCAACGCGGTTGGCATAAAGTGGCTCATGATCATTTTGCCCTCCTGGACATCATATGCAGACATTAATCTCTGCTAGTTAGTGGGACCCATCTTTAACAAATGATTGTACAGTTGTATTCTTATTGGCTCATTCCTCTTTTTTATATCAATAAACTGTTGTTTGTTGCCAATTTCACCTCCTCTTTGCTGGCTTGAGGAGCTGACTTCTCCTCCCACCGTTCTTTCTTGTTCCTGCTGGAAAGAACTTGCCGAGGCTTCCATGCTTGGTGGGCCCATGCCCAAAGATTGCCCTATAGGCATTTCTTCTTCTGAGAGGGGATTTAACCTTTGTCTTTTCTCCCCTTGAGTTGTGGAGGTAGTGAGGGGAGTCTCCAGCTCTCTGTCCCTCTTTCTATTTATGTCTTCTTTTTGTGGGGTTTGGAGGACTGAGGCCTCCACTGTTGTCTCCTGCCTAGGAGGCAGAGTGTCCTGAGCCTGCTGCCCGGTGGACATTGGGGCCTCTGATGTATGCTCTTGCTGCACTGGCTGCTCTTTTCCTTGTTGCCCCCCTTGTTGCTGTTGTACCTGTTGCTGTTGCTGTACTTCCTGCTGCTGTACCTCCTCATGAGGTGGCTGCTCTGGCTCCATTTCTTTCTCTTTGCCTTTGCTGGAAGTTTGATCAGTAGCTTTGGCTGCTTGCTGACGTGCTGTAGAGGATGAGGCAGCTGCTCCCACTTGGGTGCCTGGAAGAGCAAATACCTGTGGACAAAGCTCTAGGTCAGCCATCTTTTGGAGATTTTTTACTGCTCTTTGACTTAGTTCTTCTTATGTGGCAGCCTCCTCTAAGGTGCCTTTCCTCCACTTTATTTGATTTGCATATTTTTCTATGTGAGGCAACCTTATGTGATCATAACTGGCCAGCCTATATCATATCAATTGCTCATGTATTTTATTGGATATGTAAGTGGCATAGTCATAACAGATTGGGGACTTGCCTGGGGAAAACATGAGCATCATCACCAGCACAGTTTCATCAACAAACTCAATTGAATTATAGCCCAATATGGGACTAATCATGTCTACAAGGTCTCTGCCCAATTGGTTGAGGTATACATGAGAAATGGGAGGGTAGTGCATGGTGTCAGAGTCAGTGTACAATTGATTCAGCTTGGTGACCTGAGCATCTGTCAGCTTTGCTCCTTGCTTTATCAGATCTACCAGTGATAAAGGAACTAGTTTCTTATCAGTATTGAAGTGCAGAATCTCTCTGATGGCTTCAGGGGTGATATAAAAGACAACTGAACCTGAAGGGTCAAGCACAGCCCTCTGAGGGGTGTCATAGCAGTCAGCACATCGGTGGATTAGGTCAGGAAACTGGTTGACCTGAGGGAGCTTGAAGATAGGGAGGAAGGAGTCCCAAATGCCCAATACATCCATTCCACTCTCATGCTTAATCTTCAATTCATTTAGCAAGTGAATCTGGTACTTGCTATGCATTAGCATTTCCTCTGATATTTGATAATCTAGGTCTGCTAATGGTTTCCACTCCAATTCTCTTTGAGGGGCATTCAATGGAGCAATATTCAAGGCCACAGGTGCCACCGGTGCATCCATGGTTACTTTACGACTCTGTTTGTATGTGAACCGGTGTTAGTGAACAGAGCGACACAAAGGAGTATTTTTTGGACCAGAGAAGTGACTTGCTGAGGAACAAAGGGTAGAATGGCAGTGGCAGCAATTGAAACAGTGCACAAAGCACTGCTAGAGTGAATGCTTGGCCTTAAAAACTCTCTTCACGGTGAATTATAGCAACTTGGGTTTTAAGTCCACGAATGCGCGGACAGAGTGTATGTTTTGATGAAAACTTTGGTATACAAGGCTCTGCAGGTGAATTTTGATTCAACCCTTGGGAATGAAGGCTGGCCACCGGGGATTTGCTGGTGAATATCAGCTTGCTCACTCTTTTAACTTTGTTTCAGACAATTATGGACACAACCGAGCGCAGGGGAGGTAAATTTGATAAATACCTGGTGAATTTGCTTGGCAAAGTTTCGAAATGCAGGTGGGTTGAAGGTGCCAACGGTCTCCTGGTTGATTTCAGCAGGTTGGCACCGGATGGTCGTGATTGCATGCAGAGCAGAACAACAGTCATTTTTTGCAAAAGTAACAAAAACGACGTTTTTGGGCAAAAATATGGACTTTTGGGTTATTTGGCGCTTTTTTTTTGGATGACATCAGCATGATGTCATCAGGTGGGTTCAAGGTCAGATGACGTTAGCATGACGTCATTGGTTGGCGTGGCGGCCTGTGAGTGGTCCACGGGGGTGGTGAGGTGGCGGGCATGTCGGAGTGCTGGCGGACGGGGGCGCTGATGCGGCGGTTAAGTGGCCTGACGCGGGCATGACACAGTAATGACGTGGGCCTGACGTGGTAGTGACGTTGGCATGGCGGGTTCACACAAAACCGGAAACGGTAAGCGGTATGATATCGCATCGCTCTTTATACAGAAGCGGGATTGTCAGAGGGCGGCCCGATACAATTTGGGGGTGACGCGTGGAAGAGGCCTGACGTCACCCTCTGACAAATTTCGGAAGGTAACTTACGGACGTCAGGCGCGACACGATATGCATGTGGACTGTCCGATGAAGAGAGCCAGATCTGACGGTCGACGGATTGCCAAGGTGCCAGGACGATACAGAAGGGGGCGGGGAATAAAATAATATTTTCTTTGGAAGACGCGCCCGGCGGGGACTTTAGAATTTTGGCGAATTTGTATGGTTTTCAATGTATTTTTAATGCAAATATGTATCGCGCCAATACTTTGGGTAGAACGAGAAAGTGGGTTTTTTATGTATTTTTGCAAATAAAGCGGGTTAGGGGTGAAAATGGGTTTTTTTACAAGGTTCTTTTGCAAATGAAGGGTTAAATGGTTTAAATGACTTCTGAAGGGGAAAGAGGGGTAGGGTTTGGGTTCTTAAACTGACCAGATGTCACTTTAATCCCTGACTGTGAACATATGGCTATAATGCCAAAGGGGAAGGGATATTTATAGAATGCTTGGGGTTTATACACCATAGTGTTTATAATAGTAGGGAAAAGGGGAACATAGGGGATTTAGATACTAAGTAGTTAGGGGTTAATATGAAGGGGGGAAGGGGGTGAGAGGGTGAAACACTAAGTTTATATGAAAACAACTTAGTTTAGAGAGTAGATCAAAATAAAAAGATTTTTAGACAAGAATGTGGCTTTTAAAGGAATAAGAACCAACATAATACCTTGAATTCTTTCATGAACACAACTGGTGAAGGGATGTTAGTAATGAATGTGAAGGGGGGGAAACAGGAAGTTAGACATGCTCCTTTGCTTTGCTGCAACATGATGGAGAAGAGAAGCTTCTCTATGCCTTGATGTTTCTTTCATGTTAGACCAGCAAGATTCAGTTGAAATGAGTGACATTTCTGCAACCCCATCTACTTACCCATCTACTTGCCTAGCATTTTTTGTTTCTTCATGGAGGGTGCACTTAGACTTGCAGACCCTTATGTGCCTTTTTCTTTTCTTTTGGCTTTTTCTTTTGATTTTCTATCTAGAACTACCCTTATTGCTTCCAAGGTCCCAGATTAAGCAGTTGGGAACCTTAATTCTCTACCTAACTAGTGGTCTGCCAAGATTAAACAGTTTGGACAGACTTCTTTCTCTATTCTAAAACAGAAAATTGAAACATGGCATGATCCAGATTAGGTTGTTGGACCATCCATCCAAAATTGAGTCAACATCAAGCTTATGTACACACCTTGTCTTCTCATGGAAATATGGGATCTTTGAATCACCAAAGCAGAGCATATTTGGAACTTTTATTTGCCAATGATGAAATATGAAACCTATTGGTATAGGTAGCTAACAGTGGCTCCACATGGGGATGGTTTTTCCATTTGAAAGACCAAGAACAGCAGGTCAGAATGCCTTGGTCCATGAGTTCTCTTACCAAACTTGGAGTACTTCTCTTTGAAATCTCAAAATTGTGCTCTTCCCCTCTTGGTGCATCTCTGAACTTATTTGCCTTTTGCTGATATTTCACAAAATTTGAAAAACTGAATTCTTTTACATGTTAACAGAAAGTAATATATACACCTGAAAGAAAGTAATATATACACCTGAGTATGTACAAGGGAGAATTAGGCTACACTCATGGATAGTAGTCAAAATAGTGCTTCAACATCCTGCCATTCACAGGACCTTCATCCAAATCCGTTTCATCAAGATTCCTAAGGAAGTAAGTGTTATTTCCTTGCACTGCTTGAACAACAAATGGTCCTCTCCAAAGGGAATCAAATTTTCCATGTTTTCCTTTATCTTCCCTTCTTGAACCCCACTTGAGGACTTTATCACCAATGTTGAAATCTTCAGCCTTAGTCCTTCTATCAAAAGCTTTCTTTAACTTTTCTTGTAAAACTTGAACTCTGTGATAGACTTGGTCTCTAGTTTGCTGCAAACATATAGTTTGATTTACCCTTCTTTGCATGTCATTTGGTTCAGCCTGGCTTTCTTGAAGAAGTTTCATGACAGGGATCCCTAGTGATGAAGGAAATTTGGCTTCTAATCCATAAACTAACTCATATGGGCTAACCCCAATTGATCTCTTGGTTGTTAGTCTATCTGCCCATAGGGCATTAACAAGCTTCTTATGCCAATTCTTCTTTTTTTTTCCAACACCTTCTTTATGATGTTCACAAGGCTTTTATTTGATGATTCAGCTAGGCCATTTCCTTGGGGATAGTATGCAGTAGAATGGCCCAAGGTAATGTGAAATTTGTGGCAGAAATTCACCATCTTCTTAGATCTGAAAGCAGCAGCATTGTCTGTTATTATCTTATCAGGACAACCAAATCTAGAAAGGATATTGGTCTCAAGGAACTAAATGATAGTGGAATCATTTGCTTGTCTACATAGGATGGCCTCAATCCATTTGGTGAAGTAGTCTGTGGCTGTGAGGATCCATCTATGTTGGCCTGAAGATGAGGGATGAATTTCCCCAATGAAATCCAAGCCCCATTGTTGAAAAGGTCTCTCTGTAGCAATAGGCCTCAGAGTAAGTGGCAGTAACTTTCTCTTTCCCTCAAACACTTGGCATTTATGACATGAGGTAGTAAATTTCTTTATATCAGAGAAAACAGTGGGCCAATAGTAACCAGCCCTCAGTATCTTATCCACAGTGGACTTCCAATACAAGTGTCCACCACAGTCACCTGCATGAAATTCCTTCATAACATTGTTAGTCTCATTCTCAATCAAGCAGTTTAACAATATACCCTCATGGTTTTTCCAAAGTAAATTGCCATCCATGACACAAAATCTTGAAGCTTTCATTTTTAAGAACCTACATTTAGTTCTGGACAATCCTGGGGGAGCACACAGGTTTTGCAATATATAACAGATGTCGGAATACCAGGGAGATTGTTCAAAGGCTACATTGATCTTTGGAGTCGCCAGCTCCGGTTCATTGTCCAGTTGGTTAATGTCTAAGGCTTGAAAGTTTGCTTCTGCCATTAGTTTGGCCAAACCTTGCCCTTTTATCAGTTTTGTAGGTTTTATTTCAATATCAAATTCCAATATGTTGGCAATCCATTTGCCTCTTCTGCCCTCTAGGTTTTCTTGGGTGAGTATGTCTTTCACAATGGGACTTGGCACATAAGCTATAACATGGGAGTATAGGATGTAAATCCTAAAGTCTTTAATGGCCTTGACCAAAGCATATGCTTGCTTCTCCATGATTTGATATTTCAGAGGTGCATCTCTAAGAGCTCTACTAAAGAAAGCAATGGGTTTTTCATTTCCTTGGTCATCTTTCTGTAATAAGACAACAGCAATGGTATGCTGGGAGGCAAAGGAGAAAATGATAAATTCTCTGTCAAATTGAGGATTTGTTAAGACTGGTGTTTGGGTAAGGGCCAGCTTTATGCCTTCAAAAGCTTGATTTGCTTCTACTGTCCATTTCACTTTTGAATCCTTCTTTAGCATGTTATTTAGTAATCTGATCAATTCTGCTAGGTTTGGGATAAACCTCCTTAAGAAGTTGATCTTCCCCAAGAATGCTTGTAATTCTTTGATGTTTCTTGGGTGGGGCATTTGTAAGATAGCTTGTATCCTGTCTGGGTCAATTCTAATGCCATCCTTTGAAATGATGTGACCTAATAGCTTACCTTCTTCCAAGCCAAATAGAGACTTTTTGGGATTTAAGGAAATTCCATATTTCCTACAGGTTATAAATATTTCTCTCAAATGCTTCAAGTGTTCTTGGTCAGATTTTGAGAATGGTGTGAGGTCATCTAAATAAATGACAAGGAAGTCATGAATCTCTTTGGCAAAAGCAATATCCATTGCTCTTTGAAATGTAGCCCCTGCATTTTTTAACCCAAAAGGCATTTTGACATATTTGAAGGTTCCCCATGGGGTTGTAAATGCTGTTTTGTCCTGATCATCAGGGTGAACTAGGATTTGGTTGAAACCTGAGAATCCATCAAGTAAAGAAATTCTTGAGGCCCCCACTACTCTTTGCAAGATGCGATCCATCTTGGGTAAGGGGTAATTATCTTTCAAGGACACTTGATTCAAGTTCCTTAGATCAACACAAAGTCTTATCTCACCAGTTTTCTTTCTTGTGGGCACCAAATTTGAAATCCAGTCTGAAAAACCTGATAGGTGCTATGATACCTGCTTTAAACATTTTTTGCAGCTCTTTTTCAATTGAAGGGAGAAGCATGGGATTGATCCTTCTCAATTTCTGCTTAAATGGCTTTTGATTAGGTTTGAGATGGATAGTATGCTGGATAACAAAGGTGTCATAGGATTTTAAATCCTCATAACCCCATGCAAAGACATCTTGAAACTCTTTGAAGAGGTCAATGTATTTAGGTTTTTGATCGGGAGGTAAGGATGCAGACAATTTTATTATCTTGGGCTTTTCAATAGTTCCAATGTTGCATTCTTCAATGGCAGCATTAAGGGGCTGCATTTTTGGTTTTCTAGGGATATCATTTGAATCAAAAATGTCCTCTAATGGAGTTAGGCCTGTTGGAAGAAAATTGTCTTTCAGCTCTATGATTTCAGCCTCTGCATCAGCTATTTCTTCACAACTGAGTTGTTGAATTTCTTGTATGTTGTCTTTGTTAAAAATTGTTGGATGTAGCATTTGGTTAGCTATTTTGGGTGATATTGCCCTGTGGTTCTATTCACTAAGTATTTGTGATTGACTTGCTCCCTCAGCGTCAATGTTTAGTCCTGCAAATTCTTGTTGCAAGGTCAAGAAATTATTTATTTGTGTATCATCTTCAAACACTTGCCAGTCTTTAACATTGTTTGGGACAGAAGGTCTGTGTTTAATCTCAGCTGTAAAGCAATGGCTAGGTTCAAAGGGTAGTTTACAGGTGCTTGCAAATGTGGCCAAACTATGGGCATGCAGGTTATGGCTTCTAGGAATTTTGGTAATTTGAAATTTAGTGAAGGACTTTAGTAGTTCAGCAGCAGCAGATCTATAAGATCTCAGTCTTTTGTCATTGGTGACAAAATTACCCTTTACTTGTTGGAAAACTAGGTCTGAGTCTCCTAGTATTGAAACTTTTATGGCTTGTAAGGATTTTACTAGTTTGAGGCCTAGTAAGAGAGCTTCGTATTCTGCCATATTGTTGGTGCACCTGAAGTTTAACCTATAGGCTCGGCCTTCTGCATGACTGTTTTGTTTATTATGTATCCAAACCCCTGCTCTTGCCCCTAATTTGTTGACTGACCCATCGAATTCAAGAAACCGGAGGACTTCTTGGTTAAGGGAAGAATTGTCAACTGTTGTGGGAATTAGCATCAACAACTTGGGATCTTGGGTTACATTTGGTTTTCCTTTTTGAACAGTTTTGTTTATTGTTTTCTTAATCATTATTTCTTGAACAGCAACTTCTTCATTCATATGCTGATCTTGTTTGAGTATCTGGTTTTCTTCATCATTTGTGGGACCTGCATTATCATTGAAGAGAATATATGAGTCTATGTTAGAATGGACAGCATATATGGGAAAGTTTTGAGGTTTTTCTTCACTGCTGACCATGTATTTCATGAGTGACTCTCTATATAGCCTCTTGGGTTGACCAAAGACTGAGATGGTGGCATATGACATGTCTAATTGTAGGGAACCTTGGAGTTTAGCCCCCCATGATCTTGATAACAACATCCCATATTTGGGTGGGATATCAGCAACTACAACATCCATTAGAATTGTTTTGTTAGGGTACTGAACAAGGGACACACATAAGTCTTTTATTAAGCCTAAACACTTAACTTGGCTGGAGTCGAATGAGAATAGGTCCTTATATGGTCTTGTAATATCTAGATTCAATATTTCCATGACTGATTTAGGCATCAAGTTGTGAGAGGCACCTGAGTCAAACATTGCATTGTGTAGTATCTTATCATGAACATGCAGGCTGACATAGAAAGGCAAGATCCCTGTAACTGCTGTCTTTCCATCAACCTCTGGACCGAAAAGCAATTTTGGGGTGTCATCCAACACATTGACATTATCTTTATTACGAGTAAGCTGAAGGGACTTCTTGATTTGTTGTCTATAGATGTCATGCTTGGCTAGTTCTGAAAGAGGAATAGCTACCTTCAATTTGCCAATTTCAGCTTCTAAGTCAAAGGGTCTTTCAGATGGGATCTTGGTGTTGTGGGTGACAGCCTTTTCCTTGTTCACTAAGTCTTCTTCTTGATTCTTTTCTTGATCTTGAGGCTTGTCCTTCTTACTCATCTCTTGAGGAGTGTTACTTGGATTAGGGTGCAAGGGTGATGTAGCCATAGGCTGTTGTTTTGAGGGTAATGGTTCAGTGATTTCTTGAACGATTACTTCATTTGTAACTGAATCAGTTGTGTCATTTGGCTCTGTGACTATGGCTCTTTTGGGCTACTGACTATCCTTTGTTTTTTCAGGCTGTGTTACATTTATAGTTCTGCTTCTTAGCTTGTATTGCTTATGAACTTCATAAACAGCTGTGTCATATCCTTGTTTAAAGTCAAATGACTCACCTGACCTGGTTTGGAATTGCTGAATGTCATCATCCTTATGATCTTCCTGACTCAGAAAAACTTGCTGCTTATCATTCAGGCCCATCAGGTTAATGTGGATGTCATCTGTTTGCTCATTCGAAGTGGATGCCTCAGTATAGTTTTCCTGGAAAGGAGGTCTTATGTCTGGATCAGAACCGGCCTTGCCAACGTTTGGGTTTTGATTTCTCCTAAAATTTGGATTCCTGATAGGGTTATTTTGTGGTGCTTCCCATGATGACTTTCTCTCAACTGATTCTACTCTATCACCCAATCTCTTCATACCAGTGAGTATTGCATCCAGTTTTTGATCAAAGGCTGAGGGTTCATCTTTGAAGGTGGTTCTCTTTTCCAATCTTGCCCTGTTTCTTTTGGCAATCAGGTTAGCCTCTACTATGACAACAACCTTTTGGGAATCTTCAAGGGTTTCAGGGGCTCTTTCCTTCAACTGATATGCCATATCAGGGTCAAAACCATCAGGAAATTTGTACAAGGGTAAATCAAGAGGAGGTCTTAAATTCTATGGTATTGCGTTATATACGTTGTTGAATCTTGCACAATACTCCAAAACGGTCTCTTGAGGACCTCGTTTGATTGTATCATATTCACCAAGTATGTGCAGGGGATCTTTCTTTTTCTCCCATCTGTTAGTAAAGGCTTGATAAAGCTCATCAGGAGTTGTGATGGTATTTACAACCAGTGATCTAAACCAAGTTCTTACATCCCCTGTCAGGCTCTGAACAAAGATTCTCATTCTCACACTGTCATCATCTATTTCATAATTCTCAAAATGGTCTTGCATCCTTCTGGCATGCTGAATTGCTGTGAAAGGGCCAGTGGAGTCAAAATATGAGATCTTGGATTGGTAGTCTTGAGGTAGAGCTGCAGCATTAGCAGGCAACTGCAGGGGTGCATATCTATTAGCCATGTTTGCAGGATTTATAGGGTTGACAGGGATAACTGGGATAACATGAACGACTGGTACAACAGGGGTAGTGGGAACGGTAGAAACTAGAGTGTTGGTCAAGGGAATATGTGCAGTGGATGGAGGTGTGAACGGAGGGCTTTGAGAGGTGGATGGTGAACTGGGGGAATAAAGGGTAGACCGAAATAGAACCTTGATTGGAGTTGGAACAGGGTTTGGATAGGTTGTCTCAGGACTTAAATCAGCAAGAGTTTCCTGTCCTTGCTGCTTCCTAATGATTTTGGGGATTGTATTAGGATTTTCAAAAACAGTTGGTGGATTGGTGTCAAGGTTTGACCTTGTATATCATGGGTTCTTCTTGGGAGCCAGCTTCTGAACTTATTTTTGAGTATGTTTTTGGAATATTTTTGTGTCTACAAGGGCCAGACAAGATTTTGGAGTGACTGTGTATATCTTAAAACTAGCATGAAATTGACTGAAGCAGCTTTAAGAAATATACAGAAATTAGAAAATCCTGAGGAACTCCCCAGCGGAGTCGCCAATTATGTTAACACCGAGGTTGTTCCCTTTGACTCCCAAGGGAATACGGCCGGGGTAACCACTAACCAAGCTTTGAATTACAGCTTCTAGCCAAACTGTAATCAGAGAGGGCTCTCTCTTTAAGGTTTGTCTCTATTTTGTGAAGATTTTAGGCTAGTTATGAGTTCAGGGTTTTGGTTTTATGTTTTGGTTGAGGGATGTCTCTCTGTACCTAAGGTGGAAGTCTTCTGGCAGCATTAGTTCATTGGGCAATGGAGTCTGTGG
Source organism: Pinus tabuliformis (assembly GCA_031772625.1). Taxonomy (NCBI): domain Eukaryota; kingdom Viridiplantae; phylum Streptophyta; class Pinopsida; order Pinales; family Pinaceae; genus Pinus; species Pinus tabuliformis. Next base: position 875,670,010 of record CM062819.1, on the reverse strand, counting down.
CTACAGGTTGTCTGAAATATTGAGTTGAGTTGCTGAAACTGCAGGGCCATTAAAATACATCATGAAACAAAATTGAAATTGTGAATATGAAGTGTGTTTAACCCGTGAAAAGCAATTAAGAATTTTCCACTAAGCTAGGGTGTAAGAAAGAGATATATTGCACAGGAGCAAACTTGAATTCCTGAAACAACAATCACTGTGAAAGATATAGTTTGGAGGTGCAGCAGTTAAGAATTACACCTTATGACTATAACTGAAGAAAAACATTTATAACAGCATAGATTGAGTTCAGGGTATTCTGTGAATAAATCCTGGAACTATTCTTTTTCTTTGCCATTAACTATGAAACACAGAAACATGAATGAGCTATGAAAAGATAACAAAAACACATTATGAAGAGTTTTTTAGGATAACTTATTGTGCCATGAAGTACGCAGGAATCCTGTAATATTCAGCAAAACACCACAATGCCTCAGATAACTCAGAGCTTTGGAAATTCCATCATCTTTTGTATTAATACTCTGGAAATTTACAGCATAAGAAACTCTAGAAGAGAAATCAACAACCCCCTGCAAGCTTATTCGAGGGGGAATATATACAATCGGTCATACAAAATATCTGAACCGCTGAGTCATCTCAGAAATAAATACGTTCACCAACTATTACAGAACAGCAGATAAGAAAGTTATTACAGCTTTGAATACAAATAAATGCTCTTTAATTCTGTCAGAAGACTTTTTGACCTTTGGAGGCCACTGAGTCGGTTCAGCATTCTGAATAAATGCTGAATGATGTGTCTTTATGCTGTGTCATCCTGTAGCCTTCTCGGCCCTGTCACCTGTGACTGTCCGTGCTGCTTTTAGTGGCCGAGTAGATTTGCTGAGTTGGCTCAGCCCATTCTTCTCCATAGATGCTGAATTCATCAAATTTTCCTGTGTATGATAACTTATGTATTTTAATGAAAAACTTGATTTACAGGCTCTTGTTTACAGTATCATCTGTATCATTTTGGTCCACCATTCCTGTGTGGGAATTTGATGTCTCAAAATTGCATCCAGGGTCTCATCTGCTTCTGTATACTTGTAGAAGTTTGGACGCACTTCAAACAAATGTTTAATCTCATTCATAACAAAAAATAAATTCTCTACTCTATCATAGAGATTTTGCCCAGATGCTGGCCCTCTCTCTTCTGAAGTACTTGGTGTCACAGTGATCTGATTTGAAGCGAATGTGTTGACCCTCTTTGCATAGTTCTCATGCGAAAGTAGCCTACCTGCGCTGTTCAGTAAGCCAGGAAGACCTCTGCCTTGTAGCGCTGCAAATTTGTCCATGAACTTATTAACCTCTGTCTGCATGTCCTGGATTCTTCTTTCTAGTGTTTGTACCAGGCTTCTTAGTGTCAGGACCCTCTTTATCAGTAAAATGGTTTCAGTTCTACTGGAAATTCCCATTGCTGCCAGCTGAGGACCTGTTCTGTTACTAAGCACATTAATCATTCTATTGGCAACCTCAGGCATATTGCCTAGAGATGCCCTTGCTCTCTGGATTTCCCTATGTGCTTTCCCTATGAGCTCCATCTGCTCATGAATGGTCTCAATGTATTGCCATTGATCAGTGATTGATTGGTCAATGTTGGCCCATAAAACTGTCTTAAGCTCAGCTATCACTTTGTCAAGTGTGAGCTCCTTCTCCAGCTCCTTTATCTTGTCCTTAAGGGACTTTATTTCCCTTCCTTTTTCTGCTACAGTCTGCTTGGATTTGTCATATATTTCATTGAGCTTAGCTAGACTCTCCCTGGCCTCATTTAGCTCTGCCATTTGGGCCTCTAAGGCCTGGATTTCACTCTTCAGCTTCTGCATGTCCAGGCTTTGAGCCTGCTCAGTTGTTGGTGCTGGTGCTGATGTAGATGGTGCTGTCTGTTCTGTGGGAGGAGCAGTAGTTTGAGGGGGCTCCTCAAGATTGATTATTTCTGGAGGGGGCTGAGAAGTTTGGCCTCCTTCCTTCTGTTGTAGTGCTGCCTGCAGTGCAGCCTCTGATTCTCCCAATGTTTCTTATGTCTGGATCAGCTGTTTATATAATGATACCAGCATAGCTGCTGCATCTTGATCATGCCTCAGCTGGGCAACTTCTTCAGTTTGTGGGTGAATGGTTGCTGGGATTTTAATCATTTTCTTCAATGCTGCCATATCTGCATCCCTCAATTTCAACAGTGCTTGCACAGCTTTGATGTCCTAGGGATCATGCCCAAATTCTATGATGATGTCCTCCAGTGCTTTGATTCGGTTGTCTTTTGCCTGGGAGGATGCTCTCTCCAACTCAAGTTGGGCAGTTGTGTTGTTTAGGCTATTTTCCAGCCTGTAGTTCACTAATGTTTTGTCTGCCAATGAGGCATACACCATCTCACCCGTTTGCTTATGCAATTCAATCTGATCCATCGGGTGGATGTCCTTGGCAAGGACCTCAAGATTGGTCCTTAAGTAGTCTGCAGGTGACTGTGGCTGCAACGCGGTTGGCATAAAGTGGCTCATGATCATTTTTCCCCCCTAGACATCATATGCAGACATTAATCTCTGCTGGTTAGTGGGAGACATCTTTAACAAATGATTGTACAGCTGTATTCTTATTGGCTCATTCCTCTTTTTTATATCAATAAACTGTTGTTTGATGCCAATTTCACCTCCTCTTTGCTGGCTTGAGGAGCTGACTTCTCCTTCCACCGTTCTTTCTTGTTCCTGCTGGAAAGAACTTGCTGAGGCTTCCATGCTTGGTGGGCCCATGCCCAACGATTTCCCTATAGGCATTTCTTCTTCTGAGAGGGGATTTAACCTTTGTCTTTTCTCCCCTTGACTTGTGGAGGTAGTGAGGGGAGTCTCCAGCTCTCTGTCCCTCTTTCTATTTATGTCTTATTTTTCTGGGGTTTGGAGGACTGAGGCCTCCACTGTTGTCTCCTGCCTAGGAAGCAGAGTGTCCCGAGCCTGCTTCCCGGTGGACATTGGGGCCTCTGATGTATGCTCTTGCTGCTCTTTTCCTTGCTGCTCCCCTTGTTGCTGTTGTACCTGTTGTTGTTGCTGCACTTCCTGCTGCTGTACCTCCTCATGAGGTGGCTGCTCTGGCTCCATTTCTTTCTCTTTGCCTTTGCTGGAAGTTTGATCAGTAGCTTTGGCTGCTTGTTGACGTGCTGTAGAGGATGAGGCAGCTGCTCCCACTTGAGTTCCTGGAAGAGAAAATATCTGTGGACAAAGCTCTAAGTCAGCCATCTTTTGGAGATTTTTTACTGCTCTTTAACTTAGTTCTTCTTGTATGGAAGCCTCCTCTAAGGTGCCTTTCCTGCACTTTATTTGATTTGCATATTTTTCTATGTGAGGCAACCTTATATGATCATAACTGGCCAGCCTATATCTGACCCTTCTTAAACTTATGAAATGATTAGGGTCATATGGTTTCCAAAGGAAGCTGGTCTGCAAGCCAAGGGCTTCTAGCATTCTATCTGCCTCTTGCCAACCTTCCTCCCTTTTATTGTAAATGAAGTGGCCTAATTGGTTTCTGACTTTGAGTTGTGCTTTCTTGCCCTTGCCTGAAAAATGGAGTACATCAGCATTCCCAAACTGCCTGAAGTACTCGAGGGCAAACAATCTCATAGGTACATATTTGGGTAATCTGTATGGGGGCAACTCACACCCATATATTCTGATGACTGTGTGGTTTTGGTAATAATACCAATCCCCAATGTTGTAAACCTTAGATAGCTGAAGAATCGTCTGCATCTCATCAGTTAGTCTAGGAGGAGGTGAGCTCAGAAGCAGAGACATGGCTGGGTGGATGAAGAGGTCTATAAACTCAAAATAGGTGTATGGAGAACAAGATCTGCAGTGGAAGGCAGAGGACCAATAAACCACTGACCTTGGATTGCCTTGTGCATCCACTCTTTTCACAGCAAAAGGAAAATTTTCATGCTCATAATATAAGATTAAGTGGTAGATATAGGAGGTGTATCTGAACACCCTTTCTCTTGACAAGTTCATTAATTGCTCATGTATTTTATCAGATATGTAAGTGGCATAGTCATAACAGATTGGGGACTTGCCAGGGGAAAACATGAGCATCATCACCAGCACAGTTTCATCAACAAACTCAATTGAATTATAGCCCAATATGGGACTAATCATGTCTACAAGGTCTCTGCCCAATTGGTTGACGTATACATGAGAAATGGGAGGGTAGTGCACAGTGTCAGAGTCAATGTACAATTGATTCAGCTTGGTGACCTGAGCATCTGTCAGCTTTGCTCCTTGCTTTATCAGATCTACCAGTGATAAATGAACTAGTTTCTTATCAGTATTGAAGTGCAGCATCTCTCTGATGGGTTCAGGGATGATATAAAAGACAACTGAACTTGAAGGGTCAAGCACAGCCCTCTGAGGGGGGTTATAGTAGTCAGCACATCTGTGGATTAGATCAGGAAACTGGTTGACCTGAGGGAGCTTGAAGATAGGGAGGAAGGAGTCCCAAATGCCCAATACATCCATTCCACTCTCATGCTTATTCTTCAATTCATTTAGCAAGTGAATATGGTACTTGCTATGCATTAGCATTTCCTCTGATATTTGATAATCTAGGTCTGCTAATGGTTTCCACTCCAATTCTCTTTGAGGGGCATTCAATGGAGCAATATTCAAGGCCACAGGTGCCACCGGTGCATCCATGGTTACTTTAGGACTTTGTTTGTATGTGAACCGGTGTTACTGAACAGAGCGACACAGAGGAGTATTTTTTGGACTAGAGAAGTGACTTGCTGAGGAACAAAGGGTAGAATGGCAGTGGCAGCAATTGAAACAGTGCACAAAGCACTGCTAGAGTGAATGCTTGGCCTTAAAAACTCTCTTCACGGTGAATTATAGCAACTTGGGTTTTAAGTCCACGAATGCGTGGACAGAGTGTATGTTTTGATGAAAACTTTGGTATACAAGGCTCTGCAGGTGAATTTCGATTCAACCCTTGGAAATGAAGGCTGGCCACTGGGGATTTGCTGGTGAATATCAGATTGCTCACTCTTTTAACTTTGTTTCAGACAATTATGGACACAACCGAGCGCAGGGGAGGTAAATTTGATAAATACCTGGTGAATTTGCTTGGCAAAGTTTCGAAATGCAGGTGGGTTGAAGGTGCCAACGGTCTCCTGGTTGATTTCAGCAGGTTGGCGCCGGATGGTCGTGATTGCATGCAGAGCAGAACAACAGTCGTTTTTTGCAAAAGTAACAAAAACGACGTTTTTGGGCAAAAATATGGACTTTTGGGTTATTTGGCGCTTTTTTTGGATGACGTCAGCATGACGTCATCAGGTGGGGTCAAGGTCGGATGACGTCAGCATGACGTCATTGGCTGGCGTGGCGGCCTGTGAGTGGTCCACGGGGGTGGTGAGGTGGCGGGCATGTCGGAGTGCTGGCGGACGGGGGCGCTGATGCGGCGGTTAAGTGGCCTGACACGGGCATGACACAGCAATGACGTGGGCCTGACGTGGTAGTGACGTTGGCATGGCGGGTTCACACAAAACCGGAAACGGTAAGCGGTATGATATCGCACCGCTCTTTATACGGAAGCGGGATTGTTAGAGGGGGACCCGATACAATTTGGGGGTGACGCGTGGCAGAGGCCTAACGTCACGCTCTGACAAATTTCGGAAGCTAACTTACGAACGTCGGGCCTGACCTGATATGCATGTGGACCGTCCGATGAAAAGAGCTAGATCTGACGATCGACGGATCGCCAAGGTGCCAGGACGATACGGAAGGGGGCGGGGAATAAAATAATATTTTCTTTGGCGGGGACTTTAGAATTTTGGCGAATTTGTATGGTTTTCAATGTATTTTTAATGCAAATATGTATCGCGCCAATACTTTGGGTAGAACGGGAAAGTGGGTTTTTTTATGTATTTTTGCAAATAAAGCAGGTTAGGGGTGAAAATGGGTTTTTTACAAGGTTCTTTTGCAAATGAAGGGTTAAATGGTTTAAATGACTTCTGAAGGGGAAAGAGGGGTAGGGTTTGGGTTCTTAAACTGACCAGATGTCACTTTAATCCCTGACTGTGCACATATGGCTATAATGCCAAAGGGGAAGGGATATTTATAGAATGCTTGGGGTTTATACACCATAGTGTTTATAATAGTAGGGAAAAGGGGAACATAGGGGATTTAGATACTAAGTAGTTAGGGGTTAATATGAAGGGGGGAAGGGGGTGAGAGGGTGAAACACTAAGTTTATATGAAAACAACTTAGTTTAGAGAGTAGATCAAAATAAAAAGATTTTTAGACAAGAAATGTGGCTTTTAAAGGAATAAGAACCAACATAATACCTTGAATTCTTTTATGAACACAACTGGTGAAGGGATGTTAGTAATGAATGTGAAGGGGGGGGGGGGGGAATAGGAAGTTAGACATGCTCCTTTGCTTTGCTGCAACATGATGGAGAAGAGAAGCTTCTTTATGCCTTGATGTTTCTTTCATGTTAGACCAGTCAGATTCAGTTGAAATGAATGACATTTCTGCAACCCCATCTACTTACTCATCTACTTGCCTAGCATTTTTTGTTTCTTCATGGAGGGTGCACTTAGACTTGCAGACCCTTATGTGCCTTTTTCTTTTCTTTTGGCTTTTTCTTTTGATTTTCTATCTAGAACTACCCTTATTGCTTCCAAGGTCCCAGATTAAGCAGTTGGGAACCTTAATTCTCTACCTAACTAGTGGTCTGCCAAGATTAAACAGTTTGGACAGACTTCTTTCTCTATTCTACAACAGAAAATTGAAACATGGCATGATCCAGATTAGGCTGTTGGACCATCCATCCAAAATTGAGTCAACATCAAGCTTATGTACACACCTTGCCTTCTCATGGAAATATGGGATCTTTGAATCACCAAAGCAGAGCATATTTGGAACTTTTATTTGCCAATCATGAAATATGAAACCTATTGGTATAGGTAGCTAACAGACAGATTGAAGGGCACACTCTTGAGGTATGATGATGCTTGGGTGGACTTCTCATGGCCGAGACCAAGAGCAAGTCTTGGTGGAATCTTTAGTGGGGGGAGCTATGATGGAAGGGACTCGTGATGATGATGATATGGTTGGGTGACCGAGTTCATTAGACCGAAGATAGCAGACTTGGATGAGATGACCGATTGTTGTGATGAGTCTACTTGGTTGGACTACATGGGCAGCTTAGTCATGGACATCAGGTTGGAGACATGGAGCATGGCAGTCTTATGCAGGGACACTATGCAGGAGCACTTGTAGAGGTGCCACTTATGGGCATCCAATGAGGAGTGCCAAGGTAGGGATGTTGTGCAGATGGATTTGATGATGTGACATGGATATGTTTTACTTATGATCCGATGGAGAGGTTGTGCACTCTTGTACAACAAGGCCATGGACTTGGATGGAGTTGTGAGTAGACTATGGAGCATTCCTACTACATGGAGAGCTGAGGCATCTTGCAGAGACCTTTAGGCCGAGACTTGTATGCTTGCTGAGATGTTGGCTGGGGATGAGTCATGGAGCTCATGATGACATGAGATTGTTGTGACTTTTGGGGACTTCATATATGGTGGACTTGGACGATCTGATGCATTGAGGGGCTCAGGTCAGAGACTTGGTTGCAGGTGCATACTTTCAAGTACATGCATGGGTGTGGCTTGGAACAGTGACTTGATGTAGAGGATCGACATGAGACACTTTGGAGTGATGGAGTTATGATGATGACGATGCCTTGGTGGCAACACTTGGGCATGGGTTGAGTCGAGACTCAACTACTTTGGATACATGAGAGCTGATTGATCTATGATCATGGGAATCACATGGATAGATGAGATAGGTGTATACTTGTTTCTATGGCAAACTTGAGGGATGGCACATTGTAGATATGATGGAGGTTGCTCCATGGACCTAGATGTGACACACCGAGAGTTGGAGATTGATGAGATGATCTGTTCATATGGAAGAGATACACATATGGATGATGTTGGGATAGATGTGGCTGATTTCATGTAGCACATTAACACCAAACATCATGGATAGCGTGTTGCAGAAGAGATGAGGGCTAATTCATGGACCTGAGCATGACTTACACTTGTATGGAGATGGATTCTTGATCGGGTTGAGGATGTGACAGGATGTTTTGAGAAACAATTGATGGCGGCATGAGGATGTTAACTCTCATGGTTTGAGCGTGACAGCTGGACTGATCACCCAACTAGTTCAAACATGGGGACTAGTAGTGTATAGAGATATGTTAGCATTGTGTTGGTGTATCATGGCAACAATTCACATGATGACACATGATGAGGTCGACACGGGATGTTGCAGTGGACATGTAGCTTAGATGGAGGGGCCAGCCTTCCGTGATGGAGAGCAGCATGTGGAGATTGTGACAGGGTGATCGATGATCATGGATTGAGATGATCTCTGATGGGTGACATACCGATGAGGTGTATATCTTGGTATGGCGATCTTGGTGAAAGACGGTTGCCGAGGCGAGACATGATAGAGATGGTGGTTCTACATATGTTGCAGGGATGTTTGCAGTATGTGGAGGATTTGACATCATGGATATTGATGATCTTGGTGGATGGCTACCAGGATGATATGTTGTCGAGGACGAGAACGATTTCAGGTGGAGTAGGATGTAATGTCCTGAGGTCTCCACCCGATGTGCGACACGTTCGGGCGAAGGGCTACCGTGGGCGCGCGTACGGTTGAGGGCGAGCTGTGGTTGTGCGACAAGGTTGCGATGGTCATGTGATGAAAGATATGCAGAGTCTCTTAGTTATGCGACATAGTGCGACGATGATAAGAGCTTGGCATATGTTTATACGCACGGTTGGAGCGCGGAACAATATGAGGAGGCCGACCTACGATGGGAAGGAAAGCCGGCAAGTTAAAGTGGAGTTTTATGATAGCGTGTAGGCGTTGGGTGGTTGGTTGGGCAAGCCCACCCCCACCTACAATGGCTATATACATGTGAAGGCATTAGAGCATTCAAACATCATTCGATCACTTCACATCTTCACTAGATGGAGTAGAGGCACAGTCTTGTGCGCAGATTCAAGAATGTGAAGGATCAGATATACATGCGCCCATTCTTGGGCGTTCGTGCACGAAGAAGCGTTGAACTTAGTGTTGGGCAAAGGTGCGGGTGAAGGTGCGCCCGATGGTCAGGTGAGGTGTGCACGGTGAACGTGTGGCACCCGAATTGTGCGACGACTTGGCGTGGGTGTCTTGGCGACTTGGGTGAGCGCCCGCCCATCGTGCAAGTGTGCACGAAGGTGAACGAAGGTTGGAACTGGAGGTCGTAGAGTTGGGCAGGTGGTACTACGTGCTGTTCACACGATTTGGGCATTTGTCAAGGTTGGCAAGTGGGACTGCGTGTGGGCAGGTATACACGGTTTGGAAGTTTGCGACCAAACGAAGAGTGAACCAGCGAAGACGTGCGACAAGGTGAGCGACGGGTTGGTGAGTCGTGCGGCGACCGTGCGGAGGTGCCGACGAGCTGGGAAACCGAGTTTGCTGAAGTTGTGAAAATTGACTAAGTGTAAATTTGGGGTTTCCCAAGATTTAGCTTGTACATTGTAAAAGTGAAGATTATATAATATATTGATTCGGGCAGACTCATATTGCGGGGAGTTGCCCCTCCCCTTTATACTGTGCAATTGTCTTTGTTTATAATTGTTGTTGATAACGATGAGTATGGGTGTTCATTGATATAAAGGACAAACATAATAATACTTGGTTGCGAAACACAAACTAAGTAGGAGAAAGTGAATTAGGCGTAGTCCACAAACATAAGTATTGGTGAAAAGAAAGTGTTCGGTGGTGCCGCGCCTCGCTATAAGCGTTTGAAAGAATACCGGAGGTGTAGGGGCGTGACACAAAGCCTCTCGTCCAGAGGTCATCTTCAAATAAGTATGCTCGACATAGAGACCATGTTGGTCAACCAAAGCCTCTCGTCCAGAGGTCATCTTCAAATAAGTATGCTCCACATAGAGACCACGTTGGTCAACGTGGCTAATTAGTCAATGTTCTGAAATAGTTTTGGCCAACATGTCCTTTTCTTGTTCCATTTAAAAGTTTGGCCACATGTGAGTATTAATGTCAAATTAAATATAAATATTTTCATTACTAACTTATTATTGTTAAATGTATAACATTTCATATATATTATAAACAATTTTCTTATAAAGTTTTGATAATGATAAATGTTTATTAAAATTAATGTTGTTTATTTGATCTCAAGAAGAGATCAATTGACAATTTTCAATATTTTATTTTTATGATTAAAAAAAAAACATTCTTGAGTTATTTTAATTTTACTTACTAATTAATTTATAAAATTAAGAAGATTAACAATGTTATAAGAATTTTGGAAATGAAAATGATGAAAAATCATATATCTATATATATATATATATATATATATATATATGATAAAGTTGTCTTAACTTTATTGTATTTTGAAAAATAAAAATTTATTTAATTAAAAATAATTTTAAATCTTATTTAAAAATGAAAGAATTAATTAAATCATTTTCATATAAATTTATGATAATGATTAATGTTCATTAAGATCAATGTGGTATATGCGATTTCAATAGAGATGATCTAAGGCTCTTTAATATTTTATTTCTATGATAAAAAAAGAAAGAAAGAAGTTTTCTGAGTTTATTATAGTTTTGCTTACTTACTTAGCAAGTCAAGAAGATTGGCAGCATGACAAAGGTTTTTAGATGTACTTAAGAGCTAGACAATCCAAAAGAAAGTGTTTTTCATCTTCAACCCTCTTAGTATGGTAAAGGTCACATATTCTTTCATCCCAAGATGTTTAAGGAATAGACCAACTGTTTTAGTTCGATCATTTTCTTCATAGCACTCTCTTTATAATACATTAGCTTCCTTTCCCCCTCTAGCTCCTTATTCCACCACTTATCCTTAAAATTTAAATGTAATCATATTTTTAATATTATCATTATTCTCCAAGATAATCTCTTCCTTTATTTATTTTCATTATTTAAAAAATTATATATATATTTATTAATAGTTTATTAGAGATAATATTCACTCTATTTTTTGGAACTTTTAATTAATTAACTTAATGGTATTTAAAGAAATAAAAATGTATTTAATTAAAAATAATTTGAAATTTATTTAAAAATCAAATAGATATCTAAAACAACAATTCTTGAACTACACTAAGTTAAAACTATCTGATTAAGATCATCAATTTTTAACATTTAATTTGCAACTTAACCGTAAAACTAAATATTATTGAATTGCAAATTAACCTCATTACTCAAAAAGAAAGATACCAACCTATTTAACTTTTTCCATGGTGAGAGTAGTGTAATATCAAAATTGGATTTTATGAAAGAAAAATTAGTTATAAAAGTAGTCGAAAATTTAAAAAGATACGAGGTGGTTAAAGGCCTAGAATCCATGCGGTCTGTGTTGAGATAAGTTTAGGTACACCCCAAAGTGTTATTGTTATTGAGAGTTCATAAGGTTTGAAGCCGTCAAAGGATTACGTCGACATCTACATGTAGTATCTAAATTTTTTTTTAGAAGTATCGAATCGTATTTTAACTTATTAATGGCTGAGTCTAATTGAATTGTCGGATTTTGGATTCTATTAAATTTAGTAATTATGGTTTTTTTTTAAATAATAATGATGAATTAATTTACGGTTTTTTTTTAAATAATAATGTTGAATTAATTTACATAAATGATGTCAGTGAAAAATAAATATAAATATTTTTCTACCAATTTAACTAAATAATAATGAATTTTCTCCTAATATTCATAAATTTTAATAAACTTTTGTATACTAATAGAGATATTTTTTTAATGGATAATAGCTTATATAAATTCAGGTGTTCCACTATATGCGGATGAGTTATGTTCATGTTTAGGTTGAAAACATATAAACTTGTTACGAAGAAAAACATAAATTTAAACTTGTTACGAAGAAAAACATAAATTTTCATTTAATTATATAGTAAACCAGTAACATAAATTTATGTAAAATGATTTTTTTAATTGAAATCGTAAAATCCTTTTCGGTGTTTAGAAAGGGATAAGATGGGTATACATTTTTAGTCTCTGCTATCTGCAATGGCCAGGGACTATAGTAATCGATATCGCAATGTTTAGCATTAAGTGAGCTCCTTGTTTGATTTCCTCATCACTTATAATCAAAGTTTTTAATCACATATGGTTTCACCATGTTATTTGGCCTCTTCGTGAGGAAAACTGAGGCAAACCATATCTTATTTGCTTTTTAAAGGTGTTGTATTAATCGTATAAGTTCATAGCCTAGATTAATGTTAGCATTAGTCTCCAGTGTTAAATGTTATGTTATATGTTATACTTGTTTGGGTAATTAGGTAATTGGCTATGCCATATAGCCTGGCTCTACCACGTGCACACCATGCACCTACACCATGCATTGCTCTGTTTAACTTCCACCTACACACCGTGCATTTCCAGTTTCGTGTAATGCTCAACGGCCTTCACTTTTGCTGTTCTCCAGTCTTATTCAGTTGGATATGCTTTAGGCAGTGGCTTCTTCATGTGCCCACGCTTTAGGAAATTGAATCAGGAATTATGGTCTAATGTTATAGTTTCAGGCCTTCACTTTTCCTATTCTTCAGTCTTCCTGTTCTTCATTCAGGTGGATAGGATAAAGGCTGCGGCTTCTTCAAGTGCCCAGGCTGGCTTCAATTAAATCAGGAACTATTGCGGCTTCTTCATGTGCCCAGGATTGAGGCAGTTGAATCAGGAACTATGGTCTAATGTTATAGTTCCATTTCTTCACTTTTCCTGTTCTTCAGTCTTCCTGTTCTTCATTCAGGTGGACAGGCTTAAGGCTGTGGCTTCTTCAAGTGCCCAGGCTGGCTTCAATTGAATTAGGAACTATTGTCACAGCAATCAACCTGCTTCATCTTCACATCTTCGCAACCTCATGAGGTACAATTCTGAAATTAATATAGATTACAAATTATGAAATAAATTTAAACTACGATAAACAATAAGTAGCAATAAGTAATACAATAAACAATAAGTAGCAATAAGTAATTCATGCTTTTAAGAATTTTTTCTTACTTGCAAATTTCAGAAATAGCATTCAAATACACCATTTTTCTCTTTTCTCTCTTGAAGGTCTTATAGCTTTTCATTTTGTTTCAGATGTTTTGAATCTCATTTCAAAGACCAAATTGGGCAGTTTGATTGCACTGCTAGTCAGACAGAGGATGAGAACAGATTTGTATTTAATTTATATAGGGCTTCCCTCATTACCTTTCCAGGAGAGAAAGTCATGGATGAGGCTAAAACTTTCGCTGAAACATTCTCTACGAAATTTTTAAAAGAAGAAGAACTCTGGGAAGATTCAGCGTTTTGGAAATGGGAGTTTTAGAAGCGTTTGGAAAACCCTGTAGCCTAATCCAGTACTATTATCCAACTTATCCAACTTACTGATTGTGCTAGATTTTCTGTTTTTCCGAGTAACATTGGCATTTGATAATTACCCCATTATCAATTATCATTTTTCATTTTTCATCCAAAAATTAATATATGAGTGAAATCATATCCACATATATGTGCAAAAACAGACACAGTAAATAATACAAATTTGCAACATGCAACTATAGATTTAGATAAAATATTGTTAATATGAGAAAAATACCACGCCTCAAAGACACAGGTCATTGCTAACGAGAGTCGTCAGCCCCACAGACCAATAAAACTTGGCTAAGAAAATAGTGGTGTTCACTTGTGACACTCTGATGCTTATCCATTGTAGTAAGGTCTCAGAATGAAAGATTCCATTGCAGGTAAGGTCTCAGAATGCAGGATTCGATGCAACCCTTCGGCAAGACTCGACAACAATTGCAACTCATCCTCATTATATCTTCTCATATGACAAACAGGCAGAGAATGAATAAGAATATTGGGTTCACAATATGTGTGCACAGGATTTGGCAATTTGATATATGAAAAGGGAAAAGAAATTTCATGCATTCCAAGTACATAAATTATTCTTTTCTTAGCTGATCTTTCATGGTAATCTCGAGAGATATCTATTTTTAAGCATTGATAAACTTATTTCAAAGTTTTCCCTAGATTATTTTTTAAGCCAGGTTTTGAGCCAAATACGTGAAACAGAACGCAAATGGTAATGCATAAACAACCAAATGTTAATGCATGAACAACCATTTTGAATAGAAAGATGTATAATCACTTACAAATATGATAGAAATCTCATGGAGTTATGTTAGAACTCCCACTGATTTATTTGATCGTATTCAATGGCTATGCAGATTGAAGTTCTGATCCTATCACCTGTACAGATACTCTGTTAACCTGAACTGTAGGGTCTTAGTAACAACAAAAATCCAACTTACAATCAGTTCTCCACCAAACAAACAATACTGAGCTGCTTGCCAAGCAATATTGAGTTGTTTCATAGCTGGGCTGATATGCTTCCATCTGTAATGTACACATGCCAAGATGTCTCAACAATTGTTGATATGCTTGCACGTGGAATGCCAATTTGTTATGTACCCACATGATCGAGATTGATAATGATGAACAAATAGATCCTCTTGGAACATTGGTGGAATTTCTAGAATTGGTTTTTCTTTTTCACCACGAAATCTTTATAATTCAAGTCTGTCTGAAAGAAAAATAAGGCACACTGGTCAAAAGGAAAGGCACATTGGGTGGAATTCCATAGTGTTTTGATTCCGCTTTGAATGAGAAATATTGTATCATTTTTATAGGAAAAGTTGTCATGTTTGTATTTCTAGTGGTATTGATTCCTAGCTTTCCTATGTTCTTTTACGATGCGCGTGCTTTCCTGAGAATGATGACTGCTACATCCTTGGCAAATTCCCTGAGAACAACAATGCGTGTAGGGCGTGGGGTGAGACAATATGTTTAAAATGATGTTTCTGTACATTTTTTAGTTGCAAAGTTCTAGGGTGACAGATGTCCCTGGGCCAGTAGAGTTATCATAATTCATAGCCCACGTGCATACCACTATGGTTCTCGACTGGAGCATCAGGGAAGGCATATGTTGATCTCCTTCCAAGAAAGGTGTCACAAGACATTGATATTCCAACGACACATTTTCGAAGTGCTCTAGACTCGCATACCAATTTCTGTAGAATGCATGTATTTATATGACATGGTGGTGGAATTGTAAAACCAGTTCCTATTCTAGGAATGCGTGGAAATATTGTTAATTATGACCACAGTTCCATCACATGAGATTTAGCAAGGGGATAAAAAGTTTCATACTAGCTAGTAGTTTTTGTTGATATATAATTTGATCATGGTTCTAAATTGTGTGTAAAACTAACGTTCCTTTAAGGGTTTGTTTGTTTATTTTGGACATATGGCTTGTCCGAAGCCATTCTATCTCCAACTACAGTTTTGCATATTTTTTCTTTTTGCTATGTAACCGTGGCTACCCTGAGTCTTGTAACACTCAACTCTATTTGTGTAGATAATGTGTTTTCCTTTTTTCAATAATCAACTTTGGAAATATAGTTTGTATTTACACTGAGTTTCCCCACACTGAGTATTTCAAGCTATCCGTACTTTATAGAAATTATAAACGTTGTTCAAACAAATGATTTGAAATTGTTTCTAATAACACACTAGACTTGGTATTATTTTGCCAAGTTTTCCTTGATTGTACATAACGCAACTCTAGTGTTCAAATTAAACTCTGTATCCAATGGAAACAACAACAATTTCAATTAAACAAGAACAATTGCATTTCAATTTGAAAGCATAACACGGATGGCAGAGAACAAGGAGAGGGAGATCTGCTAGCATCCCAACTTCCTTCCAGCAGTGCCTTATTAGATTAGCTAGTCCAGTGTGTAGCAATCATTTGACCAACATAACCTTGAACTAAACTAAATTCGCCCTTGAAAATCTTCAAAAGCCTCCTTGGATTTTCGCAACACTGGTATCTAGTTTTCTTCAAGCCCCAGGTTGGGACTACCTGTGGTGAAGCTCCTCTTGTTAATGAAATGTTCTGCAGCTGAAATTTCTTTTTGTTTAATGTCCAGTTGACTTTTATTTCTTTTGAAAGGGCCATAGATCGATGGGAGACCATGTAAGATGAAGGTGGAAAAGATGCAACCGTGGGGAGACCATATAAAAATATGAAGGCGGGAATGATATGACTGTGGGGAATATTAAAGAAAGTTTAAGTTAATGTTTGACGTATTGGTTACGTGGAAAATTTCACTCAAGTGCTTTATTTATTGGGAAGATAATCGAATGAGATGGAGCTTAATTGTTCTTTCAATGCCACTGGGAGGATGTGATGTAACCTAAAGTAGGAGCATTCTCCGTCCATGCATAAGCTTGCACAATCAAAGAAATTTGGTTTTCATTTTCATTTTCGGATTTTTCACCATTAAATCTAATAAAAGGCATCCATCATTATTTTCATTGTTTTTGTCACGACCCCAATTATTTTTTCGTTAATTGGCAATCGTGCAGCACCGCCTAAGTAGCTAACATGTTCCACTGTTAAGTTACTTTGCAAACTACACCTAACATTCATCATTTTTCATCAACAATATTAATTTGCAGAATCCATTAACATCATAAACATTCAACATAAACATTTAACACAACAGAGAGGACATCATCATATGCAATAATAATCGTTTATTATGAATTTGTAGAAATACAAATAACCGGGAGCAAATGCTCCACCGATGCTATACCCATGTCGTTTGCCAATGGGTGCCTTCGTACACCCTCCACCCAAGTTCACCAACTGACGGGCGAGCGCCTTTGTGCAGCCCTCCACCCGCACTACTCGTTCACGAAGACTTCGTGCCAACTCTCGTGTCCGCCTGCCCGACGAGCGAGTGCATCAACCTGCAATTCTGCTCCTCCTATTACGGCTATCTCGCACTTCTACTTTGCACTTGTCGATGAGCATTGGTTGATCGAATGCCTCATCTCCCCAACCGCACCAGGTATTCATACGTTGCGTGGGCGAGTCATGCCACCCGGCCGACTCATTCACCTAGCTCGGCCGACTCGCTTTCGGTTTGAAAAACTCATTCCATATGTTGGTCGGCCCGCCCATCACATGGGACTGCCCCACCATTACTCGCCCGTTTCACAAACTCATATGGTCGGCTCGCGGGTGGCTCGTTTAGCCTGCTCGCGTATAAACTCACACAACCGCACCCTGTCTGCATTATTGCACCATCTGTTTGGTCGTGCTTTGACTCACGTGTTTAGTTTGTTCGTTTGGTAGGTGCGCCCGGGCGACTCGCCAGCCACAGGGCGTTACGTTCTCCCCCACCCAAAAGCATTGCCGTCCCCGACAATCTAGCTCTGCTCCATAGCTTCCTGTCATACTTCGCAATCTTCCACTTCCATCTCCAAAGCGAGTCCTCCGTTTCCCAGCTTTCCTCCTCCAATGCATTCTTCCATCTGACAAGAAATTCTCGTCTCATGTGGTAGCCAATCCCTATAGATCGAACACTCAGAATTTTGTCCATCTCTAGATTTGGCTTGTCCATAACAATGGCTGGTCCCCTCAATGGTTCAACGCTCTCCAGATGATCAACATCAAGTCTACATCTCTTCAACTAACTCATGTGAAAAATTGGATGCTTCATGTGCATATGGCGTGGAAGCTCCAGCTCATAAGCAACTTCCCCCACTCTCTTCTTCACCTGGAATGGTCCCTCATACTTCCTCATCAGTTTACTCGCAGTCCCCTTAGGTGGCTGAAAATGCTCTCCGCTAATCTTGAGAAACACTATATCTCCCACACTGAAGTGTGCATCCTGTCTTCGCTTATCTGCCCATTTCTTCATTCTCCTTGTAGCTTCGTGCAAGCGCGACCGTGCCAGCTCCAAGGTCTCATCCCAAGCCTTCATGAATTTCTTCGCATGAGGACTCCTCAATAAACCTCCTATGACTATGTTATGCGATGTGACTAGCATCTGTCCATTCACCAACTCAAATGGACTATACCCCGTCACGGAACTCTTTTGTATGTTGTAGCTAAACTAAGTCACATCCAAGAGTTCAAGCCAATTCTTCTGATCAGCCGTCACATAAAGTCTCAAGTAATCCTCCAGCAATGCGTTGATCCTCTTGGTCTGTCCATTTGTCTGCAGATGGTAACTCGAACTCATCAATAACTCTGTCCCGAATAACTTGAACAATGTGGTCCAAAATCTACCTATAAATCGCGGATCTCGGTCCGACACAATGCTTAATGGCATCCCCCAATACTTCACTATGTTCTTGCAGAACAACTTTGCAGTCCGCTCAGCTCCACATGGTATCTTTGTTGGAACAAAGACAACATACCTGGAAAAACAATCAACCACGACCATTATCCCATTATACCCATGAACCTGTGGCAACTGGGTGATGAAGCCCATCGAGACACTCATCTAGGGTCTGTCAGGAATTGGTAAAGGCTGCAATAGACCTACTTGCCTCTATGTATCCAATTTTTCTTGCTGAAAAATGATGCACGTACGTACATACTCCTCTACATCCTCCCGCATTTTCTCCCAAAAGAATCCTCTCTCCAACAATGCCAAAGAACAACGCTGCTCTGGGTGGCCAGCCCACGGTGAGTCACGGCACTCCTTCAAAACGTGCCTCCTAAGCCTAGATGACTTTGGAACATAGAGCCAGTTTCAAAAGAACAAGAATCCATCTCGGAGAAATAACTTTCATGTCTTCCCATCCTTTATCTGCTTCACTATATTCTGCACTTGAGTATCAGTCTCAACACTCTCCTTGAGCTTATTCTGCATCTCTTCTAACATCTGAATTCGATTCCTACTCCTTGCTAACCGCTCTTCTCCTTCAAATGCTACAAGTTGTCCCTTCCTGCTAAGGGCATCTGCTACCACATTGAGTCTCCCCGGCCTCTACTCAATAGTCATGTCGAATTCTTCCAATAAGTCCTTCAAACGAGCTTGCTTTGCAAAAAGCTTTGGTTGTGATGTAAAATAACTTGCTGCAACGTTGTCCATCTTGACAACAAACGGTTTCCCAATCAGGTAATGCCTCCACACGTGAAGATAGTGAATGATCGAAGTCATCTCCTTCTCATGGACCAGATACCTCCATTCTCTATCCTGCAACTTCCGACTCTCGTACGCCACTGGATGCCCATCCTGCATAAGAACCCCTCCTAAGGCAAAATCTGAAGCATCTGTGTGTACCTCAAATGGTCGCTCGAAGTCCAGCAACTTCAGTATCGGTGTTGTAACCATCCTCTTCTTTAAGTCATCAAATGCCGCCTAACATTTGTCCGTCCAACTCCATCTCTTCTCTTTCTTCAACAGGTCTGTCAGTGATGCCGTTACCTTGGAGTACCCCTTTACAAACTTCCATTGGTAGTTGGTCATGCCCCAAAACACCCTCATCTCGTGGATATTCTTCAGTTCAACCCAGTCCTCAATTGCCTTCACCGTGCTCGGCTCCATCCATTTGTACCCTTGACCCACTATATGTCCAAGGAACGGAATCTCAGTCTGAGCGAACACACACATAGACTTCTTCAAGTACAACTAATTTTCCTCCAATGCCTCGAACACCATTGCCATGTGCTTCTTATGATCCTACATGTTGTCACTGTACACCAATATATCATCCATGTACACTACTATGAACAAATCCAAGTATGGACGTAGAACATCATTCATCAAAGTGTAAAACGTAGCAGGAGCATTGCACAACCTGAATGGCATAACAAGGAATTCAAAACTACCATACCTCATTACTATCACAGTGTTCTTCTTGTCTCCTTCAGCTATCTGCACCTGATAATACCCATGCCTCAAGTCCAGCTTGGAAAACACTCGAGCTTTCGCAAGCTTGTTGAAGCAATCAATAGCCAATGGCAAAGGATACCTATTCCTTACCGTCTGCTTGTTCAGTGCACGGTAATCACAGCACACCCATAGCTCATTCGAATCCTTCTTCCGCTAGAACAATATCGGAGCTCCATAGGGGGACCTTGAAGGTCTGATGAAACCTGCATCAGTTAACTCCTTTAACTGTCATTTCAACTCCTCCAACTCAGGTCCTGACAACCGATAAGGTGCTTTAGTCGGAGGTTGCTTCCCTGGCTCAAGCTCTATGCTATGGTCCACTGCACACCTTGGTGGAAGCTTCTTTGGTAGCTCATCAGGCATCAAATCTACATATTTGGCCAATACCTTAGAAATCTCGGCTGGAACAGGCATCCCCACTCCATCACCTTCGACTCCCTTGAACATAATCACATATGTCACCATATCTGACTCCTTCATAGCCTTCTTCAAACTCAGTGCAGAAACATGTTGCACCTTGACTTCCTGCCTTTGCCTATGAGTGGGAAAAGTCCAAGTCTGTGACTGTCCAACTAGCAACACCTCATCACAAAAGGGGACAACTATTGCCTTGTTGCCCCTCAAGCAATCTTGCCCCAGTATCATATCAAAGTCATTCATCTCCACCACAGTGAAGTCCAACTGACCCTTCCACTCTTTTATCTACATAAGCACTTCGTGTGCCAAACCTGCCACTTTAACTCTAGAGTTCATCACCTTGACTTCCACATTTTATGGGAAGATCATCAATCCAACCTCTTTTGCTAACCATGTCATCATGAAGTTATGAGTGGCCCCTATGTCCACCAGAGCTTGAATGGTCTTGCCATGAACCATCAAGTCCATGAAACCTAGACTATTAATCCACGATTTCTCCATAAATTTTCCCTGCATACATGTCTGTTCTCTGCAAGTAGTTCTGATACCATCTGTCACACCCCCAATTCTTTTTTCGTTAATTGGCAACTGTGCGGCACCACCGAAGTAGCTAACATATTCCATTGTTAAGTTACTTTGCAAACTACGCCTAACATTCATCATTTTTCATTAACAATATTAATGTGAAGAATCCATTAACATCATAAACATTCAACATTAACATTTAACACAACAGAGAGGACACCATCATATGCAATACTAATCTTTTATTATGAATTTGTAGAAATACAAATGAATCGGAGCAAATTCTCCACCGGTGTTATACCCGTGTCGTTTACCAACGGGCGCCCACCTTGTGCACGCCTTCCATGGTGGTCATTCCCCACACAATCCACACTTCATTGTTTCAACCAACAAACTCCTTGCACGAGTCAGGCTGGCGCACCTTCGTGCGGACCTCCACTGGAACTCCTTCAGCTGAGTTTGTTTCACTGTCGTGCGAGCGCCTTCGTGCAGCCCTCCACCCGAGTTCACCGTCAGGCGGGCGCCTTCGTGAACCCTCCACCTGAGTTCACCAACCAATGGGTGGGCACCTTCGTGCAACTTTCCACCTGCACTTCCAACCGACAGGCGAGCGCCTTCGTGCAGCCCTCCACCTGCACTACCTATTCACCAAGACTTTGTGCCAACTCTCTTGTCCATCTGCCCGATGAGCGGGCACATCAACCTGTAGTTCTGCGCCTCCCGCTGTGGCTACCTCACACTTCTCCTTCACACTTGTTGATGAGCGTTGGTTGATCGAATGCCTCATCTCCCCAACCGCACCAAGTATTCATATGGTGTGTGGGCGAGTTGTGCCACCCGGCCGACTCGTTCACCTAGCTCGGCCGACTTGCCTTCGGTTTGCAAAATTCGTTCAATATGTTGGTCAGCCCACCCATCACACAAGACCGCCCCACCATTACTCGCCTGTTTCACAAACTCGTATGGTCGGCCCGCGGGTGGCTTGTTCAGCCTGCCCACGTACAAACTCACACAACCACACCATGTCCGCATTGTTGCACCGTCCGTTTGGTCGTGCTCTGACTCGCGCATTTAGTTCGTTCGTTCGGTGGGCGCACCCGGGTGACTCGCCAGCCGTAGGGCGTTATAGTTTTGGTCTCGAGGTATTGGAGATTGAGGCCTCTGATGAAAGTTATTATTATTATTTTTATGTCTAGGTTTCTCAATAATAATAATTTAATTTAATATAAATTTAAAATTACAATAAGTTGAAATATTAATAAAGATGATTAAATTGGTGTATAATTTATTTAGTAATTTTTTTGAATATATATTTGTAATATTTTTTTGAAATGTAATAATTAATATTTATAATCAAAATAGAGTTTACATAGAATATATCACCAATATATCTAGATTTTCTAAGCAACACAAAAGAAGAAAAAAACTTGACTACCTATAATGCTTATTATCGTAATATATTGCAAAACTACAGACCCTACTATGATTGACGACTGCATACATGGAAACTTCAACATAAATACATAAGATAGTTGTAGGATAACCACTACGATGATTATATACATGACAACTTCAACGTAAATACATAAGATAGTTGTAGGATAACTACTACGATGATTGTATACATGACAACTTCAGCAAAAATACATCAGATAGTTGTAGGATAAATACTACCGGAAAGGAGAAACAATCAATCCTTATGATGAAAGTAAAGGGGAACCAACCATAGACCGATATGACACACACTCGAGGCCTTGCGTCAGTCTTTCATAACAACTACTTCAGAGGAAACCATGTGAAACCTTTAATCCATATGGCCACCAAGATATATACATGAGATTCCTAGGACCATAAAGAGCTAGAGCTGCAATAACCAAAGGAAGCAATAATTGGAAAAGATTTCAAACATTGAAACAATGTGCAATACCTCTAGCATGACAAAAGTGCAAACTTTGAAACTTTGTGCAATGCAACCAACACCAAAAGACTGCAAACATTCCTTATGACCAATACATCTCTAACGAGCTAGAGGAAAACAAATCCATATTCCATAGCACAATAGAGCAAATATGAACTATTTTGCAAAGAGCACATGAGATAATAACAATCTAGAAAAGAACCATATGCATAAAAAAACGTAGAGTTGTCCACAAAAATAGGGACAAGAATAACAGTGTAGAGAGAAGCACTAAGACAATATCACCAACAGAACAATGAGAGCAATAACCATCAAACCTCGAACAAGAAAAAAATTCCCCATACCAAAAGTCAATACCAATATCACCACTGAACTACCTATAAGAACAGTAGTGAGGCACTAAAGGATGCACACTAAAAATTTATAGCAGAACACCAGGAAACCAACCGTCGTTAATCTTGATCAAAAGAATGTATGGTAGGAGCCTGCCCACTATCAACACGAGAATATGTGAGGTTTCCATAGGTATAATCACACACCACGAAGTCTTCCACATAAGCCAAGCGAGAGTCGAAATTATCCAAATAGAATATATGATTGCACATCATATGCTTGATATTCTCCAATGAGGAGTACACTTGATATATTATAGTATTCCACTTTATTGTGCTTATAAATAAGATGTAGCAAGGTAGTCATTTATTAATTTAAGACCAATGAATTCAAAAAATGAATCCTTCTATTCCTAAATTTTCCGTATGTTCCCTATCTCTTTGCTTTCTGACAAGAAATTTTCCTTCCTAAATTCCAGAGGAATAACATCAAATAAGGTAGCGATGGAATCATAGGCAAACGGATGACTCTTTTTATTTGCTACATTGCCTCTGCCACCCCTCCTACTACATATTCTCTATTTATGAGGCATGAATGTAGTAACCAATAAACACTGAGAAAAATGAGAACAAGGAGTGAAATAACCTCTTCTTATAAAGAAGGAAAAAGCGACAAGATACAAGACCTTGAACACCTGACCTTAGAACTACTAAATGATCGCCAAAATGCCACACCATAAGAGTGAATTCCAACAAATTATTGATTATCACACAACTCAGAAACATGACACAAGCTAACTGCAAACAATGAAATTGCTTAATCCATGGACTTAATTCTAAGGAGCTCGGACAATATCCAGAACCCTTAACGTTTCCAACTCAGACCAGACTGTGAAAAATTAACCAAATTAGAATGGAACAAGTAAAATAGATCCCATAAAACTAAACCCTTTTGAAATAGAGCACAAAGCATAAAAATCAAAATAACCCAAATAACTGCATACTCTTTAAGTGATTCATACCTAAACAAATAGAGTAATCGAGAATCTACCCTTAAGAACCTAGGCAAGTAAAATGATAGAACATACATAACAAAAAGGAAACACCACACCAACAAATGTGGAATGAATTCCTTGATAAACTTTTGCAAACTTAAAGGAACAATGTGGCATAACCAATCACTCACCAACCTGTAGAACAACTTATTGTGCCACTCCAAAATGTAGAAATTGGAATAAAATATTATTAGCTAAAAGCAGTTAAAGGAGGAAACGGAATTCTCCTCACCTCCTTGCACACATACCTTGTACCACAACCTTTTGAGCATCATAACTTCCACTTTAAATCGACAAATCTACTTGGGTGAAAATGTTATGTTGGGTTACACTTTTGTTGGAATTTCTCATGAAAAATTCAAAATTGTACTTTTTCGGCTGAATTATTTAAAAAATTTCGTTTGAACTTCATTTTTTGGTTGAACAATTATATTTAACTTTTGGCAGAAAAATTGGCCATTTAAATTAATGACAACCGTACAACGTATTTTTTTATTGGTGGGGGGAAAATCCAATGACTATATTTTTCAACCAAACAAAGTTTTTCGGCCAAAAAAAAATTTAGTCTTACATGCACTAAAGATGTGGTGTCATTATTTATTAGGAAAGAAATTACTCTTGTCACTGATCATATTAGTTTCAGGCATTTTGTTAGCCAACATATTTGAATGTAAGACAGGAAAGATGGATGACCTTTTTGAGTGAATTTGAGTTTGATGGAAAACACATCAAAGTGAAAGAGAATAAAATGGCAGATGAATTGAGTAGAAATGCACATCAAATCACTAAAAATTACAGTAAGCAATGAAAAAACGGATTTTATGGAAAAAAATCCAAACAATGGCCTTGAAGGGTGAAGTTTATGAGAAAGTAATCTGAATAATCTGAATATGAAAAAAATAAGAATGATTTTCTAATATACAATAATAGAATATATATTCCTTATGTACCTAAACAATGTCGGTTTTAGATGAGCACCAGAGGAAGGTATTTTTAGCTCATCTAGGGTACCTGGAGATCATTACAACAGTTACAAAAGAGTTATTTTGTCTTGCACTGAATGAGGAAGTAGTTAAATACTTGGAAATGTGTTTAGAGTGCCATCAAGTCAAAGTAGAATACTCTTTTCCCATTCGAGAAGGGAAATTAGAAATTATTTCTTTGGACTTCATCACTGACTACCTATAACCAAGAAGTAGTGTGATCCAATTATGGTGTCGGTGGACATGTTGATAAATTCAACTCACTTTATGTGATTCCACTCCACATACATAGTAGTGCATATATAATATTTTTCTATGAAAGTAATCTTTGGGTTGCATGGAGGACTAGAAATAGTTATATTAGACTGAGATGTAAAGTTTATTTATGATTTCTAGAAAACATTGTATGCATGGATGGGTACGCAATGAAATTTCATCACAACCTACCATTCTCAAATAGATGGGAAGATAGAGAAAAAAAATTAGATATCGCAGTATATGTTGCATATGTATGTGACCGACCATCCCACGAAGTGGTAATACTACTTGTACTTGGTAGAATTTTCCTATAAAAACAACAACTAGGCATCCATTAAGATGATTCCATTCAAATTTCTGTATGGACATGAGTGTGACACTCCCTTAAGATAGGGTCATCCAGAAGATATGATGGTTTTAGGATAGATCTTCTGAAAGATATGGGACAACTTGTTAAAAAAATAAGAAAGTATCCCAAGACACGCAGAAGAGTTATGCAGACCAAAAAAAATTGCATAGAGTGTACAGTGTGGGGGAGCATGCTTACATTAATGTTAAACCAAAGAAGAGTACTATGAGATTGGGAACCTATGCTAAGTTAGCACCCAGGTTTTATAAACAATTTGAGATACTAGCTAGAGTATGACTAGTCACATGGAGTGGAAACTCTTGTCGCTTTCTATTATGGTGTGGAGTGGTGTTGTTAATATCAAAAACTGGGCTATGAATTTTATCAAATACTATTCTTCCTGCATGAAATTCTTGATGTCAAAAACATTATTAAGAACCGAGGACGTCATAATATATTTATCTTTTCCTCACCAATCACATATCTCATATACACCAATGTATATGAAGCAAAATCACACTTCTTGACATTTCCTAGTGGCTGGGGCTTTTCTAATGTCTGTAGCACCTACATGGAATGTGAGATATGTTTCTTTTACGTAGAAATTCATACTAGTATATCATCGGCATGGAAAATAAAAAATAACAAACAAATTTATGAAATACTGCCATATTTCATTCATTTATCTCATAAACATAGTTGATGCATTACATAGGATAAACGACCTGACTAAACATTCATAGAAACCTTAGTTAGTTTTGGAAGTTGTTGGTCAGTATATTCGCTTGTTTTAACATATTTTTATGCACTTCACCTTACCCATTTCATCAAACTGTCAAAAGCAGCAATTCCCGGTGGTCGAATTACAGAGGCATAACGTGAATAACACATGTATCCAAAAGAGAACGACTAAGGGAAGATTTAGGCGCTATAAAATTGTGTGAATTATCAAAAACAATAATAGTTTGAGCATGCACCATCTAATTTGGTGCAGCTGCATGTACTAACAGGGTTGCAAAGTCATGGCCAGCCTATTGTGTTTTTACGGTGACTTTCTATATAACTGAGCTGAACATATTATATTTATCCAGACATTATCGTTTGATCCTATGTCTCAATTTTATATTGGAGGTTTGTTTTGGGATCCTCCAGAAAATCTAATCGTATATAAGATATAATACTACATGGGTGTGGGTATGGGTAAAAGTAAAATAAATAAATATATGCTATTTTTGCAACATCATTATATTGAGAAATAGCATATTTGTGGTTAGGCGGAGGATCGCCGTGATCCATGTCGTCACTAGTATCAACGGTAAGCTTAATATAATGAAATAAACTGTTTTAGATATAATGAAATAAACTGTTTTAAGATCCAGAAGCATATGGGAGTATTTGGAGTATCTGGGAGTAATGAAAGCTTGATTTTTAAGTAATATCACCAGTAGATCATTTCAGGAAAAATTTAAATCATCTAAGATTTAATACAAATTCTGAAATATACATATTACTATATTTTTCAAATCACATGGCGGACCAAACTGATGCGAGAAAAATGGAAGATGAATTCTCTGATAATTACAATTTACAGTTGAATTTTTCAGAAGTATCCAATCTTATTTTAGTTTATTAATAATTGAATTTAACTAAATGGTTGGATATCAAATTTTGTCAAATTTGATAATTATTAATAATTTTAATTTTATTATGGTTTTCCTTGAATAATATTGATGATTCAATTTATATACATAAATATCAGCAAAAAATAATGATCTCTACTAATTGAAATAAATTATAATAAATTTTCCCAAAACATTCATAAATTTTCATAATTTTTTTTACTTTTCTATACTATTTTTTTTAATTAAAAGATTTTTTTTTAATGGACAATAACTGATATAAATTCAGGTGTTCCACCCTATGCCGATGAGTTATGTTGAAAACATATAAAATTGTTACGAAGAAAAACATAAATTTTTATTTCATTATTTAATAAACGAGTAACATAAATTTATGTAAAATGATTTTCTTTATTGAAATTGTAAAATCCTTTTCGGTGCTTAGAAAGGGAGAAGATGGGTATACATGTTTAATGAAATGTTCTACAGCTGATATTTATTTTCCATTAATGTCCATAGATCGATGGGAGACCATATAAGAAGATGAAGGTGGCAGAAAGTTTAAGGTAATGTTCGACAAATTGTTTACGTGGCAAATTTCACTCAAATTTCACTCAAACACCATAAATTTATTGGGAAGATAATCGACTGAGATGGAGCGTCATTGTTCCTTCAATGCTATTGGGAGGAGGTGATGTAACGTAAAGTCGGAGTATTCTGGGGCAATGCATAAGCTTGCACAATCGAAGAAATTTCGTTTTCATTCTCATTTCCAGATTTTTCCCCATTAAAACCAATAACGGACTCCATCGTTCCTTTCACTGTTTTGGTCTCGAGGTATTGGAGGTTGACGACTAGGATAAAAGTTATTATTATTATTTTTCCCTTTGGGTTTCTCAATAATAATAATTTAATTTAATTTGAAAATTATAATAAATTAAAATATTAATAAAGATGATTAAATTGGGGTATAATTTTTTAAATATATTTGTAATTTTTTTGGTTGAATTGTAATATTTAGTATTTATAATTAAAATAGAGTTTACATAGAATATATCATTAGTATATTTATATTTTCTCAACAACACAAAAGAAGCATTTTTTTTTTTACCACCTATGATGTTGATTATTGCAATATATTCCAAAACTATAGATACCATGATTGATGATTGTATACATATAACTTCAACATAAATACATAAGATAGTTGTAGGATAACTACTACGATGATTGTATACATGACAATTTCGACATAAATACATAAGATAATTGTAGGATAACTACTATGAGAAAGGAGAAATAATCAATCTTTATAATGAAAGTAAAGGAGAACCAAACATAGACTATTATGACACACACTCTTGACCTTGCGTTAGTCTTTTATAACCACTGCTTTAGAAGAAACCATGTGAAACCTTGTCTCCATATGGCCATCAAGAGGTATACATAAGATGTCTAGGACCATAAAGTTCTAGAGCTGCAATAACCAAAAGATGCAATAATTGGCAAAAGTTTCAAACATTGAAACAATGTGCAATACCTCCAGCATGACAAAAGTGCAAACATTGAAACTTTGTGCAATGCTTCAAACATCAAAATAGTGGCAACATTCCTTGTGACGAATACATCTCTCGCGAGCTAGAGGAAAACCAATCCATAATTCATAGCACAACATAGTAAAGATGATCTATTTGCAAAGAGCGCATGAGACAATAACGACCAAGAAAAGAAACATATGCATCAAAAACATAGAGTTGTCCACAAAAATAGGGACAAGGATAAAAGTCTAGAGAGAAGCACTAAGACAATATCACCAACACAACAATGAGAGCCATAACCATCCAACTTTGAACTAGAAACAAATTGCCCATACCAAAAGTCAATACCAACGTCACCACTGAACTACCTATAAGAAGAGTAGTGAGGCACTGAAGGATGCATACTAAAAATTTATGGAAAAACTTCAGGAAACCAACCATCATTAATCTTGAACAGAGGAATTTATGGTAGCATCTTGCCCACTATCAACACGAGGATATGTGAGGTCTCCAATGCTAGAATCACTCACCATGACACCTTCCACATAAGCCAAGCGAGAGTGCAAGTTATCCAAATAGAATCTTTGATTGCACATCATATGCTTGATATCCTCCGATGAGGAGTGCACTTGATACATTGTAGTGCTCTACTTTTTTGTCCTTATAAAGAAGGTATAGCAAGGTAGTCATTTATTAATGTAAGACTAGCGAACTCATAAAATGAAGCCTTCTATTCCTAAATTTTCTAGGGGTTTGAAACCCATTTCATATCTTCCCCCACCAACTAAAAATATGAGTGACATGGTTGGTTCCTTGTCTCTTTTCTTTCCGAGAACAAAATTTCATCCCTAACTTCTAGAGGAATAACATCAAAGAAGGTAGTGATGGAATCATAGGAAAAATGATGACTCCTTTTATTTGCTACATTGCCTCTTCCACCCCTCCTACTAGACATTATCTATCTAGGAGTCATGAATGTAGTAACCACTGAACACTGAGAAAATGAGAACAGGGAGTGAAAAAACCTCTGCCTATAAATCCAAAAAAAGGACAAGATACAACATAAATCATCATTAAAATGCTACACCTTAAGAGTGAATTCGAGTAAATTATCGATCATCACACAACTCATAAACATGACACAACCAAACCACAAACGATGAAATTTCTTGATCCGTGGACTTAATTCTAACGAGCTCAGACAATATCCAGAACACTTGATGTTTCCAACTCATACCAGATTATGAAAATTTAACCAAATTAGAATGGCATAGGTAAAATAGATCCCATAAAACTAAACCAAAACATTAAACCCTTTTGAAATAGATTACAAAGAATAAAAATCAAAATAAGCCAAATAACTGTGAACTCTCTAAGTGATTGGGACCTAAAAAAACAGAGTAATCAAGAATCAACCCTCAAGAACCTAGGCAAGTGAAATCATAGAACATACTTGACAAAAACAAAACACCAAACCAAAAAATGCGGAATGAAGTCCTTGATAAATTTTGACAAACTTACTAGAACAATGTGGCATAACCATTCACTCATTAGTAGGTAGAACAATTTACTGTGCCGCTTCAGAATTTAGAAATTGGAACAAAATATTATCAGCTGAAAATAATTAAAGGAGGAAGAGGAATTGTCCTCACCTCCTTGCACACATACCTTATACCATATCCTTATTAGCATCATAACCACCACTTTAGATTGACAAACCTACCTAGGAGAAAATGTGAAGTTGGGTTACGCTTTTGTTGGAATTGCTCGCCAAAATTCAAAATTGTACCTTTTCAGCTAATGTGTTGAAATTTATTTTTTTTTAAATTTCATTTTTCAGCCAAACAGTTAAATTTAATGTTTGGCCAAAAAATTGGCCATTTAAATTAACGACAACTGTGCAATAGATTTTTTGTCGGTGCGGGAAAATCCAACAAAGCAATTTTTTCAGCCAAAAAAGATTTTTGATTGAACATGTTTTACAGTCCAAAATTTTTTATGATCGAAAAAACTTATATGTATATATGTGGGTCTTGAGATCGTTTCATACTTTTCTGCAGTTTTTTGTTCGACAGTGGTTTATTCGTTCATTCGCAGTTTTTTTGGAAATGTTATGGTAAAATTGTTGTTGCATTAGAGAAATTTGTGAAGTGTCAGAACTTGTTCTTTTTTGGATTGTTGTTTTTTTGAGTTCTTGTTTTTATTTTTCTTTCTTTTTTTTTGTTGAAATTTTTTGTGTTTTTGCAAGATTGTTGGGCACCGGAGGAGTTCGTGCACATCATCTGTGCTAGAGGAATTCTATTTGTCTTTCGTACTCTTGTCAATCTAACCACACAATATAAAAAAACCATGTAATGACCATGAGACTTACATGGAGCATAATCACCATGGTGATATTGACTAGATTTTTTTATCCTCTCACTATCTATTTGTGAAACCAACAAATTGAAGAAACATAGACACCTTCATAATAGTACATCAATACACACCTTAATTTCCAATTGAATAATCGATAATTCATAGAAGCATTGTTCATTGTGAGGAAAAGGAGAAAATGTGTGATTTCAAGATCAACGGTGCAGATTCTTCCCAATACTCTCTCTCTCTCTCTCTCTCTCTCTCTCTCTCTCTCTCTCGTTATATATATATATATATATATACCTTTCAACAAGAATCATAATATATCTTCTTTATTGTAATCAAGTTGTAGTGTTTGGACACATTATGTGGGCTTAGAATGAAGTTCATTGCTGTGTCAAAGCATTTTGTATACGGTGTACTCAATTTTTAAAATATAACAACATGTGTTGGTATATGGCCTTTTGTTTACTTTATTTGAAAAGTTTCTCCTATATTGTTTCTTTATTATTGCCACACATGGTTTAAACTTCTCCCAAAATTTTTTACCCAACATTTTTAA
Organism: Pinus tabuliformis; assembly: GCA_031772625.1. NCBI lineage: Eukaryota > Viridiplantae > Streptophyta > Pinopsida > Pinales > Pinaceae > Pinus > Pinus tabuliformis. The sequence continues at coordinate 875,638,201 of CM062819.1, read as the reverse complement.
TGTTCCATACTTATTCATAGGGGTTTCCTTTAATCAAAATTACTTGACCTTCAACATTTTCATAAACATATTTTCCTGGAACAATCTTGGATTCCTTGACATCTTCACTTAGGAATAACCCAAAAAAAGGAGCAATCATTATTTGACAGTGAATTTACTGGACCTTGTATTGGAACATCATGAATATAATGCTCTAAATGTAGTCTGCTATTTTAGTCAATGAGAAAGGGTTGTATCTCTTCTTATCGAATTCCCATAATGAAATTGCAATTTTCCTTGTTCCATATCTCTTTGTGAGCTTAAGTAAACTTTCTCAAATTCTCCAAAATAAGGTTGAAACCATAGACAAGTCATGACATAAGAGCTCACATATAAAGTTGGATAGTTCTACATTAAATATTTACCTATCCTTGATATTAAAAAAAAAATCGCTTTGGGTTGCATATTTTACTCTAATATAATCGCTAGAACAATTCCTTGATGACTTAGCTTTACCAGTAAAAGAGGTGTCATCATTAGTCTTCATTGTAACATATTCTCCTCTGCATAAGATGTTAAAATTCTACTGGGATGCTCCAAATCAAGTATTCCTCACGAGATGGAGTAAGGGTTGTCAATTCCCATTGTTTCTAACAACCTTGGTCTTTAGGTTATTTGTGACTGTTTTTTTGGTACAAGTTGGAAATGAAAGTCTTGCCCATGCACACATCCTTAGAACATACACCTAAAATTATTGGACATTTGTGACATTCTATGACAAATATGTGTTCCTCTTATGAGCATCCACTTTCCAAGAAGAATTGTCACTATCTATGTTTGTTGATCCCTCTGACAATACTCTGAGAGTAACACTTCAATATGTAGTGGAAAACCATGAAGGAATAAGAAAAATTCCATTTCAAGTCACTTTCTAGCCATTCTGTTGGTTTTCTATCAGAAGCGAAAGTATTTTAAGAATTTTCTAAATCTTGTTCATTATAACCTAGTGCATGGTCTTTGTGCAAAGAAAATTCCTGATGAAAATCATTTCTGGAACTACCCTCTGAATGTATGTTCACTATTCCTTCACTTAGTTCCCTTTATGTGAGTTACTTTGGGTCTCAAGTAAATCTAGTTTATCATTACTTTGAAAATGATTAATTTGCATCCATGACAAATCAAAAGGGTGTTTGTGGTTATTATTAGAGCTCTTATCTTCCGTATGAATGTCAACATCATCAATACCATCATCATACTCGTAATCTACATCAACCTGCTCATGCTCATATGACTGTGAAGTATTCTTAATTTTTCCTTCAATCAATGTGGCCTTTTCTCCAACATGATTTTTGACATCAATGAGAAGTGTAAGCAAAACAAAGGAAAACCATCTTCTATATGTTAAAAATCGTAAGGTACATTTCAAAAAATAAAATCATAACAAGTCAAAATCCACAGAAACACCTTACAATGTATCAATAAGTTTCTGTTATGCAACCAACTCGCAAAAATGAAGAAAAGATAGATCAATGACCTCAAAATTAGCCTCTTCGAAGGGGAAACCTCCTTTAAATTACACAAATGAAGAATTCTTGGATGATACAAATGACAAGTCCTCCTTCCTATATATAGGAGTCTAAGGGGTAACAATATAATTAGAGTTGACATAACAATAATAATGTTAGGGCACAACAATAACAATAGTGGGCTTCTATGGGGCACAGTAATAATAACAATATGGGGACAACATGGGCACAACAATAACAATAAGGGGCTACAATGACAATACTAATAAGGGAATACACTATTATTATTCGGACCTAACATGCCCCTCTCCTTCATAAAAGTGTTGTTCTTAATGCTTGAGTAGTTATGGATATTTTTGTATAAAATTCTCATCCTCCCATGTGCAATCTTCAGTGGGTAAATTCTTCCACTTGATGAGATACTCTGAAATTGGTCAATTTAGTAGTTGTTGAGTTCTTGTTTCTGTGACTGCTTCACATTCCAATATGATTTTTTCCTTCCTCGTCAAGTTCTAGAAATAGTTTTTGAACTAAGTGCTTGTCACCTATAACCTTATTTAAGTATGAAGCATGGAAAACTGGGTGCACTCAAGAAGATGTAGGAAGTTCCAATTTGTATGCCATAGTACCAATACTTTGCAACACTTGTATAGACCATAATACTTTTGTGATAATTTACTATCCTTCTTAGATTGCTTGAGGGACATTTGTTTGTACAGTTGTATCCATAGAAATACCAAGTCACCTATGTCAAAACTTCTTTCATTGCAATGTTGATCTGCCTGTTGTTTCATTCTATTCTGTGCCAAAATGAGGTTATCCTTTAAGAGTTGGAGAACATGTTATTGATACTCGATGTGATCTTCCACTTCTTGAGCCTTAGAATTTTCTCTTAAATATGATGTGATGGATGGTCGATGGTATCCTTAAAGTGCTATAAATGGGGTCATTTTTGCTTAAGTATAGAAGGAAGTGTTATACCATTATTTAGCCAGAGGGAGCCAATTGACCCATTGTGTCTGTTTATCAAATACAAAGAAGTGAAAATATCCTTCAAAACATTTTTTTACTATCTCAGTTTGCCCATGAGATTGAGAATGATAAGATGAGCTATGAGCTAACTAAGTACCTAGACAAGAAAGTAATTTTTTTCCAAAAATTTCCAGTGAAAATGGGATCTCTGTTGCTTATAATAATCTTTGGGTTTCCATTTAGCTTTTGAATTGTTTCCATAAATGCACTAGAAACTATACTCACTTTAAGTGGATGAGATAATGCACAAAAGTGTGCATACTTGGTAAGTCTATCAACTACCACCATGATGACATTCTTCCCTTCGGACATGGGTAAACCTGTGATAAAATCCATTGAAACCTCCTTTGAACGTTGACTTGGAATGGATGAAGTTTGTAATAGATCAGGGGTCTTAATTGTTCCATCTTTAGTTTGTTGGAAAACCAAACATTCCACCACAAAGTTTTGAATATCAAATTTAAGTCCATCCCAAAAAAAATCCTTCTTAACCCTGTGGTAAGTCTTATAAGATATTGTGTGCCTTCCTAAGGGAGAGGTGTTGAATTTGATAACAATATCTTGTTTGAGTTAGGAATTCTTAGAGAGGTATAAGTGATCTTTGTACCCTAATGAATCATATTTCTAGCTAAATGTATCAAATGTACTTGGATCCTATTGTACCTTTTGAATGAGTGCCCACACTTCTTCATCATTCTTCCATTTATCCCTTGCTTCGTTTATCCAATCTGGCTGGATAATAGAAATGACACAAAGAAATGCTTCCACATACTCATCCTTTCTTGAGAGTGCATCTGCAACAAAATTTTGCTTCCCCTTTTTGTACATGATTTCAATGTCATAACCCAAAATCTTTGTGACCAATTTTTGCTACTCTTACAAAGATAATCTTTGTTCTAAAAAGTATTTAAGACTATCATGATCTATTTTTACCTTGAAGTTTCTTCCCATTTGTTAAGGTCGCCATTTCTTAAGTGCATGTAGTATTTCAAACATTTCCTTCTCATAAATAGCTTTTTGTAAATACTTTTCTTTGATTGGACAACTTTAAAAAGCAATGGGTCTTTTGAATTGCATTAAAACAACCCCAATTCCATTTCCTAAGGCATCACATTCCACAATAAACATTTTTGAGAAGTCTGGCATAGCTAATACCGATGCTTGGCACATTTCCTCTTTAATATGTCCAAAGCCTTCGTTTGTTCTGGAGTCCACGAAAATGCGTCTTTCTTCAATAATGTTGTTAGAGATGTTGTTATTCTTCCATAATTCTTAACAAACTTACGATAATACCCTTTCAACCCAAGAAATCTTCGCAGATGCTTTATGGATGTGGGGATTTTCCCTTCCTTAATGGCTTTAATTTTGCTAGGTTCTACCTTAACACCTTCATGAGATACAATACGACCCTGATATTCCACCTCTTCTACTCCAGAGAAACATTTGGAGGTTTTTTCATATGATTGTTTCTCCTCCAATAGTTTGAGCACCTTGTCAACATGTTGAACATGATCCTTCCAAGACTTGTTTTATATTAGTATATCATCAAAAAATGCAAACAAAAATTTTCTAAGGAAGGATCTCAAAATGGAATTCATCAAAGCTTGAAATGTAGAAGGTGCATTAGTAAGGCCAAAAGGCATGATAAAAAATTCATAATGACCCTCATGAGTTATAAATGTTGTTTTTGGAATGTCTCGAGTCTTCATTATGATTTGATGATATCCTGAATCAAGATCCAACTTGATGAAATAAATTGATCCATGCAATTCATCAATGACAGGAATGGGAAATTTATCTTTAATAGTGAGCTTGTTGAGCTCCTTATAATCTGGACACATGCACCATGATATGTCCTTCTTGTGCACCAATACTACTACTGGAGCAAGGAAAGAACTTTGACTAGGTTGAATTATACCAACCTCTAGCATTTTTGCAACCATATGTTTACATTCACTCTATTGGGCATAGGGATATCTATAAGGCCTGACATTTGGATGAACTTTTCCTGGAATCAAATGAGTAGCATGATAATGTTCACAAATAGGTGGGAGGCCTCTTGGATTCTCAAATACCTTTGAATGATTGTCCAAGACTTTTTGGAGATCTTGAGAAATAGATGATTTTGATGTGGGAACATCTAGTGAACATAATTGTGAAATTACGCCACGTTGTTCATTATTTATAGGATTTGTCATGCTATTAGAGCTAATTATCTTTCTTTGTTTCCCTGCGATACCCCTTAATTCAACATCCTTTCCTTCCGAAAGTAATTTCAAGAAAATTTCTTGAAAATTAAAAGCTATCATACCCAAAGTTTGTAGTTATTAGACTCCTAGTATAACACCAACAACATCCATTGGAATGGAAAGTATTGGACTATTCAATACATATTCTCCCATGGATAGCTTGATATTATGGCACTTTCCATAGCAATTTATGGTTCCTCCTTTTGCAACCATCACTTGACAATCTGGTGTTGGATATAGGAAGCAATTCAATTCCTTGGCTATCTTACAATGGATAAAATTATGGGTACTAACCGAATCAATCAAAACTATTACCTTTTTCTTCTTGATATGTCCTTCTATATTGAGAGTTAGAGGAGTGGTAATTCCGGCCAATGCATTACAAGATATGGTCAGATTCATTTCTTCTTTCTCTAGGGTTTGTTCTTGGCATATATCCTCTTCTTTTGATGTTTCTGGTCCCTTTTCTTCCTCCTCTTCACAATCTATGTAAAATAATTTCTTCTCAGCACAGTTATGACCTTTAGTGTATTTATATCACAACTGTAACAAAGCCTTTTTGCTCTTTTTTATTCCTATTTTTGTGGTGTCAACATTGTAGGTTGTGGAAGGCTAGGGAAAACAACAATTCCATCTTTATAGTTGTGAGTGGTAGGCTTCCTTGTTGCCATAATTTGTTTTCAATTATTCTTGCGAACCTGAATACCTTCTCCAATGAATCAGGTTCCCAAAGGCAAACCTTATATTGGATGTTATCCTTTAAAGTCCCTATCAACACATCAATCATATGATCCTCTGGAATATCTTTTACCCTTATATTCAATTGCTGAAAGTCCTCAATGTGCTCCATCATTAAACCCTTTTGTTTGAGATTTATCAATTGGCTAAAAAAGGTGTTGCCTTTTGTATCCTCGTAATGTTCTATCATTTATTCCATAAAAATTTCCCAAGTTGCAATTTGTTAAGGAGTGAAAGTCCATCGATAGCATACAAACCGATTGGGTTCCAAATATAAAGTTTCAATGCATACCTTTTGTGTGTTTTGCACATTATGGAGATGAAAATAATGCTCCATCTATAGTATCCATGTTATGGGATCCTTTCCTTCAAAATTCCTCATATAGATATTTGGAGCATGGTGGGTCTTCAATCCAACATTAGATTCTATGAAATCATGATTAACATTTCTTTATTTCTCATCATGAGTTTCCTTTACTACCATTTCGCCATTAGTAAGCATTTCTTGTAATAACTTTGTCAAAACTATCTTCAAATATTCCATGTTGAGTTTACTTTTGGCTTCTATACCATCCATCATAGCTTCCACACCATCCATATTAGCTTCCACACCATTCATATTAGTTTCCATGCCTTTCTTTAAACCATCCATCTTAGCTTTGATTACTTTTTGTGAGAGTGAAAATTGTTGCACTTGATCTCGTAATTTTGATATATCATGTTGCATTTCTTCCTCTTCTTCATGAGTCATGGTAGATATTTTAGGTTGCTTACTAGGTGTTTCCATTTTCTTTCTTCGAGGCATCAATTAATGATAATTATGCCTCATTATTCCCTTTGAATCACTTCAAATTACTTTTTCAAACCAAACTTATGCAAATTTTTAGTAAACACTACACACCTTTTTTTGCTTTGTAGGAGTTTGATATTGAATTTGTTGTATCTCTATTTCAGATCTCCAAGGTATAAACTTGTATATTGTGGTATCACTCTAAGTCATCTTTCTAACCCCACCATTCTTATCAATATTTGATTCTTCAAGAAAGATTTATGCCAAATCTCCAACGATGACCTGATTATAGACTACTTCAGTAGAGTGGACTTGTACGACCTGCCGTGTGTCACTATTTTGACCTTCAGACCCGAAAAGGATACAAAGTAAACTAAATTATGTTCTATTTATGTAACCTCTTATGAAATTTAAATATAATTCTCAGAGAGAAAGTTATGATGATTTTCCCAAGGTTTCCTGTATGGGATGTAAGTCAGGAGCTTGCAAAAACCCTAATTTACTCGGATCATATCTCTGAAATTATAGCGAGACAAGATCTGAAATTTGGAGCTGTGATTCATAAAGATTTTGGCACAAATGGGTTTTAATGTTCGTCTCTAAACGTTGTAGAAAAAACGTTATAGTGAAAAATTCCATGATGAACTATTTGGAGTAGCGAAACCCTAGAATCTAAACCTCTCATACCAAATGTTATGCAACCAGCTCACAAAAGAGAAGAATAGATAGATCAACGACTTCAAAATCAACCACTTAAAGGGGGAAACCTCCTTTACATTACACAAATGAACAATTATTGCATGATACAAATGACAAGGCCTCCTTTCTATATATAGGAGTCTAAAGGGTCACAAGATAATCAGAGCCGACATAACAATAATAATGTAAGGGCACAAAAATAACAATACTAGGATTCTATGGGGAACAATAATAGAAATACGGGAACAACATGAGCACAACAATAACAATAAGGGGATACAATGATAATACTAATAAGGGAATACACTAGTATTATAGGGACCTAACAGGTTCATTACAAAGTACTCACAATCTAGACCATTGCAAAAATTCTCCATAGATATAAACAAATATTATTGAACCATTGTCTAATCAATGAGAATCGTATAAGTGGGAACTTATCTTAATTATTAATTTGATATTCATTATAGAGTACATATGGTTTCGTTAAAAAATGTGCAGTTGTAATATTCCCAAAAGACAAATGGACACCAGGTAGAGAAACTGCATTTATGAGAAAGTGATACTTTGCTATAGTATAAGGAGTAGCTTTCCTTTAACATTGTCGTTCCTCCTATATGAAGATAATTTAGAGTAGGAGATTGGGCTCCATACAAAAATGTTAGAAGTAAGCTTAAGACAAATATTTGCATATTAGTTAGTACATTGTTTCCTATGTATGTACATGTTTCTAGTGACTTATTAATTAATGGTTTAAATATATAGTAAATATATTATATATTTATAGATAATTAGAGAGAGAATCTAAAAAGAAAAAGAACTAGATAGGATGACACATATATAAAGGTGATATAAAAACTAAATAATGTAATTTTGGTCTATCTATTTGTGCCCCATCTTGATTCGACATTCAGGTATGTTGGTTATTGCACCCCTGAGAGGATGGTAGTGAAACCTAATTTCTCATATATGTCAATTATATAAGTGAAATTAATGGTAAGAATTCTAGTTTAGCATAGGCTACAAGATTGTGAGTATTAAGGCATTGACCATAGGACAGCTACCATGCAATGCATCTTTTTGGGTTTTTATTGATCGCTTAATGTTAAATTTGTTTATTTGGCTTCAAGATTGGAATTGTTAAAGTATTGACCATAGCACAACTATGAAATGAAGCCTTTTGGGTTTTTATTAGTATTTAACATTATATTTTTTTATTTCCATTTAATTTTATTTTGTACTACCATGCCTTCACAAAGGGAAGTTTAGTGAGATTAACCAAAATAAAAAAGATATCTAGATATAAGGAAAACAAGGATCTTTGAACCAAACACCCAAAGTCCTTCAAGATATTTTTCAAGGTTAAGTGAAATAAAAAAGTCCTACCTTGAATATAAGAAAAACTAAGATCTTTAAAACAAAAACCAAAAGTTCTTAAAGATAATTTTCAATATTAAGTGAAATAAAAAAATGGGATCTTCAGTCCCTTCAAGAACAAATAAAACCAAAAAATGGGACCTTGACTTGTTGTTATGCTTGAATGTTGGTAGTCACATTTTCAACCAGATGTAAGTGATGGTTATCCCATGAGCACTAATTTGGGGTACTAGAAAGCGATGGCACTTCATTGTAGGACTAAATAAGAGTAGATATAGAAGGTGGTAGGATCACGAGCATGAATTGACACAATTGGATATTTAAGTGATAATCCATAATAACTCTCCAATTGAGATTGTTTCCTTATTCAATTGTCCTACCCATTAATAACATCCAATATGTAGAAATATTGGTTTATGATCTAATCCATGGGTTTAGGAAAGCAAGCCAAAGATCTTATGCATATGAAAACTGCAATGTTTTTTGACTTAATATTGAAGATACATATAGGATTTATGGATGTCAGTGTACTTAGTGGCATGATCGACAATCAACCCTTACTACCTCATAGAAAAGTATGGAATGACTTATATAGAAGATGAAAGCCTTTACAAATTAGTTGTTTATTGATTTGAATGTGGGTATAAAATTTTTAAATGTGTCAAATTTTGCAACAAAATCATACATGGCATGATGGAAAATATCCATTGGTAGGCTAACCTTTGGTATAATCAAAACTTGTTAAACTTGAAAATATATCTAATTTCAAGGATTGGTATTCTCATGATAAGTATAAGCTTTATTGAATAGTGAAGGAACCTCATTAGGCATGGAAGTACTAATACTCATTTTAGTCTTAGGGATATGGAGAGTTATGTGAGTAACTATTACAGTATTAGAGGCCTTAGATTTCTTTGAAAATCACATTAATTTTTTATCGTAGAGGCAAACCAATACAAATCCATTTATTTGATGATGAAAAAGTGTTTTTCTCATCATCAAAAATCAATGTATTGTAGCATGTGTTTCAATGTTATTCTTGTGCAAAATGATTTGTTATTGTTTGCTTTGCAGTAATTTTTTTATTTGGGAATAAATGTTGGGTATTAATTAAAATTGGACTTTTATTTCTCCACCATATATAATCAATCTGATTTTGACTCTTTATACTAAGAGGGGGAGTTGGGGGGGGGAATCAGTATTTCCAAATCAATAACCTTTTACATTTCACATTCAAATTTCTATACGTGACTTTACTGAAAGTAACCTACATGTGTACGTGAATATTCTTAAGAAAAACAACGTATATCTAGTAAATGTATGATTCAGTTAATTCATCATATGTTTGTCTTCAGCCAATGCATCTATTTTTTATTAAACATTAGATAAATAGTAACCATGTGCTGTAATAACAAAATAAACCATCACATAGAACCAACACACATGAATGCCAAGATTTAAGGTGGAAACCCAAAGCGGGAGAAAACCACCTGCTGTTGTTGTGTCTGTCTTATTTTAATATAAAAAGTATTTACAAGTTTTGTAATGTTGCAAATATTTTCCACTACATAGACATCTACCTGCTGAAGGCTACAACCTTCACTCGTTTTCCAGCTTCTACTGGAAGGGAGATCCAACCACCTAGAACTTGTACCAGTTGCTAAGTTTAGCAGTATGTATGTGCCACCTACTGAATGATGAAACCTTCACTCATTCTCCAGCTGCTACAGGAAGGGAGATCCAACCCCCTAGCTCTTGTATTGGTTGATATGTTTACCAATACATAGGCGCTAGCCTACATAAGGTTACCACCTTCATTCATCCTCCAAGTACCAAGTTTCATAAATTTTTAGCCATGATGCTCCTAGTATACATCAACACAATATGCAGGCCATGTTTCATCAAATTTTCATACTGGACCCATAAGTAACATTGAAGAAAAAACTCAATCACCACTGTAGTACAACCATCAAATACAACTGCATCAACCAATCACTGAAACCTAATCAACTATGAAGCAAATGTAAATCAATCAATCTGAACAGTCAGATCACTATCACAAGAAGACGGAGCTGAACCCAGAACACTGCATCAACAACCAGAATCAACTCCAACCTCAAAAATCATATATCGTAATGTATATGCTACTTCAATGAGGCCAACCTACATGTATACGTCACTTTCAGTAACCCAACCTACGTATACCTCTACAGATACTGAATCATAAAAATTTTGAGCCAAAAACTGTACTGACTAAATACATTCTGATGATCTATTGTCATATTACAAAGTTCAAAACAAATAGCAGTAAATATCACCCTTCTTACTCAATCAATTAGTCGACCAGACTCATTCTCCTTATACAATCAGTTTTACTTCAGATCTACTGAAGAAATCATTGACAAACAAGAGTAAAACAAACAACATTGATAAGATAGATTAGTCATTTATGAACAACAGGACCTTTGTTTACATATGCCACTTGGAAGTGCCGAATCCGCATTTATACGCACCTTCGCCGAGGTGAACTTGCGTATAGATATGCAAATAATGACTTATAACTTTCGCAGCTTTTCAAGACTTCAGAAATATCTAGATCATATCATATAAATGATAAAACATGTATTAGCACTCAGATCTACTCTATCCATTATGAGGTCATAAAATGATAAGTCATTTCAGGTCTCATTATCCTGATCCAACATTGTATCCAAGGGTGCACAAGATATTTCATATCTATATCATAACCATAGCCCTTACAACACAAAATATACTTCAGATAGAATTATTCGTGAAAAACCCTTTCACTTGAACACTTAACCCTTTGATCTTCTCCTCCTTATATAATTAGAGCCTTTGTCAATACCATGCACCAAAACAACAGTTACAACCTATTAGTGTCGGTCTTTGCATCTTGTCACAAGTGATCAAATGGGCTCTTATCATGTCTTGTTAGGGTCCCATAGTCAAATTTTTATCATTCCATTAGGTCATCATGAAAAAATTTTGTCACTGGATGTAGTCTCAGGTTTGTCTCCAATCCTTTTAAAGAATTTTTATTCCTTGTTGGCTCTTATCACCTTTGTACTAACAGTACTTCAGTCATGAGTTTTCTTCATCATCATATTCATTTTTATCATGATTTCATTCAGCAAAGGTTCCCTTTAGGTTTTAGGGTTCCCAAATCATCATTTTAGAAGCTTTCATCATGAACTTTAGGTTGCGTTACATAAAATCCAAGTAAGTGGCCTTGTGTTTACCATATTTGTCTCTCAGTTTTGCTTACAAAGCTCATTTCCCTCTCCTAGGGTTTTGAGGGCATTTTTATCAGTTTCATGAACTCCATGGTAAAAATATCAACAAAAAATGTATCATGATGCTCATAAACCATCCCCTATCCTTAGTATACCTTCCTAAACACTTTCAATCAGTCCTATCCCTCAACATCACCATTTTCCCACAAATCCTAGCCTATTGCTACAATTTTACACTTTTCTAGGCTAGGCCCATGTTTTCCCCTTTTGAATGGCTTCCCCTCACTCAATCCTTTGAATTCCACTTTCCCCTAATTCCTATCATTCCCTTCCCAACTTCCCTAAATTTTCCCCTAACCTATACCAACTCCCTAACAAAGTTATCCCAGTCCCTTTCCCTTCACCTTTCCCCTAGGGTTTCTAAACTAAAAGAACATGATGGAGGAAGAAAGGAATGTTATAGAAGATGACGGAAACCCTAAAAAGAAAAAAGGACAAGGAGGAGCTTGATTTCATATTATAGCTTCACTCAACAATTTTTGTCATTTTCAAATTTTGATGTTTTCTTTACTATTTTAAAAAACACAATGCAAGTTATAAATGCATCGACCTGGATGTTGCACTTAGTGTGGAGACGTCCAAATGGAAAAAGGCTTGGATATTTGGATTCATAATGACTTCCACATGAAATTTTTACTATTGTCACTCCAAAATCTGAGCTTCTGAAAGGTAGAAAAGGCAAAAAATCCTCAAGAAATCACCTTTTTGCCTCCTTTTTTAGATGGATGCTACGCTGAAAGAGTCACCTTGGGAGAATAAATATTTGAAGGTCTTACGATGGGTATTTTTCAAAATTCAAGGTTTTCTAGAAACTAGACAGAAAAGGCTAGTCGACCGTTCTCTCATATTTAAAATTGGACCTCTAGAACACACCTAAAATTGGCCTCAAAGTTGGAACTACGCTTATGACAAATTTCTGAGTTTTTATTTAAAAATTTCACTATGTAATTTCTCAGGTTTTTAGTTTACTTGGTTAAAGTTAAACCCATGATGTAACATTAGTAATTCAAGTTTTATATGATGTAATCATAAATAAATAGAAATGATAGGTTATTTTTATGCTTCATTAGGCCTCATAAAAGAAGCAATACTCAAATCAAAGTCCAAGAGAAGAGTGTGTGTTTGACCTTCTCACTCTCTCTTGTTGGTTGAGAGAATCATGGAAACAGTTCCATCACTTAGGAATTCGACTCTTGAAGGTGGGGAAGTTGTTTCATTGAGTCTATATGTATCGTTTCTAATTTATAGATAAGGGTTGGAATTCAAAGGAGAGACTTGTATTCCTATGCTTTCATATAGTTAATCAAGGAGCAGTTGCAGCTATTTTTTTAGGAATACATGTTCAGTGATTTTGTGGTATTGTTTACCTTCTATATCGGTTTCTTAATGATGAATTCATCTATCCTAACATTATTTTCTTTCTTCTTGTGATTTTCCTTACAGTCATATAGGTAGAATTCTTTGATTCAAAGCTTTGTTTATGAGGAAAATCATGTTTATGTATCTTTTCTTCTAGACTAATGAATTCATGCTAAAACATCATCATTATGATCTCTTAATATTTCAAAACTCTACACTACATTGACCAAAATCTTCAATTCACCACAAAACATTGCTTTCTTTCTCCTTTTCATGCCTGTTACTGCAAACCTTTAACACTTTGACCTAATTGTTTTCTCTCATCTTTGGTCCAACAACCTAAAAAACCCTAAATTTCCAAATACTCAAACAAGACTTATACATCTAGCCGAAAATACATTTAGTTTCCAGTTATTCATTGAGAAATCCTTAGAGAGATCCCTCGTTGGTTCAGCAGGGCTAGCTGCTGGACTGCAAGTGGTTTGAGGTTACCACTTTCGATCTCCTCCTCAACCTGGGAAATGTAGAGGCTAACACAACCTATTGTATTCTTAGATGGGATCAAGTAATCGTTATTTCACTCAATATTGTGGGCTAATACCATGGCATGGACCCTTGGTATTCTTTAATCTTAATTAACCTTACTTTTCATCCCATACGTGTTTTTCTTTTAACCTGTGTGCATACGTATACACTCCTTTTATTTTGTGTACCCATGTGAATGTGTTACTTGGACTAGGGTAAAAAATGTATACAAATTAAACCATTCTCTTTCCTTACACTATTGATTTTGATCAATAATCCTTTGTCCCGTCCTATTCTTCTGTACCATTACTTTGTTACCTCTGAATGGACCTGTTACATTGAGTTGCCCTTTATCATTTCTGAATTGATTCCTCTGAACTTCCTTGCATTTTGTCACATTTGTAAACATTACTACCATGCATTTTGTCACATATTGTTTATACCTTTATCAAGTAGTGCATTCATCAAATAGGTTGTCATCAAGGACAACTCATCGGGTCGGTTGCTATCAAGGACACCACCAACAATCACCATGTGTCAAACTTTTGATTCTGAGTTGTAAACCTTTGACCATCATTATGCTCCATCATTTTGTCATCTCTCATATGACCTGCAGATTCATTTAGTTAGCATATACTTGTTCTGTTACAAGTGAGTTTCCATCAAGGACAACACATGCATCATAATGCCAACAATCTCCCCCTTTAGACTTGATGGCAACCACTTTGGTGTTTGGTCACCACAACCTGTAAATAAAATCAAAACATCAAGCTACTCTCCAAACACCACTCTCCAAACTCCAAGCTACTCTCCCCCTTTGACGTCAAGGGAAAAGGGTTGACCAATGTTAAATGAAGACTTCCATATATGAACTGTTGAATATTAACACTGATCATGCTCCCCCAAGGCACATGTTAAATTATCTAATCAAAGTCCCCCTTAGTACATGCTAAGATGCACTATACTATCCATCCTCCCCCTAAGAACATATAAGGTCTGTAGAAATATTTTTCAAAATAATAACATGACTCTATAACTCAACTATGTGAGTATGACCTTCCTATCACCAATGAATCATACATACATCAATCTTCCAACCAAGTGGGGATACAAATTTGACTCAACCACCCAACCAAGTTGGATTACATATTTGACATGATCTCAAAAGTATATGCATGACTAAATATGACAATTATTACATCATAGGTCTTTACATGACCTTTACATCAAATGATATACATGACATTTATAACAAATACCAAAGGCCTAAACAAGACTATGAGAGTTATAAAAAATCATCATAGAACATATATGATCTGCACCATAAGCATCTGTTAGCAGCATGAAGAATATCAACCTATATATGTCCATCATTAATTCGCAAGATAAGGCAATGTAACTTTAATATCATCAACCTCAGACAAAGTATTCAGTATATAGATATCAAATCATCCTCTTGATCTTATCAACATCGACTTTCTTCGTTTCCTTAGAAGAAAAAACCTTAACATAGCCTTCCATAAATCAACTAATCATATATCATATCTCCAAGTAGTAATACAAAAACCATTCACATCATATCTGATGCAGGAGCATTCAACCCAAGGAAAATCGTTGTAAATAGTAGACATAGGGGGTCTTGCATTTTAGGAAATAGTTTTCCTAAGTATCAAGTTAAGGAAATCTTTAGGCCTTTAAGTGTGATTTAATTAGATAATGGGAGAATATGTAAATGCTCTCAAAAATAAATAAATGAGAACATGAGTGGTAGAAGTCAAATCCAACTCTTAAACAATTCCATGATTCTAGGAAAAAGAGAGAGCTTTTAGGCATTAAATGGGAAGCCGATAAGAATAATTTTTTGTTTTAAAATGGAGGAAAAGATGGAATGGATAAAGTCTCAAGCAAACTTATCTGCCACATATGTATGCATGCAGAGAGCTTTAGGGCTTTTGTTAGAGGGGTGATTGGATCCTCCACTGATCCAATCCAATGCATTCTTATAAATAAGTGAACCTTTGCGTTCAATAGAAGGAGGCCACTAATAGGAAGTCAGGCCTCTGTGTGTGTGTCTGTGTGAGACCGAAGAGTCTCAAATGTAATCATTTATTTTTATATTAATATAGGAAAAGTTATTTCCTGACTGTGTCAGAATATTAAAGTATTCCATATGTGATTACAGTGAATTCGTAGGCTCTGTATAGGTACAAACAGAATTCTCAAGGACACAGAGGGAGGGTACGATTCAGAAGAATCGAAATGGATCATTGAATCCATTAGAGCTTTGCAAGAAGGAAAGAGATCAAAAGAGTGCGAGGAGTTTAAGTTTAGGAGGAAGAGTGAACTGTGAATGGCCATAAGGCCAAAACCTTTGAAGGACCCAAGGAGCCACAGAAACCATTGAAAATGGTGTGAATTCTAAGTAAAGGGACGAGCAGAGAATTAAATAATTGATTCTTAGCAACCATTCGATCTGTGAAGATCAACGACTGAGATCAAATCGGGAAGGTGAACTATCGCATCGGCAAGGTCATTACAGAGTTTAACTCCCGCGAATGTAAAAACCTGAATTACATTAAGAAATGGTGAAAACCACAGTCGGGGTCAAGTCTTGGACTTGAAATATTTTAGGGACTAGTTTATTTCCCCATCGGGTTCGAAAATTTATCAGATGAGCATGTAGAAAAGGAAGGTGATGAAATTGAGGTTGAGCGATATGTGATAGCACGACTTAATCTCAACCGTCGGATCGCAGATTAGATCGACGGTCAAGATCTAATCGCAAATCGCATATCATTGTTGGTGAAGTTCAGCCTATCAGAGGAGTGCTGACTAAAGAGCAGACCCGACAAGGTTATAGTGGCAATTGTATAACCTTTGAAGTCTGATATATGTATTTGGAGCAGGGTTCTTGTGTAAACTTATGTTGCGTTAAAGTTATATGTTAATGCTCTGACAGTCGCATATTGGAAGAGGGGGGGGATACGAGCATATATTGTTGGGTTGTGTTATATTCTTTCCACATGGTTAACAGGGGGTTTGAAGGGAACCCATAACCCCACTATTGGTTTTGGAACACATGTTAGGTTGGGCGGACCCACCTATGGTTTTGTGCATGATTTTCGCACATGTTTTTTTTTTTGGACGCGATGGTTTTTCGGTCCATGGTATTGGATGCGATGGTTTTCGGTCCATGGTATTGGATGCTTCAGCATTTATAAATATGTATTGTAACATTCAAAGGAACATAATGAAAAATCAAGCTGGTAGTCCCAGTTTTGGGATCCAGGGGAAAATCTCTTTGTATATGTGTTTTCTGTGTTATGCTCTTGCATTGTTTATTTTCTGTGTTTTAGAATTTGTATGCAAGTAACTTCTCTATGGGGTTAAAACCTACATTTGGTATCAGAGATGTTTTGGCTTCAAGGGGACGCCTTTGTTGCTGAGGGGTTTCGCTCGGGCCTATGGTAGATCCTGTTCAGTGGGAGATCTGCGAGATAAATTCTGGTGGTGAAAGAAGATGGCGAGTAGTGGAAAGATAGAGACTGAGAAATTTAATGGTCAGAGTTTTGAGTTGTGGAAACTCAAGATGGAGGATCTATTGTTGGATAAAGACCAGTGGATTGCGGTAGATCCAGGTACTAAACCAACATGAGTTTCTGATGAAGAATGGAAGAAGTTGGATCGGAAGGCAAAGAGCACAATACGATCGTGTGTCTCAAATTCAGTATTTCTGAATGTATCAGGGGAAGCTATAGCGAAGGCTTTGTGGGACAACTTAGGGAATTTGAACCAATCTAAGTCTCTGGTGAATAAATTGTTCCTGCAAAAAAAGTTGTATAACCTGAGGATGAAAGGTGGAGACTCGGTGACAGAGCATCTGAATGCATTTAATATTGTGGTAAGTCAATTAGCATCTGTGGATATTAAAATTTCAGATGAAGATAAGTGCATCAGTTTATTTTGTTCTCTACCAAATTTGTGGGATAGTTTGGTTATTGCAATAGGTAGCAATGCAATTGCCTTGCATTTTGATGAAATAATCTCATCCTTGCTGATGGAGGAGATGAGATGGAAAAATATGGAGAGCCAAAATGGTGATGCCTTGTTTGTACGAGGGCAGACCCAGAATAGAAACAAAAATAAGTCATCGAATGGGAGATCTAAATCTAAAGGGAGATCTAAATCTCCAGGAAATCCTATAAAGGTGGTGTGCTGGAAATGTGGAAAGGAAGGGCACTACAAAAGGGACTATAAATCTAAAGCTCCTGACAAAGGAAAGGGATCTGATGAGGCTCCTTCTGCAGAGGCAAAAACCACCTCAGATGAAGGAAGGGATGTGTACTTGGCTTCTTCAAGTACACATGTAGATCATGAGGCATGGTTGATTGACTCAGGTGCATCCTTTCACTTCACTCCCCATAGAGAGTGGTTCTACGATTATGAGAAATATGATGGTAGTGATGTCTTCTTGGGGGATGACAGGAAGGCTAGAATAGTTGGTCACAGAAAAGTAAAGTTGAAGTTGCAAGATGGAAGGGTTAGAATGCTTTCAGGTTTTCTACATATTCCTACATTAGCCATAAATCTAATTTCAGATGATGCAGGTTTAAAAACAGTGTTCGAGAAGGATACCTGCAAGATAGTTCAGGGAGCACCGATATTGATGCGGGGATCTCAGATTGGAACTCTGTACAAGATGCAAGGTATCACTGTTATTGATGGGTGCAATAGTTCCATGGTTCCTGAAAGTGGAGCAGAAAATATAGTGGTCTCTGGAGAGAAGACCATGCTGTGGCATCAAAGGCTTCAACATATTGGAGAAAAGGGCCTTCGGATAATTCATGCTGAAGGTGTGGTGGAAGGTATGAGTAATATCTCTCTTGATTTTGATTTCTATGAAATTGTGTATATGGGAAGCAGAATCGGGTGAGGTTCCCCTCTGGTAGTAAGAGGGCGAAATAGATATTAAAACTTGTTCACAGTGATGTGTTTGGACCTGTGAAGGTTCCATCACTGGGTAAGTCTATGTACTATGTATCATTTATAGATGACTTCTCAAGGAATACATGGATATATTTCCTTAAGAAGAAATCTGAAGTCTTTGACATGTTTAAAGAATTTAAGGCTCTGGTGTAAAACCAAACAAAGAAGAAGATAAAGGTGCTGAGGACAGATAACGGTGGAGAATTTTGCAGTAAGAAATTTGAAGAATTCTGTAAGAAGTGTGGTATAGCATGACAGAAGACTACTCCATATACACCTCAGCAAAATGGAGTTGCAGAAAGAATGAATAAGACATTGATGGAAAGGGCAAGAAGCATGCTCAGTGGTGCTGGGTTAGGACAAGAATTCTGGGAAGATGCAGTGGATACTGCATGTTACCTGGTCAACAGATCACCTTCATCAGCGTTGGAGGATAGGACTCTAGAAGAGGTATGGACTGGTAAGAAACACTCTCTTTCACATCTAAGGGTATTTGGATGTGATGCATATGTACATGTTCCAAAGGAGAAAAGAACCAAGTTGGATAGTAAATTTGAAAAGTGCATCTTTATTGGGTATAAGGATGGTTTAAAGGGTTATAAGCTTCAGAACCCAGTAACAAGGAAGGTTGTGTACAGCCGAGATGTGGTGCTCAAAGAGGTGAAAGATGTCATGAAACATGAAGTCCACCCAAAGGAACCTAAGAAGATAGACTGTGACAGCCAAAGTGCAATTTTCTTGGCAAAGAACCCTGCATATCATTCAAAGACAAAGCACATTGATGTTCAGTATCACTTTTTGAGGGATATGATAGAAGACAAAGAGGTGTTGCCAGTAAAGTTGGACACTTTGAGGAATACTGCAGATGCATTAACAAAATCTGTGAGCTCCGAGAATTTCTCTTGGTGTAGAGAGACAATGGGAATTTAAGGGCTGGGAAAATGAGTAAGCTCTCTTGTGGCCCCCTGTGCAAAGAAAACAACAAGTGGGAGAATGTTGGGTTGTGTTATATTCTTTCCATGTAGTTAACAGGGGGTTTGAAGGGCATCATAATCCCACTTTATGGGGTCCAGGGCAGTGCCATGGAAAATTTCTATTTTGGACCCTATGTTAGGTTGGGCGGACCCACCTATGGTTTTGTGCATGATTTTTGCACATGTTTTCTTTTGTTTTTTTGGACGCGATGGTTTTACGGTCCATGGTATTGGATGGAATGGTTTTCGGTCCATGGTATTGGACGCGATGGTTTTCAGTCGATGGTATTGGATGCTTCGGCATGTATAAATATGTATTGTAACATTGAAAGGATCATAATGAAAAATCAAGTTGGTAGTCCTAGTTTTGGGATCCAGGGGAAATTCTCTGTGTATATGTGTTTTATGTGTTATGCTCTTGCATTGTTTATTTTCTGTGTTTTAGAATTCATATGCAGGTGATTTCTATACGGGGTTAAAACCTACATATATGTGTGACCGTTGAATAAGCCGACAACTGATTGCGATTGAGGTATAACCTCGAGGTCTGTGCATAACCCGTGTAGTGGGGGAGAAAGTTGTGTTTTGAGCATTTTCCCTTTATACAGGGATTTTCTAAGGAAGAGCACCAATAGAGTATTTCTGTGTTAATATATATATTAACCAAGGTCGACAGGACTGGTTATATATATATATATATATATATATATATATATATATATATATATATATAGATATATATATATATATATATATGACTAGAGGCTTAAATAAAGGTTAAGAACGGTTTTTAAGTCGCGAATAGAGATATTTAATGGAAGGCTTTGTTAAAGTCTTATGTGAAGGTTATAGGAGCAGATAGAGTCCCAATAGAGGGTTTTAAGCGAGGTGATTGAAGTTCCATTACAAAGGAACTGTGTAAGAGGGCCACTTGACCATTTATGGTCTGAAGATTTAACTCCATTGTAGAGTTAAATACCTGGGACAGTTGTGGATGCATTATTGTGTTAATGCATAATGTGGGTATGTGCAGGTGTTACCCATACCCTACACCAATATCATATGTATGTGAAAGCACCATAGTGATCATCCATGACAACGACATCATCATCAAATCATCGTAGCAGGAACTGCATGTTATTTTCACAACAATCCTCAATATATCAACCATGTATCATTACAAGGGAGTTTTCCAACATCCCACATCTGATAATTATCAACCATGATAAACATATGTGAGAACCAAACCTACCATCATAAATTAAGAATTCATCATCATTATGTGACTAACTAAGCCAAGTCTCCAAATAGCCATGTCTTCATGAAAAACTCATTTGTCAAACTTTCTTGATACCATCAAAAGTAGCAATCCTCAACCATGTGAGAGCCAAGAACTATAGGAATCCTAAACCATATGAAATTTATGTATCTTTGAAGGCATGATGACAACAACATAAAAGAAATGAGTGACACTTATCATCATCAAGTAATGAATTTGTGTACTCAAGCTTTGTTCTTTTCCTTGAACTTATGAATATCACCATGCAAGAAACATAACATATCTACTATATGTATCATCAAAAGAATCATCTGAATCATCCATAAATCTGATCTGAATAACAACTATGTGGCTCAAGCAATATAAGTATCATATGAGATTTCATCATAGGCAACCCATGACTGCAACATAGCATGATGTATCATTTAAACAATTCAAAAACATAAGTATCCTCACAATTGATAAGAATCATTATGTACTAAATACTTATAAAGATAATGCCAACAATGCATTATTAGAAGCATGGCATATTCTCCCCCTGGACCTGTGCCAACAATTCACTATCAAATATGATCATTGCATATATCAGAAAGAATCATCAAGGCATTATCATCAACTAGTTATACATCAAGTCATCAACAACTTATGAGGGTCAAAATCACTACTAAATAACATCCAAGACTGTAGACATAAACAATCAAAACATAAAAGACAATTGATAATTGTTTGAACCATATCATACCCTTTTTATGAGTATGTTCCACTGCTTCTTCATCAAACCAACATATATGCGACTGCACAGTTTCTAACTTGCGAATATACATGACTTGTCTTCAAAGTATCTGCATATGAAAATTGGAACACTGAAATTTCATACTTTCAGTTTCCCCTGAGTCTGTTATGATTGTACCTAGTCCTAGAGATTTTTCTCAAACATCGATTCCAAGAATGATCAGAGACTCCATTTTTCTCTTGTCTCTAGTCATGTGATGAGCACATCCACTGTCATCTTCGTCTTCGAATGATCAGAGACAAAGATCACACCTTATTTGATCTTCCTTTTCTTGATTCTTGGTGGATTCATCTTTTTTAGATTTACTGATATTAATGTACTTATTTGATTGCTTACCATATTGCCTACGGTGATCCATAGACTTATTCCTGCATTATTTTTCTACATGCCCAAACTTGTTACAAGTATAACATATTATATGTTTCATATTCCTTCTATAGAAATCAATCTATTTGCGAAGAACCATATTGCAAGAAAAACAATATCCCTTAAAGTACCTAGAAGCTGATGATATTGATGTGAGATGGTTATTAGCTTGAAACATTCTACTTCTGCACCTAGCTGCAACATGTCCAAAATTATCACAAATAGAACATTCAACATTATTCATCAGCGGAAATAATCAATAAAACTTCCATAGTTAGGAGTAAATGATTTTCTTTGAAGACTTTCTTTCCCTAGTTGTTGATGGGGTTGACCTCTTATTTCATTGTTGAGAATTTCAGATTTTGCATTATAATTCCTTGCTTTAGTTTGTGACCTAGATTCACCTTTAACACTTTCATGAAAACGAAGACCAGATTTGAGGACAGAACACCTTTGACTAGTAATAATATTATCCAAAATCTTAGTACTATCTTGAAATCGTAAAAGTTTATCCTTTTCTTCTAATTTACCTTTTAGGATATTTACCTCAACCTGATATTTCTCTTCCTTTTCCAAATACTACTTCTTCATGATTTCTTCAACTTTTCTTCCTTCTTCCACTTGTTGTTTTAACTTGAGAACCTCATTTTATTATTCTTCAAATTCTTGAAGTAGTTCCTCATTCTTCTTATTTTAATTTCCAATATCTCCTTTTAGAGAGATGACCAAAGCTTCAAGACCTTCACAGTAACTAGTTATTTCTTTTAGTTCCTTGGTTGTTGTATCATTTTCATTCACTTCATTTCTCAATGATGTTACTTCATCCTACAACCTTTGACATTGACCTTCCTTTTCCTTGTACTGCTTCCTTATTTTGTTACCTTCCTCCAATTGATTTTTTAACCTGGTAACCTCTTTTTTGAAGGTACACATACTTTTGCCAAATAGATCTTGTTAATTTTATCTGTAATTTATATATATATATATCTATATATATATATATATATATATATATATATATATATATATATATATAGATATATATATATATATATAATGACTGAGTGTTTTGGATGAGTGAAGATCATATGTAAGTGAATAAATTCCAATTATTGCAATAGCATACACCCTTTGGGGTGGCTCTTCAAGTAGTTACTCCTTAGGAGGTAATATATCTCACTTGATGTCCTTCCCTATAATGAGTAAGATTCTATATATAGAACTGTCAACATGAGAAAATAAAATATTCTTCAACATATACACATTAGGATCTTATATGCATCTAAGGAAACCTTCAGAAAGAAGGTGAGAATCCATTTCGCATACCAAACTCAATGTACCCACTTAAGTCCATGTAATGATTTCTTCAATTCACATAATAATAAAGGGTATTTGGGATACTCCTATGGTTGCTCCATATAGATCCCATCACCAAGATCTCCACATAGAAAAACGTTTTTGAGATTCATGTGGTGAACCTGGTGATGGGAAAAGAATATGGACAATCATAAGTGATGGAACAAGAATATGGACAACCATTTAAGGGAAGGTATATTACACTATGTTAATAATACATACATGGTATTTATTTAATAATTTCCTAGTGGCTTACATTAGTAATCATTCCGTAAGGTGGGAAAAACAAAAATTGACATCATGGGATTGGTTATCCAAGAAAATTATTTGGTGGTATCTATGATATGAAAAGGCCTTTTTTTGTGGCTTTGGATCCATGAGTAGTCACCCAAGTTGAGATGTAATTAACCCTATTTCACTTCATGAAATAGGGATCACACAAAATGTTAGGATGAGGGTGTGTTTGTGTTAGTCATCATATCTAAGCGTCAATAATAAAATTCTATGTTTCTTGTGAAGGATATTTAACTTCCATGTGCAGATAAATAAATATTTTGTTGAAGGGAGAAAATATCTCAGATAAAGGGGATACATATTTTTAAATTTATGTTCAATGTGGAATAATTTAATGAATAACGCATTCTAAACTATGATTTTAATGACATCTCATTTTAATTCGCATTCATGTTTGGGATATAGTTACTCATATTTGTTATTGAATTTGAAAAATTCTCGATATGTGTTGCAATATGAAACTTAGACTATAAAATGATGTTCAATATGAAACTTAAAATATAAAATGATTTTTGGAATTTGTGCAATATTAGAGGTTGAGATTTATTCTTGATGAAATTAACCAACCTAATTAAAAGTTTTGGATTAATTCCTAAGTATTACAACATGAGATCATTTGTTAAGATGATTTCCCAAGGGCATTGATTTGTAAACTGCCATTATTGTTCCACCGAGGCAATTCATCACAACAAATCTTGTAATGTTCCATCACAATAGATATTTAGTTTTCACCATTTTCCCATAATCTAAGGCATTTGTAAAAATGAATATATTATTCATTTTATTGAATTTGTTTTTTATAGGGATCAGAAAACATATTAAATATGTTTGAAAAATCGACGTTATGCTTAAATTTTTCTTCTTCTCCCAATCCAATACAAGAAGTGATTACTTATGTTCTATAAAATATTGCAATGAAGAAATTCCTCCAAAGGAAAAGGAATGGACCTGGAAGGAAAAAAAACAATGAAGCATATTATATCGCACTGATAGAAGGTTTAGGAACAACTAGGGAGTATGGATGCAATGGAATTGAAGTTTTCACCAATTCTAAACTTGTGTGCAACCATATGAAAGACATGTCAAAAAAGGGAAGTGAAAAAAACTAGTAGAGGAGAAAAAAATATTGCTAGTCATTTTAAATCATTTAGCATTTCATTGTTAAAATGTTAATAGGATGTCTAATGATGTATTGTATGGGGCAATGTCAATTCAATATTTTTTTGTGAAAGATGAATTGGTGTCAAGAAGCACTCCCTCAAAAGTTATTGTTGGGCATTGTCATTTATCTTCGATATGTGTGTTTCTTTTAGTTATAAATGTGATTTCTTTAGTGACTGAGTGTGCCCGCACTCTGTATTCACAACTTGGTGAATTAGTAAGTGAACTACCAGGAACTGACATGTTTAAAAAAAAATTGTATTTAATTCTCGAGATGTGCACTTCAACATTTGTGTTTTTAGTCTTGAGTATATTTGAAATGAATAATTTACACCAAATAATTTTGAAGAAACCATTAGAGAGGTACATTTATTTGTCTTACTAATATTTTTAAATCTTGATCTTTTTAAATAGTAATTCTAAATATTTTTAAATGCATGATGTAACTTGAGCTTTTTTTAGGATTATATATATATATATATATATATATATATATATATATATATATATATATATATATATATATATATATATATATATATATATATATATATATATATATATATATATATATATATATATATATATATATATATATAACTCAGTCTCGAAAATCAACTAGAGGATGACTTTCTATGCATATCGATGAGATTGGTCGTGGATCAAGGATAGTATCATATGAATCAGGGGAGGGCCATCATTTGTTACATAATCATCATGGTATATATATGGTTATGTGCAAACTCTAATCTTTTTAGGAGCATCTCTCACTAGTTCAATGAGAGTATCCGATCAATCAATAGAGGACCATTGTTCACATCATCATGGTATGGTATATATATGTTTATGTGTATTTACTTAAAATATAAATATGTAGAATAATATGTATATTCATATTGAATATATTTTTGTCAATTTAACATAATTAATTTATAATTTCTATTTTTTTTAGAAGCATCTCTCACTAGGTTGTCAGGTGAGGGTGCTCAACATTCTCACAATGGTAAAAAATATCAATCAACTCATTTACTTCGGCATGATGTTGCTCAACCATCTCTGGGTGGTCATGAATCTCAATTAGATCATCATGATCCTCCTCATTTTTGTAAATTATATAATTTTATTTTTATTTTTTTTCTTTCTTTCTATTAAAAGAAAATTGTGCATGTAAATAAATCATATGTGTATGTCTATTTTTCATTTTTATAAATACATTGAAATGTTTTAATATTTATGTAATTATATTGAAGAAGGGGGTGAAAACATTGACCAAAGTCAACATAGGAGAAACAGGGAAATTTGAGAAGAAGACCATATGCCAGCTACCACCTATCCATCTAATATTTCTAATGAGCTTCCTTGGGAAATAAACATCCAATAGTGTATGTTACAATGGTGCACAACTAATTATTAAAAATTGAAGAAATATCTTGGGAGTTTGGAATTCCCTGTAGAGATTCGTCAAAGATTAGAAATAGTTTTTCAATCTCTAAGTAAATTTCTTGATATTTACAAGAACCTTGGGCCAACAACTAATGGATTTATAGATATGATGAGGTGTAGAAAGGAAACAATGATGAGTCCCAAAAACTGGGTCAAGGTAAGTAGGAGAGTTACAAAAGAAGATACAAATTCTATGTTTAATTTCAAAGGAGGAAAAGAGATATGCTCAAAGTGCAATATTTAAAGAACCCTAAAATAGCCCACCATTTGTATGTTAGGTTCCTTGTATTGTATGGAAAATTTCCATGGAATGGCAAGGTTCAACATTATTTTGAAAAATTATTTTATGCATAATTTGTTTTTGGTATGAAACCTAATTATACTGACCATTCATCTGAATTTCATGGTACTCGGAGAGGTTGGACATATGAACGTAAAGGTGCATTAAGGGATGCTAATTTTCCTCGTCCTTCACCTCCTTTGGTACCTCAACCTCCATGTCTGCTAACTTTGCTGTCAGAGATGGATGGCACTTCTCAAATTATTCGAGAAGCAAGAGATGCCATTATAGAAAACATACAAACTACATTGACTCGGATTGATGTCGGTCTAAATCGATAAAGAGCACGAGCTAATTCATGTGCTAATTTTATATTTAAATCAAAGCTGGAGATAGATAATATGAATATTGAATAGGTTAAATCCTATACAAAGGCTCATCATGATGGTTGGCAAGACGTAATTGGTCATGAGAATGAGGTAATGGGATCAATATGTGTTAATTTTTAGGGTGGATATTTTAATGTAATGTAACACATGTGTTAATTTTGATTCATATGCACACACAAGGGTGTGACTTGCTGGCCAGTGAATACATTTCTAAGGCATTCATGGTGTTGTGTAGGTCACAGGTTCAAATCTCTACTTACCTATGTGTCGTTCTTGGGGGTGGTGTAGTTACATATGGAGGTTATAGGGGTAGTCATTAGGGATCATCCCCGTGTCACGTGAGTACGAGAGTCGACGCGTAACCAATTCTGCTAGTCATAAAATAATAATAATAAGTAAATAAATAAATAAATAAATAAAAATAAAAATAAAAATAAAAATGAAAATAAAAATAAAAAAGAAAAAAACTATAATTGATTCACATACATTTTGTAAAAATTTTCAAATATAATCTAACATGAATATATCATATGTTCACAGTTTGCAATTAACTTATCCATTCAATGAAAATTTTGGTAATATGATGGTGCCAAGTTCAGGTTCAAATGAAGATATTTTGATAGATTATAGTTTTTTTTTAAGAATGTGTTGATACTATTAATTTAATTTTATACATCAGTATTGTGAAGACATATTTGAAAAAGAAATAATTACGTATAGTTAAATATTAACATATTCCCACTCCATCTAGAATTTTCATCACAACATGACTCTCTTCCTCCCTATTAGGAGATGTGTCAAATATTGGCTTGTCATAAGTATTCAACGTTTCAATTTTGGTTTGTTATAAATTGAATAATGTTTCACTAAAAAATGAGATCTATATGTTATAGTTTTAAAATTTTTGAATTTTAGGTTTGTGGAGACAGTTTACCTTCTCCATGGAAGTTGATGATGGAGTCATCTATTGGGATAGGAGCATCTATATGATTTGAAAATTTTGTTACAAATTTTTTAATATTGTGAGTTTATGCATTTTCATGTGCAGTTTTAAATTTTTAATATATACATGTACATGAATTATGCATGGAATCCATGAGGGCACAATCTATATGGATAACCATGAGGTATTGCATTGAATTTGGAACTTGAGTCAGCTACGAGGATTGGATCATCTAGACAATTTGCAAAAGTTGTTACAATTTTTTTTAATATTGCAAGTTTTTTTCATTTTCATGTTCAATTTTAAATTTTTGATATATACATGTACATGTATTATGCAACGCATCCATGAGGGTTTAATGCAGTGGGAACACCATGAGGTATTTCATGGGGTTTAGAACTTGAGTTAGCTATGGGGATTGGATTGTCTACCAAAGTTTAAGAATTCGCTACAATTATTTTAATATTATGAGTTCATGTTTTTTCATGTGCAATTTTACATTTTTAATATATACATGTACATTTATTTATATCACTTCCATGAGGGATAAATGCAGGGAGAACACCACAGGGTATTGCATGGAATTTGAAACTTTTTGTAATTTTATTTTGATGATAAAATTCTCATTTAATTTAAAAGTACACAATCTTATGTATATATGCATATTACACATGCTGTGAAGGGCACCCATGAGGATGATGATATCACGAGGATGTTGATAGATAGTGTACTTCAATGAGATTCTCTTTGATGTAAATTTTCATGTGAGAACATTTTTATTATATTTAATTTTAACATAATATAAATTTTGGACATATTTAAAGTAAAACTTTTTATTATGAATTGATCTCTTTGATGCATAAATTTATTTGACAACTTTTCATTATATTATATTTTATAATCATATAAATTTTGGACATATTTTGAATAAAACTCTTTATTATGAATTGATCTTTAATATGCTAATTTGGGAGTTTTTACATTTTTCATGATGATTCTTATAATGTTAGTAGAAGAGAATATGGATTTGGGTTGATTATTAGGTCTTGTGAAGTTATTTTGTAAGATAGTTTAAAGAATAGTAAAATTGAAAATTACAAAACATGGTACATTTTGCATTCATGAATCTTATCGTGGTGTAGATTTATAAAACAATCATACCTTAAAATTGCGTTATAAAACATGGTATATATTTTTTGTTCATGAATATGTCATGATCTTGTATATAAATGTTACTTTGGATGTGGCTTGATACTTAACTTTTAATATAAAGTTGTTCAAAGAAAATATATATAAAATTGCATTATAAAACATGGTACATATTGCATGATTCATGGTCCGATGCTTAAAGGTTTTACATTTAATTTCATGAATATGAAGCAATGGAAGTAGATTTGAATTTAGTTCGTAAATTTCTCATGATGCTTATAATGTTAGTAGGAAATAATAGGGATTTGCGTTTATTGTTAGGTTCTTTTCAAGTTTCTTAATGAGTAGTAAAATTACAAATTACAGAACATGGTACATTTTGTATTCATGAATCTTACCATGGTGTAGATGTCTAAAAAAAGAATAATATAAATTGCATTATAAAACATGGTATACATTTTGCATTCATGAATAGTTCATCATCTTGTATATAAGACCTACTATTGATGTGTGTTGATACTTAAATTTTAATATAAATCTTTTCAAGGCAAACATACTATAAAATTGTATTATAAGACAATGATGGTACATTTTTCATGATGCATGGTTTGATGCTTAAAGGTTTTACATTTAACTTCATGAATATGAAGGAATGAATGTAAATTTGCATTTATTTGGTACATTTTGCATGATTATTCTTATAATGTTAGTAGAAGATAATATAGATTTTTGTTGACTCTTAGGTTTTGTGAAGTTTTTTTGTCAATTTGTTTAAGGAATAGTAGAATTGCAAATTGAAAAACATGGTACATTTTTCATTCATGAATCTTACCATGGTATAAATATCTAAAAAAATCATAACTTAAAAGTTCATTATAAAACATTGTCTACATTTTACATTCATGAATAGATCATCGTCTTCTCTAGAAGATCTAATATGGATGTGGGTTGATACTTAACTTTTTATATAAATTTTTCCAAAGAAAACCTACTATAAGATTGCATTATAAAACATGGTACATTTTGCATGATGCATGGTTTGATGCTTAAAGGTTTTATATTTAAGTTCATGGCTATGAAGCAATGAGAGTAAATTTTCATTTAGTTGGTACATTTTGCATGATGATTTTTACAATTTTAGTAGAAGATAATATGGAATTGGGTTGATTCTTAGGTTTTGTGAAGTTTTTTTGTTAAGTAGTTTAATTAAAGTCAAATTGAAAATTATAAAACATGGTGCATTTTGCAATCATCAATCTTACCATGGTGTAGATGTTGATGCAAGAGCATTCAGCTCAACATTATCATTGTATTCTAGTAGACATAAGGGGTCTTGTGTCTCAAGAAAGCTGGTTTCCTAAGTATTGAATTAATGTAATTATTTAATGTTTTGAGTGAATTTAATGAGAATAGGAATTAATTGAATATTGTGAGGCATAATTGTAAATTTTCTCGAATGTAGGAGAACATGAGAGTTTTAGGATATTTGAGTGATGAGAGGATTGAGAATTGATTGTAAATCTTAGATTAGGAGTCAATTCATGATTTTGTGGATTTGAGAGAATCCTTAGGGATGAGAAAGAGATTTTAGGATTTTGTTGAGAAGCTTATGGATCTAAACCAGGAATTGGTTTTAGAATCCCTTTTTGTATAAATGTAAGCCTAAAAGGCATAGATAGAGGTAGATAGAGAAAGAGAGAGAGAGTTAGACATTTAGCTAGTGTTTGTAAGCCTACGGGCAGATAATGAACAAAGGCCATTAAATTAGAAGATCATGCCAAGGAGAGACAGAGAGTCTCATTATGTAATTGTTTGTTGATATATATATGCACAAAGATTCAAATTCCAATTTATATAAGTGTGTTATCGAATATTGAATGATGAATGAATGAATTAGCATATTCTATGTAACAGAGAGTTGCAGGCGAAGTTTAGTGATTACACAGAGAAATACATGAAGAGGGGGATCATAATGGATCATTGAATCCATAGAGGGATCAATGTCAAAGCTCAGGAGGAAGTGTGTAGTGGAACAACTAAGGGACCAAAATCTTGAAGAAACCCAAAACCATAGTGTAATGTTGAAGGAATAGTGTAAAAACATAAGTAAAAAGAGTAGCGGAGGAGTAAAGTGTCAATGCACAACAATCGTTAGATATCATAGATCAATGACCAAGATTAAATCACAAGAGTGGAAAAATTAGGATCGCATCATGCGACATGCGATGCATAGTCGGACCCGAAACCTTATCGAATGTAACCTAGAACCCCATTGGGTCCGAAATATATGTCAGATCAGAGTTTTAAAGTGGAAGAGTCAAGTGCAAGGATGAAGCGATAGCCGATAGCAATAGATCGGAGGCATTGGAGATCAGACATCGAAGGAAGAGCAGTGCAGTGGAAGGTTTGATATGGAAGGGTGGAACCGATGATATATGAATGCGGATGTATAATATTTGAGATCTGCTTATGTGTTTCGGAGTGGAATTTCAATGTAATTCTATGTATTATGGTTAAAGTGGGGTCCCAGTATTTTAATGTAAAAGCGGTGTTAAACGATTTCGATAGTCACATATTAGATGCGGAAGGGGTGATAGGAGTCATATGAGCATGGGTAAACTGTGATGAGCAATTATGATAAAGGAAATTT
Organism: Pinus tabuliformis; assembly: GCA_031772625.1. Taxonomy (NCBI): domain Eukaryota; kingdom Viridiplantae; phylum Streptophyta; class Pinopsida; order Pinales; family Pinaceae; genus Pinus; species Pinus tabuliformis. Next base: position 875,606,550 of record CM062819.1, on the reverse strand, counting down.
TTGGGAAATGTGAAAAGGCTAAGTAAAGGTGGAAAAAGGTATGTTATGCATGTTTTTATGTGTATTCTCTTCTAGGAGAATTATAATGGATTAATGCACTCATAGAAGGGTTTTAATGGTTCTCCAATTATAACCCAAAGTTATAAAGTGGGGTTTGGATATATGTGCGGCCATAGGAATTACTAAAGGTTTATGAGGATGTATTAAGTCCTGATAGAAAGAATTGGAAGGGCTAGACTATGTGATTAATAAATAAATCATTCCACATGAATTCTAATTAAGGGGGCCTTAAACTATTGTTATTTATAATGAAGCTTTGACGGGAAGGTCATATAAATTCCTGGGCAGAAAATGGTTTATGCATAGGTCTATATACATACTGTGGGTAAAGCAGGGGTAACCCCGCGTCAGATGTATAAAACAATCATAACTTAAAATTGCATTATAAAACATGATATACATTTTGCATTTATTAATAGATCATCATATTGTATAGAAGAGCTACTATGGGTGTGGGTTGACACTTAAATTATAGTATAAATTTGTCCAAAGAAAACATAGTACTATATAATAGCATTATAAAACAAGGTACATTTTTCATGATGCTTTGTTTGATGCTTAAGTGTTTTACATTTAAGTTCATGAGTATGAAGCAATGAAAGTAAATTTGCATTTAGTTGGGACATTTTTCATAATGATTCTTATAATGTTAGTAGAAGATAATATGGATTTGAGTTGATTCTTAGTCTTTGTGAAGCTGTTTTGTCATGTTTTTTAATGAATAGTAAAATTTCAAATTACAAAACATGGTACATTTTGCATGATGATTGGTTTGATGCTTAAATTTTTTAATTTAAGTTTGTGAAAATGAAGCAATGAAAGTAAATTTTCATTTATTGGTATATTTTTCATGATGATTATAATAATGTTAGTAGCTGTTAAAATGGATTTTGGTTGATTATTAGGTTTTTTGAAGTTGTTTTATGAAGTTGTTTAATGAATAGAAAAATCGGAAATTAAAAAACATGGTACATTTCACATTCATGAATAGATCATAATATTGTATATAAGAGCTACTATGGATGTCTATTGAAACTTTAATTTTAATATAAAAATGTTCAAAACAAACATAATATAAAATTGCATTAAAAACATATATTCTAAACTACCTTCTTTGCCTTCAATTCTCTTACTATTGTATTTTTCATGAAATTTTAGAAAGCTTAAAATCGAGATTTAAAAATTGCAATGTTGAATCATCTGAAGTCCCATTAATCTCAAAAGTTTCATTAATCTCAATATGGGCCTAACTTTTTTTTTAAAGTAAATGAAATTTTCAAATATTAAATACTATGTGTGGACCATGCATTGCTAATTTTGATAGGTTCATATAATGGAGTTTATGCAATGCCCATATAAATGGTGTATGCACCGGATGTATAGGACAAACACAATAAAATGCATTTTTTTGAGCCATCAAGATGTACAAGAGATACAACAAATTTGAAATTGATGCTAATGGGATTCTGATAAAGTAAATAATGTTACTAAGATAGCACTAAAAATATTTGAAAAGATAAAATGATGACATAAAAAAGAAGAATGTAGTGCATATATGATAGGTGTAAAATCAATAATAATAAAAAAATATTGTGGTCTACTATATCCGTACATTATATTAGTATTTGGGATATTTGAATTTCCTTTTAACTTAACAACAAAGCCACCAGATTAATGAGAACAATTTTGTAATACCTAGTACTAGCTAGAATGAACAACTTAGGCGTGCACAAAAATAAATGCTGACAAACTACTGGAACTCTTTCTCAAAGATGAATACAAGGACAAGATATTGTTGACTAGTTTAATTAAAAAATTATAATGGAATTCCATCCTCAATGATCGATTCATGGTCAACTTTTGGCATTCTCCATTTTATAAATTTCAAATTTTTTCTTAATTGAACATCTATCAACTTTATGCGCACTGCACACACAAAGTGACTTATTGACAACTTAAGGCATCGGGTTCATAGTATTAAAAGTAAACATGACTCTCAGTTTCATGATTTTCTTGGAAAAAAATATTCTTTCAATATAATAGAACCTCTTTCATATATAAAATTGTTATCATCATAGTCCTCCAATAAATTCATCTTTTGTTCAGTGCACCACATCAATTAATAGTTGACATGTTATATGTTGTTAATGGTGTCACTACAACAAAGACATCTCTTGGACAATAAAAAGTTGTAAATTTAGATAATAATTAACAAGAAATTAGTTATCCACATTTTCTTTCTTTAATAAATTTATATCTATATTTTAATTATTATCTATACTTATACACAATGATTTTAAAAACATGATATCTATATATATATATATATATATATATATATATAATAGAAATGTTACCTTCTCTAACAAGATCAGAAAATCTATCACCATCAGATGACACTATAGTCTCCTCTGATTCCATCTCTTTGAAGCTTGCAAGCAACATTTTCCCCTTTGTATTAAGTTATGTATGTTGCCAATCCTTCACAAACATAATGTTTTCACAAAAATAATTGAATTGTGTTTCCTCTATGCAAACAAGGCAAAAACAAGATTCTTTTATTGTATCAAATGAAAATACATTACAATACACTTTTGTTTTCATTGAATGCAATTTTCGAGTCCCTTTTACTGTTTCAAGTTCATATGGAATCAATCTATCTACATATTGGACTCAAATATGACAATAAACCATGTAGTAAATTCAATCAAGAATTTAAATATGTTATTTAAAATATACTTTATATATTAAAGATAATCATCAATAAGTTATTTAAACTGTATAATTTATAAATTTTTAAAATTTAATAAAAATCATAATATATTAAAAATATATACAAGTTAATATATATGCAAATTCCTGTGTACCTCCCTTGATGGGTTAGTCTCATGGTTTAGTGCAACAATACACCTTTGAAAAACTTGATCAACTGAGACAAGACAGTTTGTAGAGTGGTCCATTTGATATCTTCGAAGTTCTCGTTTTGCATGCCCCTACGCCATCGTGTTCTACTTTTCCATGACCAGCCCAAAGAAATTCCAACAATGTCTAATGTTGGTTTTCATATGAAGACGACACAACCAATAAAATAATCGTGAAGATTTGAATTAACCTCCACATCCATATGACTATATACCATGTTCATTTAATTTTATTCCACGATGGTTCAATGAGTCATAAATCTTATCAAAGTGATGTTTTATAAAATGTGTATGATGTGTACTATCATCGCTGATATAAAAATGATATTCCTTAATAACATGTTGATTCTCATTGGTGCTTTCTCAAAATTCCTTTGGTAGTGATCTTTATGGTCTCCTCAGATACCTGATCTACCATCACGCAGACTTCCTCAAGCTGATCATTTCGATTGCGGCTTGGTTTCTTGGATCTCTTCAGCCTCTAGATCCACTTCAAGACCTCAACACCCTATCGATTTCATACTAATATGTTCCACGACATTACCCTTTATGATCTTGGGTGATAGTTTCATTTAGGGTTTCCGACCCTGCATGCCTTCCCTGCCTTCGGTAGGGAATTCCTTGCATAGCGGCATAGGCACTCTTGCATCTCTTATCAGCCAAAAGCCTAACACAAGATTTAAGGAGTCTTCCACCTATCCTATGGCACGCCAAATTTTCTAGAGTCCACATGAACTCTTTAAGCAGCTCCTCGTTATGACCCATTGGCTGCTGGAGCATTTGGCTATTAGCGGGGACCTGTAGTCGATATCATCAAAGTTCATGTGACGCGAATGAAGGCTTATGCATGAGAAAGGCTAAAGGCCATGGTAATAAGACAGTCAGTCACGTTCAGCCGTTGGAACACTCCCTTAATCCTTCACATCTTTACTATTGACACATGACCTTGTAAACAGATATCCTAATATATACAATAACTAGCTTTGGCCAACAGAGGGTCTTTCATATAAATTGTACATTAATACAAAGGGTATAAAAACTCACTTTTTTTAACTGTTCATGGTTTGCTCTGATACAGATCATTGATTTCAATAATTTTAACTACTGTATTATTTTTTACATAGATGAGCATTTCATTTAGAGTAAGAGTCTGCCTCTACTCTATAGCTCAGGCAACCAAATTATCAGGCTCTTTCTCCACTTTGTAACTTTAGATAGTCTGTGATTACCATTAATTAGGCTATTAATTTGTCCACTTTTACATGTAATCACAACACACAATCACATGTACACATACATATTCATAGCCATAATCAACATAAAAATTAGGGAAATATTCCTTCACAATTACATCATAGTTATATACACACAACAAAATTATAGTCCTTGTTCATATATATCTATTACAAATGAAAATGCATCATAATCCATTAATTTCTAAATAGTATTAGCAAATAATTTTCTTTTCGTTTGTAGGGAAACTAAGTTAAGGAATACGAATCTCCACTCCACCATAGACAGTTGTAGCCACTCCTACTTGTAGTTGTCACCATCAAACCAGATTCTAGAATCCGACGAGAGGGCGGGGGGGGGGGGGGGGGGGGTGTTATTGTTGTTGGGACCCTAGCCAAGCTGCCAGAAATATCAAGGACTCCAGAGGACCTCCTTCGTCAATCGCCACAATTGTTTATCTCTTTCTTTCCTGCATGGGGTGTCCATAGGTGACCAACCTCACTGTATTAGTTAGGGAAATAACCAGGAGTTATGACTCACACTTGCCCTTGTCTTAGCTTCAGGATGGTTTATTCCCAAACTATTATAGGGATCAAAAATAGTTGGCTCAACCCACAGCCTCCATGGAATACAAAGCTATTACAGGGCTCTAGAGATTTCATTCCAGCCACAGCCTCGAGGGACCCAAACTATTACAAGGCTCCAGAGACCTCTTGTCTCAACCCACAACCTCCAGGGACCCAAGTTATTATAGGGTTCCAGGAATCCTATCTCAACCCACATCCTCCATGGAACCAAATCTACTACAAGGCTCCAAAGACTAGCACTCAACCCATAATATCGAGGGACATAGAACCAATCACCTTCTCTTCTCTTCTATTCTCTTCATCACTACTTACTGAAGCTACTGCTGAAGGTTCGTTTATCGTCCTTGCCTTGGTCTGCTTCCTGAACTCAACTTTTTCCTCTCTAATTCTATTCAAATTATCTTTTCTCTTAGGGCTCCCATTTTCTCATACCACTCTATAATTCCCTCCTCAATTTCGAGTCTCTTTTTCTCTCCCTCCACAAATAATTCTCTCCTTCAGGAGTTCGAGAGTTCTCTTCCATCTCTGTCTTTCCTCTTGAATGTTCTCCTCCTCTAAATAATTACCTCCCTCTAGAGATCATGTCCGCTTTTTTCGAATGCTTCCTAATTTTTTTGGTAAATGCTCCTACCCCTTCCTTTATTGTTATGTCCTTGTTGTTGTTACCCTTAATAAATTATGCCCTCTTTTGATTATTATATTTTCTCAAGAAAGCATGGGCATGAGTGCTTTTCCTCACCCCATTTAATTTCAGGAACCAATTACGTTACTTCATGCACCAACCACGCTTTAATGGTTGTCCTAAATTTTAGGTTTCATCTTTTCACAAGAAACCATAGCATCCCAAGGAGCAATTCTCCATCCCCCACTCTAGAATCCATGTCCCATGACTCAGTGCCCTTTTTTCCCTATTATTTCAAAAAAATTTAAGTATTTACATCCTTTTTACAATGTGGGTCATACCAAAACCTTGGGTGGTGTTGTTGCAACAGTACCCTGATAGAGTCACTTTAGGAACACAAATGTTGCTTCGTTGCCAACAAGCCTAGATAGCACCCTGACGAAGTTGCTTGCTTCACCAACCTATGTAGGAAGACTATCTCTTTTTTCACCCTTTTATTTTTATTATTTTTCAATAGGATTGTTCTCAGGAACTTATTATTTTTCAATGGGTGGAAGATGGATCCCATATTATTGAGAATAGAATAAGTTACTCCTTTAGAGACATAATTAAGACCTCTAATGCTTTGATTGCTAAATTATTTCCCCTTATCTTTTACAGTACTCGGATATATAATAAAGAATACACTATTCATAATAGGACCGAGTGTAGGAATGAGAATCCGAAATGAATATTGGTATCAAGGTTGTCGTACAACTTCCTAACTAAAGCATCATATTTTCCATTCGAAAATTAATGACTTAAAAAATGTAAACCAAAAAAATGAAGAGGGTAATAGTTAAGGCAAGGGTTGTAAGGTACTATAAATTTCCTTGCACAAAATTTTATCCACATCATCTTGAAGCTCAAACCATATTTATTTAGGAACCAACAAAGAGAAGGGGAAAATAAAACACCAAACTTGAATGTAATGCATCTAACTAAATGCAATGTATTGTATCCTAAACTAAATTGTACATGGTCAGGTCATGTCAAATGGAACTTCGAATGCAAGCATAGAAGTTTCTCCTGACATTTGGGTGGAAGGATGTGATCATGTGAAACTAGGATGGTGTGCAATTCAGTGAAAAGGATAAAAAATTCAAACATACACATTGACACAAGGAAATAAGAAGTGCAATCACAATGGTACAATAAAATCAACTACTCTACCAAACAGATGATTCCATAATAACAATAATTACTAGACCTATGCTCATACAAGGATCGATGAAGAACATACAAGTAGAGGCCACAAGACATGGATCCCGACTCAGAATATTCTTCTAAAGAATCTACAATCATATCACGGAAACAACCTTTTGGAGAAACCATGACAAGAAAATATAATCAAAGGAAAATCCACATCATAAGCAACATTAGCAGGTTGAAAACAATCCATGTTGTCATGTGAATGAGATTTTTTTATAGATGATGGAGAAGATTCATTAAAATCCTTCTTTGTTTCCACATCAAGGATTAAAGATTTTCCCGAGGCAAGATGTAACGGTGGAATTTAATAGTCAAATTAAACGTTATCCCCATAGAGTTTAGAAAATTTACGTGAAGAAAATGGGCATCCCTCAGGGGAGAGATGACAACCTATGTGAAGAAATTAGTGACAAAATTTTGCAAAAACGATCATAAACAGACTAAAATCACAAATATCGTCAAGGTCATAGGAACCTGACATAACCATGAACATAGGCTGAAGCATCCCACTCACCTGTCATGACTTTGAATTTCACGAAAACACTATCAATTGCTTATCAAAAAAAGAGTCATTATGCATATTATGAGATTAAAAGAATTGAGGTTGATGAGTTTTCTTTTCGAGGTTACCACAAAAATCCTGAATGATAGAAATGCCATCTTCTTGATAAAAAGGAGTTATACTTGAAAGAAAATATCCAATGATCACCTCAGACTACCATTGGAATTCCTGCAAATATAAATCTTCCTCTAGAACCAAAGATTCATCCATGTTGCTTGAATAATCATTCTCGTATATTTTAGAGAAAAGGAAATCATTAGGGTCATGGTTTTCCCAACTTAATTAACGGGTAAAATATTGACTAGTGAGATATCAATATTTGAGTATGGTTGATTGGTAAGATCACAAAAATCACCATCAAGGGAAATGTGTGAAAGGAAAATTAATTCTTCATCAAAAAATTGATCTTCCAGTTTAATGATTGGTTGAGGTACAACATACAAAACATCAAAAGGAGGAGGACATGGGACAAAATGCATATCTACTTCTTCCTTAGGATGTTGAAATCCTTGTTGATCATAAGGATATGAGTCTGATTCAAAATATTTTTTTGACATCCTCACTAAGAAATGAAACTTCTCATACAAGAGTATTCATAGAAAGGAGAGATGGTTGGCATATTCGTCGACAAGGATGGGAAAAGTCTTCAGACTTTCTTATCACACGCGGTGAAGGTTCTCCATTCCTTCACTGGGGTGGATCTTACAACAAGTTTTTAAGCCCACAGGGATTTGGATTGATGGTGAACGGGTGCATTGTTAAGGAACTCCTTGTGATAGGTCACTAGTTCAAATCCCCCGTGGGTGCTTACCTACCAAAAAACAAAACCCTCTCATCCAAGAAGTTCCAGTCCATATCCTCGTTCGAGAATTCCTAACAAAGATGTAGGAATCAGTCAACAAAATGTTCAAGATTCTCATTCGACGAAGCTCGTTAACCAATTGTTTAAAAGATAATATAGAAGCAGTGGGTAGATAACAACACCATTGCTTTGCACGACCATAAAATGTAAGGTTCAACAATCATGCAGATATTTATTCACAATAAACACCACTTGAAAAAAAATGAAAGAAATAATTTACATAATTAAGTATGGTTGTTGTACCCTTTTCATCGAATTTAAAATGTGACAAGTTATGTAAAAAGTCCACGGGGATTGAAATATCTAAATTTTCAAAAAAACACCTCTGGATTATGATTCGCGATGAAGTCATTAGAGGTAGGAGACAAAAATAGACTTTATAGGCTCATATTTTTAGTGGTCCCTACTTCTAGCACCAAAAAATGTCAACAATGCTAGATGATGCCAACATTGTAAGGGGATCTCCCCGATGTGAAGTCCCAATTAAACCTCACACCGTTTGGTGTAGGAGTCCCATCTGGTCATATGTTTTTCCACTGTTGGAAAGGTTTCAAAGATATGCCTTGGTTACGACTATCCACAATGGAACACAATAACTCTTTGGGGCTGAAAGTATGTGAACTTTGTGAGACACCCAATGTAAGGTGCACGATAGAACCCTTGACTCGTAATGGAAAATGAGCATTTGGATGGAAAAGTAACAGTACTATTCTAAAGAGGGATCAAGAAGGAAGCGGAAGACTTGTTGAATACCTGTAGATTAGTCCACATAATAAACAAAAATCATTAAAGCATAACAACACACATTCAATAATAGTCATATCTAAGCAAAGAATTAGTTCATTAACTTAGTATACAATTAAGGCAACATATATCATCAACATAACAAGAAGAATCCTACAATATCTATGATACATGTATGAATAATTGTTGGCTCATAGAGATTTTGATTAATGGTGAAAGATCCCATGTACATTGTTAATGTATGAAACACTATATCCAGTAGTGGAACATGAAGCCACAAATTTCTTCTCCAAAGTATGATCTATCTCCTATGCACTACAAGGGAAGCCAAGGAAAGACTCCAAGAATCCAAGCCCTTTCTTTGAGTGATGAGGAGCTATTTATAACAAATAACAATGACCTGTGAGCTTCCTCACGATTCTTTGACTTCTATAACTATCTTATTTTATTTATGACCTTTTACATTCCATATGTGACTATTTACATTCCACATGTGTCCCTTAGACTTCATTACATATAATTTATTAAATGAAACAAATTACAAATAAGACGGTGTCCTAACAAAATGAAATTGATAATGAGACAAATGCTCATCAAAAGGATAAATCATTCGCTTCCTCATGGATTTCACTTGTAATGTAAGTTTTCCATGCCATGAAATATGTTGAGATGGCTTTAGCATGAACTGACAACTCCCCTATATACCGCATCTTCACCTCCACTACCTTTGTCACTATGGTCTTGGAGCTTGACTGTACATTATTCTAGAGCCATGAAAATTTCATATGAGCTTTGACTAGTGCAAAGGCATATTGTAGAATAATTTCTTTGGTAACCTCCAATCCTTCTTATTATATTACCTATTTGATTTATTCAACATATTTCCTAATCTCCTAGAAGATGACTTCTCTACCTCTGATCGCTTCAAGTGTTCCTATTGAGGGCATCCCATGCTTCTATATTAGAGGCTCAAAACCATTATGTAGTCGATTATAGGTAGTAGTAGTACTAACTGACTGTGCCCCAAGATGTGAGTAGTTCTATAGGTGGTGTCTCAACTGAACTTGGTCCATTTTTGCGGCAATCCTGTATTTCTTTTCCAAATATTGTGGAGAATCCAAATACTTGCTAGCCTACTCTTAAATTTGGCCAGCCGCTCTGTTTGCTATTTTAAGGAGTTTTACCACTTGTAGTGTTTTCTTGTAGATGGAAATGAGAGGAGCAACCACCTGTTGCATATGTATCATCTCATCATATACCCATGCCATGGTGTCCTTCATTGGCCCCTGTTATTCCTACATGAATGACCGTCAATTTGTGGTGTTGAAACTCTGTGACAATAACTGTTGATTCTTCAACATAATATGTTCTACATATCGCTTTACTACAAGAAGTTTTTTCTTTAATATATCATTCTAACTCAGTAGATATTCAGAGTTGTCCTATGTTGTTGTGGAAAAAACAACATTTTCCACCATGATTTTCATAGGATTCCTAGGATCCTTCTGGAATTATCTATGCCTCTGTTACATGATCCTCTTCTTAACTTGATCAAACAAGACATTGCATACATACATGACTCTATTTGTTGGTCAAAGTGTGATCCCCATCCCCAACATAGTTACCGATCAAACGTGAACAATTACCTCAAATCGGGTACTTTGGCCAAAACCCCCAAAAAACATGAAAAAACCAAAAAAATGAAAATTGTGTATTCCAGAACGATGTTTTTTAAGCGTAAATTTTCCACATTTTTTTTAAATGGAAGTAAAAACCTTTTTTTTTTGCAAAAATGATGAAAAAACACCCTTAAAAAATAAGTTTTGATTTTGGAATAACAAGAAAAAAATCTAGTTACAATTTTGACATTTTTTAGCAATGGAATTAAAGATAAAATATCTGGACTTTTAAAAACTATAAAATTCCAACAATTCTCGGATGTGATGTTAAAGATAAAATATCATATCTCGAATCGTGATGATCCCAACAATTTCCATCCATGTTGTTAAAGATTAAATATATTGACTAAAAAACCTTGAAATTGTAATTGTTTTCAACCATAACATTGAAGATAAAATATCATGACTTAGAAAACCATTAAAATCTTGACATTTTTCAACCATGCAATTAAAACCGATTATGATTACAAAAAAAACTCAAGTTTTCAAAATATTTCAAGCGTTACAATATGGAAAATTTTTATGACAAAAAACTTTAAAAATGAACACCCAAGAGTAATTTATTCTTTAAATGCTAAATATATAGAGATTTTAAAATCTTAGCCTAACACAACTCGATACATTGCAACAAAAATTTAAAAATCAACTATCAGATTGACATGCGGTGTATGTGAACTTGACCCGTTGTAATGAAAACTTAAAGATCAACCATGAAATTGATACATTACGAGGGCAGACTCGATTCATTATAACGAAAATTTTAAAATAAACTTTCAAACTCCCCATAATGGGATCGAGTTGTTAGACGAGCATCGACACAGACCCTATAGAAAAAAATAAAATTTAAAAACCAAAGTAAAAAAATAAAGGTATAAAAAAATAAAAATGAAAAATACAAAAGAAAACAAAAATTCAAATATTGAAAAATAAATAAATAAATAACACAAAAATAATAAAAAACAAAACAAAATTTTTAATATTGATAAAAAGAAAAAACAAGGAAAAAACAAAAATAATAATAATAATAAAAAATATATAAATATTAAAACAATTAAGAAACACAAAAAATAATACAAAAAAATCAAATATTATAAAAAAATAAAAACAGAAAAAACACAAAAAATAATGAAAAAGACACCAAAAATTCAAATATAGAAGGAAAAAAAAACAACACCACGAAAAACTTATAAAATAATAAAGAGGAATAAAGCATTAAAAAAAACAGAAAAACATGACAAAAAAATCAACTATAAAAAAAAGACCAAAAAGAACTAAAAAAAATGTAAAAATTAATAAAATTAACTTATAAATATAAAAAATTTGACAAAATATTAAAAAAAATTAAAAAGATAAATCAAAAATATCAGAAAATAATAATAAAAAAATACACATAATTTAACAAAAAATAAATAAATTAAATTAACAAAATAAAGAAAACACATAACTAAAAATAAATTAAATTAAAAAAAAAGAAATAAATAACAGTTAAAAAAAAATTCAAAACAAAACAAATAAAAATTGAAATAAAAGAACAATTGAAAAAAAAAAATGAATAAAAAAATCAAAATAAAGCAATTAAGAAAAATAAAAATTATAAAAAAGGAAAAAAAAAAATTCAATCCACCCATGGGTGGGGTTGGCCACAGGTGCCAGCGGGAAGGTAGCTACATGCTACCGAACTGCCCGCCGACACTCGCAGTGAACCCCACCCATGTGTGGCCTGAAATATTTTTTATTAATTTTATTTTTTTATTTTTAACTCTTTTTTATTTTATTTTTTAATAATCCTTTTTGTTTTAAATATATACTTTTTCCCTTTTTTTTTTAATTGTTTTGTTTTGATTTGATTGGTTTTGTTTTTACTTTCTGTTATTTTTCAATTTTCAATTTTTTTTTTTCATTTTTTTGTTCTAACTTATTTTCATTTTATATTTTTTATGATTTTTTTTTTTTTTTTTTTTATTATTTAATTATTTTATTTTGTTTTTCGCAATTTTTTTTCAATTTTTTTTAAATGTCTGGTTTTGACTTGATTTATTTTTTAATTTAAATATTTTTAATATTGGTATTTTTCAATTTTCATTTTTTCATTTTAAGATTTTTTATTTTAATTCTATAAGTTTTATGGTTTTTTTACTTTTTTAATTTAACTTTTTTTAATTTAATTATATATAATTTTTTTTAAGCTTTTATTTATTATTATTATTTTTATGTTTGTATATTTTATGTTTTTTAGCTTAAAAATTTTCTTATAGATGTGTTTTTTTCTTTTATTTTTTTGTTTATTTCATTTTTTTTCTTTAAATTATATGCTTTTTTAAAATATTTTGTTTTTTTTACTTAGTTTTTGATATTTTTATTTGTTTAATTTTACCATTTAATTTGTTTTAATTTTAATTTTTATGGGTGTGTTTTTGGTTTTTTTTTTATATATTTTGTTATTATTTGAGTTTTTTTTGTCATGTTTTTCAATTTTTTTCATGGCTTATTACAAACATGAAAATCACAAAGATTTAAAAAAATATTCGCACTTAATACATTGGAAAATTTAAAATGTAAAAAATAAGCCATCTAAACAAAAAGGGTTGATGCTACATCAACACTTTTCAAAATCAAGATGAAAATCACTAACATTTAAAAAATGTGTTCATACTTTATACATAAAAAAAATAAAATTGCCAAAAATAAAGTATTTAAAAAAATGTGTTGATGCTGCATCAACACTTTTCAAAATCAAGATGAAAATCACTAACGTTTTTAAAAAAATGTTCATACTTGATACATAAGAAAATTTAAAGTGCCAAAAATATGCTAAAAAGAAAGGCGTGTTGTGCATCACCACTTTTCAAAATCGGGTGATTTTTTTCTACCTCAAAAAATGGATACTAGGTCATTTTCTTGTTTGATCGGTAACCATGTTCTCCCCAAATGTGAGATTACCACCTGTGATGGGATGTTCTTTTATAGTATCTAGTTCATCCTCCACTGGCTGCATGGTATCTTCTTCCTTCAACTATTCCTCTTTTTTATCTTGAGTTAACTATTATTCTTCTAGCCTCTATGCTACTTCTTTCTCCTGGGACTTCCTTTGTTCTTCTTCTTCTATCCTTCTCTTTTGTTTTTCTTCTATTTCTTACTTTTCTAGCACCTCATCCTTGTTCCTCTTATCCTCTTCTTCTTTTGATTCTATCATCTCCTATTGTTCTTGAATAGATCCTATGTTCAAAGAATCAACTTTCAACTTCCTACTGCTCTCTCCTGATGAATCATATCTCATCCTCTTCTTAGGACCTACATTTCTTGCTTGAGGGGTTATCTATTCTTCCTCCTTTACTTGCATATCTTGATCTAATAGGTCCTGGGGTGAATTGGTATAAGCTATTAGATGTGTCTTTCTAACTGCATTATACAAGTTCTTTACCTTCTCATCTTCTATTGTGGACATTAATGAATACGTCGTATTGAAACTTATCCTTTTAAAATGTTTCCTACACACTGTCTTGGGATCATAACCATGAAATCCGTTAGTGGTGGAGTGCAAGCATTCCATCTATTACACATCTACTCCTCTCGCCTTGTGGCTCTTCAACTCATATAATCTGATCCTTAATGGGAAACTAGGGCAAGGGGGTTTCTTCCTATTGTGAAAAAATCATGACAATCCTGCCCAACTCATTTTCTACTTCCTACATGACCACCTTATAAGTCACATATCATGGCATGAGATGAGGAGATATATGACAACAAAAATACTTGATGCATGTACCCTCGGGAGCTGCAAATCGATCAGTTATATCTCACGGTGACTCCTTCACTTGATCGGTCATACAAGGAGGATTGATCTTGAACATCATTTGAAAAATAATTACAAATAAAGGCTCAACCATTTTCTCATATGTCCCTTTGAAGTTTGATTTTGATAACACTCTGTAGTGGAAGTACAATGGGAACTTGTTCTTGAGATTCTAGTTCTAATAAAATTTTAGTAAATAATGATGCACATATTCCATCTAGAAGAAATCCAGACATGTAGAATTCAAGTGCCTGGTTCACCTTCAAAGATGTTTTTTCCTGCCTGAAATCACATTGCAATTCAAATGATAGTTTATTTTCCCAACTGAAATATTTACCCTGGGTGACCAGCACATTCAATATATATATCCAATTATTTTCAAACACCTCTGAATTCTTGTGTCGATGCATTAGATAAAACATGGCTATCAGATACTAATATATGTCTCTAAGAATCTTAGTGTGATAGACTACGGATGGGCGATGGTGAAACTTGGTAGGCACTCAACACCATTATTTGATAACGTCACCTATGTTGAGGTTGGTCCATCGTTTTGAATTCAATGACATTTGTTTCACCTCAATCTGACACCAGGAGCTCAAGTTATCATCTGTTAATCAATTTCCCAAAGAAGTAAAAAAATGACAAATTAGGTGTTTGCCCGTCTTCTTTTTTGGGTTTTTATGGAAGAGTGGTAGGTTTCCACTTGGACTCTCCATGTTGGTCAAACTTTTGCAGTGATCGGATTGGTTGTTGTTGTTTTTAGTTGGACTAATGGTGGAGGGCCATGTGGGCCAATGGCTAGTTACCGCATGGCCTCCTCACAATCGAGTAAAATTTGTTATGAGTTGTACTATGCCTCACCAGATTCGAACATGAGACCATTTCCCAAGCATCAAGACACATTAGCAATGCACCACCACACATGTTTCTTACCATATACATTCTCGGCATACATTTAAACTAATGCACAAATGTTGTTGGGGGAAAGGGCCAGGGTTAAGGCCTAGCCCATGGCCACACCCCACACCACATGAAGAGCAGAGGGAGCATAGGGCTCAAGGCTTAGCCCCAACACTAAGCCATGGTCGCATCTACACAACATAGTGTAAGGGAACTATAGTTGGAGTTTGGAGTGGGGCCCAACACATAGGCTGCGGAGCGGAAGCTAGCCCTAGGCCACAGGGGCCACACATGACTGCAAGAGGGAGCGTATTGGATGGTTGGATTATAGGGCCTATCCCTTAGACATATCACACACCATATAACCTTGATGGAGGAGCGCAGGGTGCCAGCCCCTAGGCGCATGCAACAAGGGGTCATCCCCAGGTCACATAGACCCTCACATGATCGATCCCTCTAGCAATTTGGGCGCATAGATATTTTGGTCCTAGTGCGAAGTTTCTAAGCACTAAACGCGCCATAACATGCCCAGGTTTCAATACTTTTGGGAGCCGACCGATGGGGGAAGGCGGTTAGCCCCAACAGCTAGGCATGTGCCCCCATATGACCATAAATTTCAGAATTTCGAAGGTTAGTGGACATTTTAAGTGTCTGATAATTTCACTTGTTGGGCATTATTGGAGGCTAGTTTTGTGTGCTGGTTTTAGGTGTGGGGCACTCAAGCCAAGTTTAGGGTGAATTGTAGGATGGTTCACACAAAAGTTCATGAGAGAGCTTGAGAGCTCATAAGTTTTGGAGTTTTTTTGCAAACTAAGATTAGAAAGAGGTTGCTTAGGGTTTTTGGATGTTTTGAATCCACTGATAACCTCTATTTTCTTATTTGAGCATATCTACAAGGTACTTTTGGAGGTTTGAGACTAAATAGGTATGGAGCAGTCAAGGTTTGGGAGCAGTTCTGGGAAGTTTTTGGGCATGGAGAAGACCTTGTAGGGGTATTCTCACTTCTAGAAGGCTAAGACAGTAGCTGTAACCAGTGGGGTTCGGCCCAGGTTCAACTTCTCCTATCATGAAGTTTTGATTATATGTTTCAATGTGGAATTGAAACATGCACGTGATGTTTTTAGCTTATTTTTGTTGAAGTGTATCATTTCTGAGGGATATGTTTTGAGTTTCTTCCATTGTGTGAGTTCTTTGTAGGAGAACATTACCTTGTATCAGTGATAGCCATTTATTTACCTGCAACAAATGTTTATGTACTTCATTGATGTCGAATATATGATTGGTCTACTCATGTTAACGGGCCCAGAGATGTAGCCCAAGAGGGGTGAACTCCATCAACAAACCTTTTTCTTGTTCTTCGTTATGTCTTCATGGATTATGTGTGTTATGCTCATTATGTTCAGTTACATATGAATACTAATTTATGTTTGAAGAGACATTGCATAAACTTGTTGTTTCAAGACCCATTTTATGCTTGCAAAATTTTGACACGATCCTATGTTTTGTTTTTTTTTTTGGAGAGGAGAAAGAAATAACATAATCCAATTTCATATCAGTTTGGTATCAGAGCACCAGTTGACCAAGTTACAATATGGGCATCAAAAAGAATATCCAAGAGCTGGAGGAACATAATTTGGCTCTTTGGATGGAGAACATAAAATTGATATGGGTGTTGGAGATAGTTGAAGAGGAGAATAGACACATGCACTTTGTATTACAACAAGTTCTTGATGAGAAAGTTACAGAAATATTTACTCCTACAATAGCAAGGGAAACCTCAGAGTGAGGCTAGTGCGTGGTCGTGGTTAAAATAGTGGTTTTGGACCATATGTGGAAGACGTTGCATGCGCTTTTGCAAACATATTCAAGAAGCACACCAAATGCCAGTGGACAAGCGTGGGTGGCTAGAGTCATCTACAAGTTGGCCATCATCATCATCATCAAAAGGTGATAAGATGAATGACAAATTTAAATAGGTAATCAGTATTTGAAATTCCACTATTTTTGTTTCATGCATAACAACTCTTTTGCAACATTCGAGGAACATACCATGGGAATAGGTATGAAGTTTCTTTCCAAGATAGGATATGAAGGTGGAGGTCTTGGAAAAAATGGTTAAGGTATTACCAATCTGATTATGGTTGAGGAAAGACTGAAGTACGAGGGATTAGGGTATAGCCAAAAGGAGTTTGGAGAATGCTCCAAACAGCTTGAGGTACATCAAACATCTAAGCATAAGATGTCACCAGTTTGTGATAACCGTCAAAGCTACAACTCTAAAGATATGTATAACTCTCAAGAGTGTTTTTCAGTGCATGGAAATTTTGAATACATGTGGAATTAGTATCCTTATACATTTTGTGAGATTTTGACCATTGTGTCGTTGTATGTGAGGAATGTATTATAGTGGTTAAACAAATGAACCAAATTTTTGGCATCAAGCATAATGAATTTCTTTTGCATGAGAGAACTTCTATATCATCAAATAAGAAAAGTTTTTTTTGTGCTCAGCAAAGTGCACAGACATGACATTGAACGATGTTGGAAGCTGCATCCAGAACTTTGTTTAAAGAAAGGTAAAGAGATTATGTTGCATAATGCAAGGAAATAAAAAGGTGGCAAAGAGGACTCTCCACAATCCTAAGTGACCTTCAAGACAAGAAGATGCAAGAAGAGAACCCATAAGCATAGGAGAGGAAACATTTGGGTAAACTTATTGCAAATTTGTTTTAATTATTTTTTTTAAATACTTGTTGTCATTACCTATTTAGGTACTTTTTAAAAGTGGAAATTATTTTCAATATGTGCAATAAGTATATGGTCTCATTGATGTATGTATTAACTTGCTATAAGTCCACATGCTCAAGGACTTTTGTGAATATACAAGATTGTCGTTCAAAGTTGTCTACAAATTGTCACATGTTCATTGATACACGTATTCGATTTGAAACTTATGTGAATTGAATATTTTCTTTCAAGATTGTATAAGATGAATATGTATTATAGGCAAGCTCAATCATATCATGGAAAATTTTGCAGCAGTGTAATTTTCATGTACAAGCTCAACTTGAAGACGTTTAAGCAATTTTATTTTGTTTTTGATTTCCAAGATGGAGTCAAGTTTGCTTCAACTGTTTAAACTTCAAGATGAAGTGTTTCTGGAGATGTGCAAAGATGAGCTTAAAGAGAATGTTCATATTTCACACATTGGTATTGTTCCGGCAACCGATAAGAATTTTGGCTCAATTCTTAATAGGAGAACATGTCTTCATGAGAATGATAACTGAAGTGCCTTGATTGGGGCTTGAAGGGAACCAATTGAAAATTTTGTAGTTTGGATTGAGGCTTTTGGGTATTTTTGAGTTCTAGCCTCTTTATATTGACTAGGGAAGTAAACTTTTGTGGTACAAAACTTCCTATTAGGGAGGTTTGATTAGGTGATCAGATTTATGCTCAAAAAACAAAGTTCCTAGAACTTTTTGAAACTAGTGCCAAATCGAAGTATCTATCATTCTAAATCCAATGAAATTCATTTCACCTCTATCCAACTCCACAAGCTCAAGTTATCATGTCCTAATCAATTTCCCAAACAGGTAAAAAAATGGCAAATTTGATGATTGACTCTGTTTGTCTTTGGGTTTTTATGGACTAGTGGAAGGCTATCATTTGGCCTCTCCTAGTTCGTTCAAATTTTCTAGTGATCGGATTTGCTTTTGGTTTTATATGTTGGACCAATGGTGGAGGGCCACGTGCACAAATGGCTGGCTATCACGTCGCCTCCTCACATTGGAGTAAAATTTGTTATCGGTCGGACTAGGCCTAACAGGATTCAAACATGAGACCTTTGCCCAAGCATCAAGCCACATTACCAATGCACTACCACACATGCTTCGTACCATATATGTTATGGGCATACATTTAAACTAATGCGCAAATGTTATTGGGGGAAAGGGCCAGGGCTAAACCCTAGCCCATGGTCACACCCCACACCACATGACGGACGAAGGGAGGCAAGGGCTCGGGGATTAGCCCTAGCCCCAAGCCATGGTCACAACGCATTCAACATAGTGCAATGGAACTGCAGCCGAAGTTTGGAGTGGGTCCAACCCCTAGGGTGCAGAGTAGAAGACAGCTCCGGGACACACGAGCCACACATGACTGTAGGCGGGAGAGTATTGGATGGGCAGAGTATAGGGCCTATGCCTTAAACATATCGTGCACCATATAACCTTAGCGGAGGAGTGGAGGAGACCAACCCCTAGGCGCACACAACGAGCGGCCAGTCCCAAGTCACATTGATCCTCACATGAACGAGCCCTTAAGTAGTTTGGGCGCGCAGATATTTTAGCCCTAGCCCTAGGTTTCCAATCTCTAAACACACCTTAACATGACTAGGAATCAAGAAAGTTTGGGGCTAGCTGATGGGGGCGGGCGGTTAGCCCCATCCCTTAGGCACATGCCCCCATATGACCAAAAATTTCAGAATTTTGAGGGTTAGTGGACATTTTAAGTGTCCAACAATTTCCCCTATCGGACATGATTGTAAGCCAATTTTGCATGCCGATTTTGAGTTTGGGGCTCTCAAGCCGGGTTTAGGTCGAATTATACGATGGTTAACATAAAAATTCATGAGAGAACTTGAGAGCTCATAAGTTTTGGATTTTTTATCGAAATTGAACTCAGAAAGAGGTTGGTTAGGGGTTTTTGGATGTTATGAATCCATTGGTAACCTCGATTTTCTAATTCGAGTACATCTACATGGAAATTGTGCAGGTTTGAGACTAAAGGTGTATGGATCAGTCAGGGTTTGAAAGAAGTTCTGAGATTTTTTTGGGCATGAAGAAGACCTTGGAAGGGTATTCTCACTTCCAGAAGGCTACTGCAGCAGTTGTAACCAGTAGGGTTCAAATAAAGTTCAACTTATTTTATCATGAAGTTTTGATTATATCTTTCAATGTGGAATTGAATCATGCACATGATTGTTTTAGCTCATTTCAGTTGAAGTATCCCATCTTTGAAGGAGATGTTTTGAGTTGTTTCCATTGTGTGATATATTTGTAGGAGAACATTACCTAGTAGGGGTAATATCCACTTATTTACCTACAAAAAAATTTTATGTACTTCATTGATATTGAATATATAGTGGTCTAGTCATGCTAACGGGCTTGGAGATGTAGCCCAACAGGGGTGAACTCCATCAACAAACCTTTGTCTTCTTATTCACTATGTCTTTAAGGATGGTGTGTGTCATGTTCATTATGTTCAGTTACATATGAAGAATAATTTATGTTTGAAGAGAAATTGGATAAACTAGAAAGTAGTAAATGAAGAATAAAATATATGTTCCTTACTTCACACACCTATTTTCCTCCATATACACCTCTTCCAAACATATCTTTAGCAGTTCAGAGGAATTTCTCTAACAATTGCAAAGTGTATATATCTCAAGGTAGCTTTCATTGTGTAGAGGTGCGACTTGTGGAAACAATTACGGAAACGAAGGGTTCTCAAATAATGAAAAAATGTAGACCCCACACAAAGAGGTAAGGACTATGCTTCTATGTATCTATCACCCTTGTTCTGTATGTTCTATCTATAGCTCTCTAAAATAAAATTGGTAGTAACATTTAATAAGATATGCATAAGGAAAGTAAAGGTTATAATTAAAATGTTATTAGGTAGTTTATCGACGTTTGATTTACTTGCGCTCTATATTATTATTTCTAAAGATGTGATTTTTCGGCATGTGTGGATGACTAACATAGGGTCAAATATATAACAAAGATATCAAGTATTAGAGGCAAGAAATTCCTTCTTTAATGTGTGAAATGTGAAATTGTGTACTTCGAGGATTTTTCAATCCACAACAGAATCACTTCACACATGTAGTTGAAGAGATTGAAATTTATGGACCCATTCATGCAAGTTCAATGTGGTTAGTGGAGATGGACTTGAGAGTATTAAAGTCATTTTATCAACAAATATCATGCCCAAATTCCAAATGTACCAATGTTTGAAGGCTATATAATATATTGCTTTACAATGTGTATTAGTGAGTATTAACCCTAAGTAGTGATGGATATTGACATACCACACCCCCATGATATCAAATTTTTGACAATATGAAAGGGAATTTATTAGTATTTTTTCATCATTGATATAAAATGAATAAAAAAAATTAAATATAGACCAAATAGTTGCAATTGAGTTGTAGGAAAGTGTTTGAAAATCTTCTCTTAATTAATTTAAATGATATACATATATATATATATATATATATATATATATGAGTTTTCACATGATAATCTATTATAAAATAAAAAAATTAAAAATTATATTTTATTTGTTATAAGCTTTTGAGGATTTTCTTAATAAGTTTTTCTATTTAATTTGCCTATAATTAAATTAAATAGAAATTTAATGTAATCACAAATTTAAGTTGTAAACTTTTCACAATCTAAATCTAAATACTTATGTATATTTTTTTAAATTTTAAATTCATATATAATTAAAACAAATTTTTAAATAACAAAAGTGAAAATTTAAATTAAAAATAAAAAAAAAATAAAAAAAATTATAATAATTAAACCATACCCAATGATAATAATAATTAAACAACCAAGCGCGTATCGAAAACATTAAACATTTTAAAAATAAATACGCTTACTGATTCGTATTTATTGACCGGAACAAAAAACTGTGTGGATTTAGCCGAACCGAATCCATAGAAACCATGCTGGTCAACGTGGCTAACTAGTCAATGTTCTGAAATCGCTTTGGCCAACATGTCCTTTTCCCATTCCATTTAAAAGTTTGGCCATATGTGAGTATTGAATTTAAATAAAAAATAAATAATTTCATTTGTCAGATAGTATTGGTAAATGTATAACATTTCATATATATTATAAATAATTTTTTAATGATTAATGTCTATTAAAATTAATGTTGTTTATTTGATCTAAAAATTAATGAATCGAGAGTCTTTAATATTTTATTTTTATAACAAAAAAAATAACAAACATTCTTAACTTATTATAGTTTTACTCACTAATTTAGCAAATTAAGAAGATTAACAATGTGACAAGAATTTTCGAAATAAAATAGATAAAAAATTATGATTATATATAAGAGATAATGTTGTTTTAATTTTATTGAAAAATAAAAATTTATTTAATTAAAATTATTTTTAAATTTTATTTAAAAATCAAAAGATTAATTAAATAATTTTCATATAAAGTTATTATAATGATTAATGTTCATTAAGATCAATGTGGTTTATTTGACCTTAATAGAGATGATCTCAGAGTTTTTAATATTTTATTTCTATGATCAAAAAAGAAAATAAAGAAGTGTTTTAAGGTTACTAGAGTTTTTCTTACTCACTTAGCAAGTCAAGAAGATTGGCAATGTGACAAATGTGTTTGAAATGAAAACAGATGTATATAAGAGCCAAACAATCCAAAAGAAAATGTTTTTCATCTTCAACCATCTTAGTATGGTAAATGTCACATTTCTTTCATTCCAAGATGTTTTAGAATAGACCAACTGTTTCACTTTGGAGCTCATGAGAATTACTTCTAATCTTTGCAATGTTCATTTTCTTCATAGCCCTAATGCATTTGATCCCCTCTTTATAATACATTAGCTTCCTTTTCCCCTGTAGTTCTTTATCCACATCTTATCATTAAATCCCTCTTTATGATACATTACCTTCCTTTTCCCCTCTAGCTTCTTATCCCACAGCGTATCCTTAAATTTGGAAGTAACATTATTTTTAGTATTATCAGTGTTCTCTTAGATGATCTCCTCTTTTATCTATTTTCATTATTTAAAAAATTACAATGAAAAATAATGTTCACTCTACTTTTTGGAACTTTTAATTTTTTTTAATTAACTAACTTCCCTGTATTTTAAAAAATTTAAATTAAAAACAATTTTATATTTACATTAAAAATCAAATATATCTTTAAAAGAAGAAATCTAGAACTAAACTAAGTTAAAACTATCTCATTAAGATCATTATTTTTTAACATTTAATTTACATCTGGACTGTAAAACTAAATATTATTGAATTGCAAATTAACCTCATTACTCAAAAGGAAAGATACCAACCTATTTAACTTTTTGAATGGGAAGACTAGTGTAATATCAAAATTGTATTTTATGAAAGAAAGAAAAATTAGTTATAAAAGTAGTAGAAAATTGAAAAAGATACGAAGGTTGTTAACGGCCTATAGTTCATGCAGTCTGTCTTGAGGCAGGTTTAGGTTTAGGTTATTGTTATTGAGAGGTGATAAGGTTTGAAGCTGTCAAAAGATATACGTTAACATCGGCCATTCGTTCAAATGTATGTATAGCTGATCTTTATTTTGGCTTTAGAGGCAACGCAGAACACGAAATGCCACAACTTTATTCGTGATTCAATTTAGTTTGAAGGCGTCAAAGGCTATACGTCAACATCAGCAAGTCGTTCAAATGCTGCTGCTTTAGCTGATCGTAATCAGATAGACATTTTTCCTTAACAGGCAACACTGAAAAAGAAAGGACTCCCGATTTAGTTTCAGAAACAGCGTTTCTATTTTTGTAAATGTAATGGAAGGATACAACCTCTTTTTTATCGCCATTCAACGTTGGGAATTGGTCACAGGGCGGAGGAGGCTATAAAGTGGAGCTACCAAAGTGAGTCAAAAGTTTTAATACGAAAGTTAAATACATAATTTCAAAGTCGATCTCTCAGTCGCAGGAGTCGGTTAGTGGGCCGGGCAGTATATGTCATTTTAACTAAATATATTATAGGATTAATGAACTAATAGCTCCATTATTTGCCGCCCGCAGGAGTGGAAGGAGTTTTAGGTACAGTCTAGAGAGTTACCGTTCATATGAAGTGATAAGGTTTGAAAATGTCAAAGGTTATACTTCAACGTCAGCAAGTCGTTGAAATGCTGGTTTAGCTCATACACTTTTCCTTGACAGGCAACAAAGAAGAAGAAATGCCACAACTCTATTCGTAATTCAATTTAGTTTCACAACCAGCGTTTCCACAATGAAGAATAGAAACCTTTTTTTTAATCTCAGTAGACGCTGGGGATTGTTGACGGGACGGAAGAGTCTATAAAGTCGAGCCAGAAAATTGAGTGGTTTTAATACGAAAGTCAGATACAAAATTTCAAAGTCAATATCTGACTTTACATGGAGTTTTAGAGGCAGCAACGTGCAGAAGACTTGGCCGAAAAGTTATCCGGATTCAATATTAGGAGTCCAACTCATTCGATTGAACGATCCCAACAACCAGATAATAAAGTCGTCTCTTGAAGCTCGATTGCGCCTTTTCTTCGTTCTCTTCCTTCTTCTTGTCCTAACCACGTGGTATATATATTTGTTATATAGATACACTCATAATATCATTATTGATCCTCTTCTCATATTGATATTGATATTGTTTCTCTCAATTACTTATTGTGCGGTTGTGAAGATAAGAGTTGTATAGGTTGAAGCGATATGGAATTCAGAGTAGCATATGCACGACTGGTAATATTGATTGCCATGCTTATGATTGTCACAATGATTAGCGAAAGTTCGGGTAGTAGGGCACTGCAATTGAAATTCATATTTGAGGGAGATGAAATGGAAAGTAATAATAATAATAATATTAAGATGGTGAATGGATGGTTGGAATCCCTTAGGGGTCCCGTAACTCCGTCACGCCCCTCTCCTTGTCAGAACTACAGGTCTCCTAGCCGGGGTGGTTCATGTCCTTAACTCATCGGTCCATCGCAATTAGAAGAGCTGTTCATACTTGTTATCCAACTGTGCAATTAGAAATTCCCGGTGGTGGAATTACAGAGACATAACGTGAATAACACATCTAGCCAAAAGAGAACGACTAAGGGAAGATTTAGGCGCTATAAGATTGCGCGAATTATCAAAAACAAAAATTGATTGAGCATGCATCATCTAATTTGGTGCAGCTGCATGTGCCGAAAATACTAACACGGCTGCAAAGTCATGGCCAGCATATTGTAATTCTCCTATACATGTTCGTGTTTTTACGGTGACTGTCTATATAACTGAGCTGAACATATTATATTTATTCAAACATTATCGTTTGATCCTATGTCTCAATTTTATATTGGAGATTTGTCTTGATATCCTCTGGAATATCTAATCGTATATAAGATATAATACAACATGGGTGTGGGTAAAAGTAAAATAAAATAAATATATGCCATTTTTGCAACATCATTATATTGAGAAATAGCGTATTTGTGGTTAGGCGGAGGATCGCCGTGATCCATGCAGTGATGCATATCATCTCTATCAACGGTAACCTGAGTAGGTAGTTTTATATTCTGCAGTATGATTTAAAATTATATTTGTTTGATTAGGAGCTGCCTTTTTTTCCGAGGTAAGACCCGGATAAGACTTAGGAGCATTTAGGAGTAGTTAAAGCTTGATTTTTAAGCTTGATCACTATTGGATCATTTTAGGTGGCCAAGTTGTTTCCCTCATAATTACGAAATTCGATTTTATATGGAAAAAATTACATTATCTAAAATTTAATGCAAATTCGGAAATATATTTATTATTATTATTATTATTATTTAATAATTTAAATTAATTATTTTAATATTAAAATCTCAAAAACTCTCAATTTTGTTAGTTGTAAAAACTCATAAATGAAATTGAATGGGAAAAGCCCGGACGAAAAAAAAAAAACAAACTAGGAAAAAATGAAAAGTTTGAGAGGCTTAAAGCTGTTAGTTCTTCCGTCAACAAGATAGATAATAGTTAATGAGCTCTTTTTTAATAATACATTATGAGATAATTTATTAATAATTAATTAAATTAAAAAATAAAAATAAAAATCATTTAGATAAAAAAAAAACTAATTTCAATATTCTCCTCATTATCTAAAAAGATATTAAAATCATGGAATATATTCCTATTACAAAATTCTTATAAAATTGGTTGAACAGTTTATAATATTTTGGAATATCATTACTCACTCCTCAATAGTGCTAAGATATTAAATTTAAGAAAAAGTTAATAGAGTGGAAAATTATAATTATATATATATATATTAAAATTTCGAATATCACAGCTATATTTATTTCCTTTAATATAAAAATTATAAAAACATTACCCATAATGTAAAATTTATATCATAAACTTGATCGAAGAGGAACGATGAAATTTTTAATCATCCATCACAATTATAGCTGAATTCCCCATTCGGTGAAATAAACCAAACCATCAATGACACATCTTCAGAGTATCAGGTTCGAAACTCCTTGTCCCCTCTTTCTTCATTGTTGTCTGACTAGATGGGCGGAAATTATGTTTCAAACCTTGAATATCCTTAAATGTTGACCTAACAGGATATGTGAAATCACAAGCAAAGGGGCAAATTTCACCGCCCATGTAGACTTGTAGCTTTCCAATCACATGGCGGACGAAACTGATGCGAGAAAAATGGAAGACTTTTCTGATAATTATAAATTACATAAAGTTTCATACAAAAAATTTGGAAGTATCGAATCGTATTTTAACTTATTAATGGCTGAATCTAATTGAATGGTCGGATTTTGGATTCTGTTAAATTCAGTAATTGTGGTTTTCTTTAAATAATAATAATGATGAAATAATCCACATAAATTGTATCAATAAAATAATATTTTTTAACTAATTTAACTAAATAATAAATTTTCTCAAAACATTCATAAATTTTAATAAACTTTTGTATACTAATAGAGATATTTTTTGAATGGACCATAGCTTATATAAATTCAGGTGTTTCACTCTATGTCGATGAGTTATGTTTATGTTAATGTTTAGGTTGAAAACATTTAAACTTTCTTCAGAGAGAAAAAGCATCATTGTATTATATTGAGACAATATAAAAACATCAAAAGATACAAAAGGGGGGCTCATGGAGCAGCTACGATAGAAACATCGAGGACAAATACAGTACCGAAGGTCCATAAAGAAACATATACAGCAACACACGGCAAGAAACTATACAGGACAGCCAAAAGGCATGTCATAAACATCAACAAAGGTTTAAACCAAAACCATTTCAGAAGAAAAACAAAAAAGCATCAAAATTTAATAACCACGGATAACGAAATCCTGGAATAATAGGAATTCTCTTCCTCCTTTACTTCCATAGACCATGATCCAGAGTCAAATAACAGACCATCCTTGGATAGGCAATCAGCCTAGAGATTCTCTTTATGACCAATGAGTTGTATGGAACAATCTCTCGTGAGCCCCATAAGAACATTATCTTGTCCATCCAACCTGTCATGAGAGGGCTTCTTATGTGGCAAACACCAATTACATGATCGATCACCTGCCTGGAATTACCAAAGATTGAAATAGCCTGAACATCGAAGAAAACACAGAAGACAAGAATGTCCGCTAAAGCTTTAGCCTCAGCCATCCTATAAGAGCTTGTTCCTCCATTCCAAGAAATTAGAAATTGAAGCTTCTCGTCCATGCAAATGAGAACTCCACAGCCGCATTTATTTTGTTGTTCAGCACCGACAAAGAATGCACAAGGGAAGTTGTTGAGACAACATTGTTTTTCTTTTGCGATTGCATTCTTCTTTTTGGGCTGCCTTTTTGGAACCGAATCAAAGATTGCAATAATGTGTTGCAGAATAGAATTAAAGGGTTCCTTTGAGTCTTTGAAGATTTTAAAATTCCTCCACTTCCATGCGCACCATAGCACAATAATAATGAGAAAACACCATGCCTCTCTTTGCCTGCTCCACCATTCGAAAGATGCATGGGTAGAAACAAAAGCAACGTGAGGAAAACCATAAAGGATAGCTAGATCATACAAGATTTACAGAGAGGATTTGCATTGGAAGAACATGTGGTAATTTGACTCCTCGTCTGATTTGCACATCAAACACCTGCTTGGACCATTCCAGCTTCTTTTTCTTAAATTATCCCATGTCAAATTCTTGTTGTTGAACACCAACCACGCGAAGCAGATCATTTTAAGGGGGCATCCCAACTTCCAGAGGGCCACAGGAAACTTAGAGCTTTAGTGAGAGACCTTTGAATTGATCATATCAGAGTATATATCTTTTACCCAGACCGAAAGTTGAGCATTTGGCACAGTCCAGATTAAGTGATCAGTCGACCGAGAGCGTTGAAGCCCACGACCACCGAGAGCATCTTTGACAAAATTCCATGACAAAACCAGACTCGCCGGCAAACAAAGATCGTTGGCATCCTTCCATAAAGGGGCAGGGCCGCGCCAGGCGGATATGAGCTTGTCCCATGTAAAGATGTCATTCCTGTGAAAGAAGGATAAGAGACTCTCAAGAATGGAAATGTCTTCATGACCGCACACAATGGGATCGATACCAATTAATATTCTGCTACTAGAATGGATCCTCCACTTCAGATTCTTTAAAAAGTATTGCTCAATCTTCCGAAGACTAAGCCAAATAGCAGATCCATGCTTGGTTCCAATCGATCCAGTTCTGAACCAGTATTCTAGATTTTTACCTTTCATGTATTTCAATTTAACAGTGACACTCCATGGCCCTTCCCTGAAGATACCTCTCCAAAGCGATTTACATAGGAGCGCTTTGCCGAAAGCCCTTAAATCCATTAATCCCCAGCCACCAAGGCGCTTGGGTAAAGATATTCTTTCCATTTTGGCAAGATGGAATTTCCGTTGTTCTGACTTACCGCCCCAGATAAAATTAGCCGAAACCTTGTTCATCTTGTGAATGATGCTTGCAGGGAGGTAGAATAAATGAGCCCAATAGACAGCCATCTGCGATAAAACGGCTTGAGATAATATAAATCTTCCTACCAAGGAAAGACTCCTGTATTCCCATGTCGAAATCTTTTTATAATATCTCTCTATTAACCATTGCCAGTCATTCTTGGAGTAACCCTTAGTTTTGAGCTGAAAACCTAGATATTTAAGGCCATCCTTGAGTGATCTTGTCTCTCTACCAAACAACTCAGAGATCCATTTCTCCAATGCCATGTTGATATCATTGTGAAAAAGGGTGGATTTCACCTTGTTAATTATAAGCCCAGAGGCTCTTTGGAATCTTTCAAGAATTTCATTTAAACAAATCCACGAAACCCTGCAAAGCATTGCAAATATGAGCACATCATCAACAAAGAGATTGTGCGATATGAAGTTATTTCTACATATCTTGACAGGCCTGCATCTATTTTCAGAGACCGCTTTGTTAATGTGGATGCTGAGAGAGTTCATTGCCAGGATAAATAAAAGAGGCAAAAGGGGGCATCCTTGACGAAGCCCTCTTTCAGCTTGAGAAAAATGGGAGGGTATTCCGTTGATGATGACCGCGTAGTTCACATTTTCTACGCATGCCATGATCCACTGGATGGAATTAAGCCTCATACCAATCTTAGACAATAAACCTCTAACAAACCCCCAGTCTAAATAATCATAGGCCTTCTGCAAGTCAATTTTCAAGATGGCCGCATCTAAATTTTTTGAAATCATAGAAAACAGACACTCCTGAGTATTAGCCACGACATCCAAAATATTCCGTCCTTTTAGAAAATCATGTTGGTCCTTAGTGAGGAAAGAGGCCATAGTTGCTTTTATTCTTTCATAAATAATTTTAGTGATGATTTTAAAGGAAATGTTGCATAATGAGATCGGTCTAAAATCATGAAAGGATTCTGCATCCACCTTTTTCGGAATTAGAGCAATCAGAGTGGATGTTGTGATGTGGTGAATGTTGCCAGTCATTCTAGATGCTTCAACCATCCTCAGTAAATCTTGCTTAATGATATCAAAAAAGTGAGTAAAAAATTCTATTGTCCAGCCGTCCGGGCCTGGGCACTTGTCCTTTTTAAAGGCCTTCAAGATTCCAAGAAGTTCATTCTCTGTGACTGGCTGAAACAGGGACTCATTTTTTTCGTCATCGAACATTTGAGGAACCAAGTCGATACCCCATAGAATGTCCTGAAAAGCACCATCATCCCTTCTTCTGTATTGACTCTTAAAATGACTTACGGCTTCCCTTGAGATATCTTGTTGAGATACGAAGAATCCCCCATTTCCATCACTTATCTTCCATATGGTGTTTTTCTCACGTCTGGCATTAGCATATTTATGAAAGAACTTTGTATTCCTGTCCCCTTCTTTGAGCCATATTGCCCTACTTTTAAGCCTCCAATAAGATTCTTCCTGCTTGAGAAAAATATATTGTTTCCTTTCGAGCTCTCTTATGTGACATTTCATGCTGAAGGGACAAGAGTTTGCATCTATAGATTTTAAAATGCTGTCTAGCTCCCGTTTTGTATCCTGAATCGCCTGATTGTCTTTCTTCCTTTTTTAGATTTGCCATTCTTTTACCAACTTTCTCACAGTAACCATCTTGTCTCGAAAAGTCAAAAACGAGGGAGACATAGCTCGAGCAGATAAATCCTTCCATGCTTTGGTGATGAATTCATTAAAGGCTGGGTCTTCTAAACATGTTTTATTGAATTTAAATGGGTACCCCTTTTTGAAACCTTTTTCTCGCCAGCTAAGAAGAATTGGCCTGTGATTGGATACAAATGCATTCCCAACTGTTGAAAATGGCATGACCAATTTATCTATAATGCTAACATGCACTATAAACTGATCAATCCCTTTGGCTATATACGCCTTTTCTGCTCTACCATTATCCCACGTTGGCTTCATTTCTGATGGAGTGATATCCAAAAGGTTCATGTTCAGAAGTTCAAACTTTATGCGATCAGCAAGCAGATCCTTTTTTCTGCAACATCCCTAGCATTCATGAGAGCTTAATGTTATGTTTAAGTCGCCTGCAATCACTAGAGATTCAATATCAAAAATTTCTGAGGCAAAAAAATTCTCCCAGAAAGGAATCCTATTTTTATAAGGCGCATAGGTGTTTAAAATATTTATAGGGAAGCCTTTTCCCCTGATAGAAGCTGAGATAATAATGCCAGAGAAACACTTGTAAGCTTTCGCTCTGATCCATTGAGGATCCCATAATGATGCCAACCCCCTGATAGACCTCTTGCCTCTGAGGCTACCATATACCATGAAGGGAACATTTTCCTAAAATAAGAAATGGAGACATGGCTACTGTGCATAGTTTCTTGGATTAAAATTATTTTCGGCCGAGCAGAGTAGAAAATATCCTTTAGCGCTAAAAATTTTGGGTCTGCGCCGAGACCTCTGATATTCATAGAAATAATGAATGTCATTTGGAAGATTCTCCAGCCGCGCTTGCTCTAAGAGGCTGAGACTTCGACATGTCATAAATAGGAACATCGACCAGAGATAGGTTCCTTACCCCACTGTCTGTAATAGTAGTCCTCCCCCTAAAATGTCTGCTACCTCCCTTGTGCTTCATTCTCACAGTTATATTCTTTGCAGAAGCTGGGCTAATGAAAGGAGAAGCAAGATTCTTTGGTTTATGGATGGTTAATGGCTCCAGCTCGAGAGATTTTCTGCTAAGGAGAAAGTCTAAATGGCTGTCACACAAATTAGTTGGAGACAAAGCAGGAAAATTTACAGGGGTGACAGCGACACATGGCTCTTTTCCTTTCTTCGATGATAAAAGATTTTTATCAGGAGTCGATGATGAAGACGATATAGGAATGGGGAGGGACCCCAAAGAGAAATCCTTAAGCTAAAAAGGAACAGGGGAGGGAACGGCTTTATCATCTCTTGGTTCTGGAATGGGTGAGCATTGAAAAGCTATAGGTCTACTCATCATAGGGCCATAAAGCTTAACCGGACTACCAGGTCTGGCTTCGAGAATCTGAGAAAGGTCATGTGACAATACCCATGGAGATGAGGATACATTAGGATCCAGATTTATAGGATGCTGTTCATCTAGTAATTTTGTCGCAGATAAGCTGGCCGAAGAAGAAATTATCCTCGCCTTTCGATGAAAAACCCTGCTTTTTGGAGCCAGATGCCGAGGACAGTTTTTTATGAGGTGGCATGTTTTGTGGCATGCGGCACATCTGAATGGGATGCCCCAAAAATCCAGTCTTTGATTGATTTTCAAATCTCTCTGAACTATCTCAATGTGATTTGGATATCCCCCCCTATAGGCCTTCTCTATGAGAATCCACGCTATTCTCTTGTCTTTCTCTCCCAAACACCATGGATCTACGTAGACAAATCTGCCAATTGAATTGCCTATCTCCTCGAGGATTTCCTTGGACCACATCTCCAGGGGAAGATTTGGGAGTTTTACCCAGATCAGGTTATTAGAGGGAGTGTTTTTCAATGGATCATACCCAATATACCACCTATAAAGAGCGAGAAAGCTCCTTCTAAAAACCCAAGGACCTTTGAGGATAGCATCGACATCAGCAGCATTTAAGAAGTGAAAGCAATACCACTCCTTCATGAGGTTAGAGATAATAGGAGTGTATCCGATCACTGGTTTCCAATGGACTGCTAACCATTTCCTCATCTCAGCATCGTTCATTTCCGGGAAATGCCACCTACCAACCAAGGCGAGATTCTGTAAACTTTCAATCCTTTCAGTCAGATGAATGTTGTCCAGCTTGATAGCAGAAGGCGGAGCAGTGGCTTTGACAGGGTTCCGGGATTTATTATAGTGGTTTGAATGCTCTAGTATAACCTTTTCCTCCTATTTAGAGATATCTCTCTTTCGGGAAGACCGTCCTTCCTTCTCCCTGTCAGCACCATGCAAAGACGGTTTAACAACCACATCATCCAGGGTTGATTGCCACCCCCCGGATAGCGTGGCGTTCTCCCAAGCCCTCTCAGCGATCATAGTGGCCCGAATCAAAGCCTCCGTGGCCAACGCATCGGACCCACCGTCCATGTGCCTCCAAAAAATCTTTTCCTTGGATTAACAGTCGTGGCACTTATCAAGATTAGATGTCCAAATCCAGATTAGTACAAGAAATTAAACACCCTCTGACTAACCTCTGACAGAGATACCTGGATTATATAAATGCCAGGAGAGGGAAAATATGTGAGGATGGAACCGATCTGACACAAGGACATGCAGATAGAAGAGTCGAGAAAGCACCAAGATGACACTGGGAAGAAACTCCATAATTCAAGGCAAGCTCGAACCCAGAAAAACTACAATTTGGTCAGGTATCATAACTATGGACGACGACAACACACCGACAAATTGACCAAAAAGGGATGATCCTAAAAATTCATAACCCTCACATACAAGACAGGTCACTATAGGACATCAACCACAATCCCAATGGAATTTTTGAAATTTCGTTCAGAAAAAGGCAGAGGGATCCAGTCACGAGAAAAAATTCCATTCCTGAAAAAGTTTCTGGTAATGGTGGAAGCTGCTGGTTCTGAACAGGGTGGTCTTGAGTGACTTCGAAGCTGAGACTTCTGAGGATAAGCTAATAGGAGGGGAATTCATTACAAACAAAACAACAGCAATATACCTCGACAATGCACCACCAAGCTCTGAATCTAAAACTTATGTCTGTGCATGGCTTGTAAATTACTATAAACTTCCTGAGTTTTTGAAAGATTGCCGAGAACATCTTGAGGATACCCCGAGGGAGTAAACGGGCTAAAAAAACATTCTTGATATAGACATTCCTTTCACATTTGACCAGGAAAGCAACTTCCCATTCTATACATGAGCAATCTTAGACAAAAACCAAAAATGTCACACAAGTTCTAAAATGGGTACCATTTACCAGCACTGTATTGAGAAAAACAGTTTAAGAAGCAGTCACAACATTCCATGACTACGCCATTGTATGAATCCACAGCATTAATAATTATATTCCCATTTACTGTAATTTTTAAATCAACCACAGCTTACAAGGATGACAGAAATACTGACCTCACTCCGGACGCATGCCGAGGGGAAGGCGTGAAGAGGAACGCCAGCATAAGCGAGAAAACCAGAGGAATTGGAGCCAAAATGGGATCACCATGGAAGATTGAAAAAGGAAAGCTTCAACGTTGCAACTGGCCAGCCAAAAAAGAACAGAGCCATGA
This sequence comes from Pinus tabuliformis, assembly GCA_031772625.1. Classification (NCBI taxonomy): domain Eukaryota; kingdom Viridiplantae; phylum Streptophyta; class Pinopsida; order Pinales; family Pinaceae; genus Pinus; species Pinus tabuliformis. Next base: position 875,572,330 of record CM062819.1, on the reverse strand, counting down.
GGCTGGTTAAAAAGGTGCAAGGAAAGTTGTTGGCTGGAGCTAATCAGCCATATATTGGGTATTTAATGCTCTCAGAGCAGCACGCTACTTAGCCCGATAACACAGGAACGAGCAAATATTATTTAATGCCAAATTTGCCCGCTCCCGTGTTATCGGGTTAAGTCGCGTGCTGCTCTGAATTAAATACCCAATATATGGAGGTAGTAAAAAGCAAGTTAATAATGATTTTCCATTTTAGAGTATAGTCTATTAATAATTTCAATTTCATTTAAGTAAGTTGATCATGTTGTTTTCTGCAATGAAAATAATTTAAATAGTATTATAATAGTCTTGCATTTAAATATTATTGTAATAATCTTGCATTATATAGTTGCGATATTATATTTTTTTAATGTTTACATGATTTCTTTATATAGAATTTATGTACAAAAATATTGAAAATTATGTCGTTAGTAATTGAAATAACACAACTAAATAAAAAATTATGTCGTTAGTAATTGAAATAACCCAACTAAATAAATTCTAATATTATTATTGGTATCAGATTTGGCAATTTTTCTTTCAATTTTGTTTATATATATAAAATGGGCAGGAATGTATTACATCTAAAAGTATTTGTTTAAAATGTATTTTCGAATACATTAATATATTCAACACACTGAAAAACCTTTGAAGCACTATAACTTTACAAATTAAACAAGCTAAACTCTTAATTCATAAAAAAATTTAATATTTTTTTCAAAAAAATAAAATAAAAAAATCATAAATTAAACTTTTACTTAAATTTTAAATTTTAATATAAATTTTATAAATCAGGCAATATATTAATTTTTTTATAAATTAATAATCTTCCGATTCATAACTCTCACACATCCAAATAGATAGGAACTCACTTCTTATAATTCCATAAAAAAATTATACATAAAAAGAATAAATGTGAAATTTTGATGGCATATGATACATAATTGAAATAAGTAGCAGTTTATATATAACAACTTTGTTTAGATAAACAAAATTATAAACGGTTTGGTTTGGAAAACACACGAGCCCAGTGCCCCCTCCTTAAAATAAATCTATCCTCAACATTCATTGATAATCCATTTCCTTTTTTGAAATAATAGTTTTTTTAAACTATAAATATATGGAGGATTGATTACTGAAAGGTAGTCGATTTTTTCTTTTGAGAAAAAAATATATGGATGATCGAAACGTCTTTTGAATTGTTCCTTGGAGTCGGACAGTAAAGAGTTGAACCGATCAGAGTCGGACTTTAAATATTTGACCACCAAGATTTAGCGAGGCGTGTTGAACCGATCAGAGTCAAACGTTTCTTAGTGAACGGAATTTCAAAGTCAAAATTTACGAGCGCGAGGTGTAGAGAAGACTTAGGTTAACGGAACAGGATTCATTTACGACGGCTGTGTGAGTGCACTCCATTCCATTGAATAAGTCAAACGAATAGCCAAACGTCATCTTATAGTAAAGTCTTCCACGTTTACTCTCTTCTCAGCTGCCCACCTGTCCGCGTGACTACTCCCTATATATTTGCATGTAAACATTACGATACACTCATATTATCGTTAATATTCTTCTGATATTAATTTTGGTTCATTCAATCGCTTATTGTGGGACTGCCTGCCAAAAGAAGAGTTGTATAGGTTGAAGGAGAGATGGAAATGAGAATGGCAACACGAGTGGTTATATTGATTGCTCTGATTATGGTGGTCACGATGGTTAGCGAAGGTTCGGCTTGCAGGCCGCGGAAATTCAAATTCATATTTCAAGGAGAACAAGCGGAAAATAATAATAATATTGAGATGAAGAATAATGGGTTGCTTGAATCGCTGCCAAGGGGTCCCGTACCTCCATCGGGGCCATCTCAGTGTAAAAACTACAAGTCTTCCGGTGGAGGTTCGTGTCCAGTTTAACGAAACTAATTCAATCCTTCAATCCAGTTGTTGAAAGGCAGAAATTCTCAGACATAGAATTACACAGCCTAAAATTTGAATACAACAATACTGGAACTGATCTACACACCAGGAAAAAAACGACATGGAGAAGAAATAACATATAACTCATCTGGACCAGACACATGATGAGAAAGTACTAACATGCTCTCCAAATCATCGGCAGGAGATTGTAATGTGATTGTTGTGAACTGGTGGGCTGCGGCTGCATCCTATAAGGCCTCAATCCTTCCTGCAGTGGTTTCGAGTCACATATGGCAACAACGGAATGCTATCATTTTTGAAAATCGCACAGCCAACTGCCAGCTCCTCTCGGCGTCTATATGTGCTGCATATTCTGAACTTCCTTTTGAGCAAAAATCCTCCTGCCCAAGAATTATACAGCCTGAACATATTAACAAGGATATGCCTTGGGCCTACTTCGATGGGGCCGCCCCGCTACAAGGATGTGGAGGGGGGATTGTTTTATACTTATCTGATACACATTATTATCATCTGAGACTGGGACTGGGGACTGGCACAAACAATTATGCGGAGCTTATCTCCTTGAGACACCTCCTCTATTTTGCTCTTACTAAACATTGCAGACAAATACAAATCTTTGGGGACTCAAAGATAGTGATTGATTGGGCAAATAATAAATCTGTTTGTCATGCATATTCTTTGAAGCATATCTTGGAAGAAATTGTTTTTCTAAAAACACATTTTGACCAGATCACTGTTTCTCATATCTACAGGGAAAGAAATGAGATTGCTGACCAGCTATCGAAAGAAGCGGCGGATCGCCCTCTAGGAGATTGGCTGATCGAAGAGTTCACCCCAGAAGGGACGCACAGATACTATCACCGCCCTTACATCGACGGCCAGATGATGGGGGATCTTCCCCCTCCTTAGTTATTTTTGCTGATCTACGGTTTCACCTTTTTTGTATATATCAGAATTGTCATATCTGGTTTCCATACCTGTGGATGTTTTATACATCATCTGTATATTTTTTGTGATCATTTGGGGGTGTTTTTTTTGGGATTCTGTCCATACTGTTGGTGACATACAACTCCTGTATTCACCTTATGACATCTTAGACACTGTTATAGCACTTTTTGTATCGTGGTTCATGCCACACTATAGCATATGCCTCGGCATCTACAACATGTAATATCTATTATTATCTTTTTAATAGAAATTACGAACTCTATTTCCTCGGAAAAAAAATGTGATTGTTGTGATTAGTGGAGTCAAATACATTACATTGCTTCAAATATTCTTTACTTTCCAGAGTGTCACCTTTTACCTTGGATTCATTTTCCCAGTCTCCAGAAAGAAATGCTTATCTGTCTATGTGAACGCCTCTCTTTGAATATTGAACGCCTATCTCTTTTAAGTGCTTAAAGTGCTTATTTTAATGCCCATTGAACGCCTATCTCTTTGAATATTGATTATTGATGGCATACTTCATATTTAAGGTTTGATTTTTCCATCGTAAAGAAAATTAATAAAATAAAAAGTCATAGAATAAAAAATCATTTTCTAAAACAACAGCTTGACAAATAACGTATTTGTGCCGTTGCCCGACAACTTAGCCCATATGTGATTGATTTCTCAAAAGCATATCAGTTGCCAATATATATAACATATTTGTGTTGTCATTCCGTTAACTTTGGAGATGGGTTTCTAACACCGAGCTATGCTTAGCCTTACAAAATGCAAGTTTTAATCGTAACTGTATGTTATATATCTAATATGAAACAAGCATAAAAGCCACTAAGTGGGCAGTCACTGCTTTCTAAGAAAAGATAATTATTGTAACAAGGGTGACAATCTTGACAGTCGACATCAGCGAAGAACTCGAATTCTCTGTTCTTCTGTGTTCCCTTATAAAAAAAAAAGTCGTTGTGGAGAACAATTACACGTGTTTTTGTGGGTTAAGGTTTGTTTCACATTATCTTCGTTTTATGGACGGAAATTATTGGTTAGACAGTAGTTATTTTAAGTTCATACGGTTAATTATCTAAATCATTGTTTCCGTAAAGTCGAATAAAAAATTAAAAGTAAAATGCACTTGTAGATTAGGTTATACACAAACTGCCGCAAAATCGTATATGCAGTCATGTAATTTCACATGAGGTGTGTTTTTAAGGAGTGATATAATCATCCCATTAACTCTAATTCAATTAATAATGTTTGACGGAATCATTATAAATATGGATAAACTATAAGGGTTAGTGTATTATGTTGGTTATGATTACATCATTTAGTGTATTATGTTTTGGATAGATCAAAAGGTGTTCTACTGGATTGGAAAAGATTTCCTTCACCAAATATAATCATCATTTTCAAATTAAATTTTAAACTTTCTAGTATGAGCGGTGTTTGATTTCACTATTTTATTTTTTATTTTCCCTAAATTAAGATTTCTCTTTTTAATTGATTGTTTCAAGGGTAAATGTGATTAAACTTTCTAGTATGAGCGGTGTTTGATTTGATTATTTTATTTTTTATTTTCTTTAAATTAAGATTTCTCTTTATAATTGATTGTTTCAAAGGTAGATATGAAATATCGTTTAGTGCTGGGTGAATTCATACGGGTGACTTGTCCATTTGAGGTCTTTATTAATTAGCACCATTCCCATGGGTGGGAAATAAGCAATGGGAAATTCTCTTTAAAATGGTTTTTTGTTTTCTCTATGGAATTGTCTTTTTTTGAAAGGTTTGATAACATAGAAATATTTTTACTAGTTTTCTCTACAATCTTGATTTTTACAGAATGTAAGTTTATAAATTACATTAAGATACTAGTTGTTATATAGAGACATAATGTAATTAATTATTAGGATATATATGATTATAATTATATGATTTTTAATATATATATATATATATATATATGAATATTTTTACTATGATTTGAGTTATTTGATTATGAGATATGGTGAAAATTTAGTGTCTCAAACACGATAATATCAAATGAAGCAAAAGTTGTATACATTTCATGAAAGCATGAATCAATTGTGCATATATGTGGTATAATTAGAACTTTATGTGATCAATAATGAAATTATCAAGAACTGTAATTGATAATTAATAAATGTTAGAAGGTTATTTGAACATGGTATCCAAAAAAATAGATATAAGTTAGTTACACCTAACATGGTATGCTTTTAAGATTTTAAAAGCTATGCATGATGCTGCATCCTATATATAGGAATGAACACCATAATATGCATTATTTTTGTGATAGGCCATTCTTCAATGAATGTTAGCAGGTTATTTGAACATGGTATCCAGAAAAATAGATATAAGTTAGCTACACCTAACATGGTATGCTTTTAAGGTTTTAAAAGCTATGCATGATGCTGCATCCTATACATAGGAATGAACATCATAATATGCATTATTTTTGTGATAGGCCATTCTTTGTTATTTAGGCATGTTTCTTTCATATATTTTATCCTATATGATTAAAATTAATGCATTGATATTACGATTACCTAATGCAAACAAATTTTTAATAATCTAAATGCATTGTCCTCATGATTATTCAATACAAATTTTTGTAATTATGTTTCATCATATTATATTCTTGTAACATTTAATGGACTCAGAGTAGCCACATCATCCTAAGGCACTGACAAAGTATAAATCACGTATTGGACAAAAGTGATTATATTTCCGAAATTGGAATTAAATCATGAAAATGATATGTCTTCGCCCCATGTGGAGGAAACCGTAATTTATGAATTAATCATAATATGATGATAAATTAGATATAAAATTAGAAAATATTTTAAATGCCTAGAGCTAATGGGTCATCTCCCTATTAATGTGATATCTAATAGTACTAAAATTTAGGAGAGACAGAATAAGGAGGAAATGAGCAGCTCTAAGGTGAGCCTAGATCAACCTGAAGAGTGCTTGCACAAAACACTTCTATTCAATCAATCAAAATGTTCATACATATCTGGGATTATGGATCTGTTGAGGAGTTAGAACAACTTCCTCATAAATAGGATCCAAGAACTAAATATGACCCATAATATCAACTAACAACTAATCTTGAACACCCTATATTTCTCCATTATTCCAAGGTCCCCCCTTAATGGAGAAATGGTTCAAAGCATAACATGAATAACATGCTTGTTGGTCACAGTCTCAACTAGGCTTACAATGATACATAAAAAAACTTGATAATTGAGCTTTCATTTTTTCCTTCTTGCTAAACGGTCCATGCTTGTTCATTTTCTTGTGTAGTTTCATCTTCACCTTTCTTCCCATAAGGTAGTGGTGGATCTTCTCCTCTTTTTTACATTTTTTGCACCAAAGGTGGAATATTTGAACTCTTAATCTCCTCTTTCTTGATATTTATTGTAGAGTAACATTCTTTGTATTCAACATTGTTGCAGGTTCTTGGGACTTATACTTATTCTTAATGTTTGCAATTTCTTCAAGGTTTATTGCTTCTTCCTTGCTGCCAATATCTACACACTTAAAAAAAAAAAATAGATTTATAAAAAGAACCATACTAATTCTTGTCATCCTGCTCTTTTAAGAGAGTTTTCCTTTTTTCATCTTTCTCTACTATCATAGTTGATTGTTTCATGTCTTCAACCTCTTTAATCAAATTTGTTGTTGCAAACATGTTGTCTTTCATTTGATTTGTGTATGGAGGTAGGCATCTCTTCTCACCAAACAACAACTCACCAATAAGATTCTTTTCATGCATTAGATTGAACCACTCTTCATGAGATACATAATTCTCATCAAATTTGACTTCATACGTCTCTTCATTAGAGAGAATTTCTTCATAAAAATATTCATCATCACATGTTTCAATGTCAATTACAGGAACACATTCATCATCCATCATTGCAGTCGCAATGTTGCGATCTTCAGTTTCACAATCAATTATGAGACTGAAAGAACAATCATCATTTTCAAGAACAATATTTTCATCATCTTTAGCCTCATTCAAAGTGTAATTCATTTCTAAAATATACCATAATACTTTTCCATTTTGAATCTCACCATATTCATGTAGTATACTGAACAAAATGTTTTCATCTCATGCAGATGTTATAAGATGTAATGTTGTTGCATATCTACTCATATCATGGTTCAAATTGACAAAATCCTCTTCAACATAATTCAATAAATCTACCTTACATAGTATTGTTTTCATTTGAGTTGCCCAAATTTCATAATTTATATGGGAGAGAGAGGGTAGATCAGACATCAACCTCTTTAAGATTTCATCTATTTCATAAAATTAGTCATTGTGTTGATCGAGATCTATGTTATTTTCAGCCTTAGGTCCTTCAATTTGAAACAATTCATATTCAACTAAAAAATATATAGATTCTTCCCTTTGAATTTTCCTCTTGATCTGTTTCAGTTCTCTTTTGAACTGTTTGAGTCCTTTGTTTATCCATCAAAATTCTCTTGCATGCTCCTCATGGCTTCAAACAATATGGAATCCACGTTCTTCGACACTCAACAAACTTCTTAGGGTTGGTTAATTTGATTGGTAACTGACAAACCATCTGTAATATATTATTGCAAATAGATTTATTTGTACAGGAATAAGATCCAACCAAATGGTCACACATTGATTCACTCCCTCAACTTAGAGTCATGCATTCGCCAACATTAACTACAGATTATACCTCTCGACCCTAAGCTCTCAACAGAGTTTCACATACTTCACAATGCAGTTGACAAGTTAGCAAGATGAAAAACGCACTTTCTCTAGTATATAAACAACATTCCTTGAAACACTTCAAATACACATCGCTCTTCCAACTTCTGGCCGATGAAATTACCCATTTTTACCTACTTCCACATATCCCTTTCCATCTGCTTTATAGCTCTTATGAGGTTAATTTGTATCCAAATTAATGAAAAGTATATCATGTTGGCATTTCTTCTTGAATTGTTGATTATGAAGCGGTAGTCATAGGGGAACAATACTTAAATGACTTGCTGACAATATTCTTTGTAGATTACTCAAAAAATTTTGCCGAACATCATTTGACATAACAAGACCCATCATGATGCTGCTAATTATGGACTGGTGGCACTATTGGAGGGTTGAGCCATCAACTGACCAACTACCCAGATAGCTGGTAGATCGAGCTCTGTTACTATCTTTTCATTCTGTTTAGGATTTCACAAATTGTTGTATATTTTTGGGACAGTCAGATCACCACAATTTCTGGGTTTGTTAAGTTATTCTATTCATGTAATGACGGTTTTGTATAAGTATGACACAACTGAGAATAAATGAATGATATTCCTTTCTCTTATAACAGAATAATTTTAGCTTGTAATCTTTTTCTGAATTAATAAGAGTAACAACATATCGCTACCTTAATGTGATCTATAATTCTTCAGCCATGAACATAATCAAACAGTTGTGCCCACTCTTTCGATCAAGTGTTGCTCGAATACAGTTCGTGTGGTATAGTATCTCTTTTAATGGTATCATTAATGCTTTATGATTGTTGTTTATTTCCTTTTTGTTATTCAGAATTGTTGTTACTCCGTATTGATGTTACTCAAGGTTGATGTTATTTAAGATTGTTGTTACTTGATTTATTAATTTTTGTTGGATTGATTTAGAACTCTTTTGGGCCAATGACCTTATATTTCATAATTGATCAATGCTCGGTAGGGAACCTATAGCTTTCATAGACCTTGCATTATAACATTGAAATTACCAGATGGACCCTCGGTTGACAAATAAATGCAAAGAGGGATCGAATCTATATGCCAATATTAGGACCCCAACATTTTGGCGTCGTTCTCGAGGAGGCTACCAAAGGCACAAAATTACAACCAGTAGTGACCATTGTACCCACTCCCTCATCCTGGTCAAGCGAAGTTTGCACCAACCCTTTTACAAGGACCCGAGCATTAAGATTGTGTTGATTGTTTTGATTTAATTTTTTGTCTCTTAGATTGTATGAACAAGGAAACAAAACTAAGGGGTAGAGGGAGAACCCCAAAACTCGTAGGTGGTAGAGGTCAAGGAAGGAGGGATCTAGGTATAAATACCTATATTCAAGAAATCATCTCAAGAGCTGAATCAGGAATTCCATCACGGGGTGCTGCTAGGGTAAGATCCTAGACAAAATTCGAGACCCAGTTAGCCCCATAACTAGAGCCTTCCTCAACGGTGTAAGAAAATCCTAGAGAAGAGGAAGTAGGGAGTAGAGGACATGTAGAAATAAGTGTTGAAGGTTCTGAAGAAGAAGAGGTGGAGGAAGTAAACCCTCCACCTGATCGAGGGATCATTTTCAAGCCAACTCACCCACACATTGTGGAGCAACCGAAACCTGTTGAAATTCCAAGAGAATATTGGAGGATATTCATGGCCAATAAAACTTCTACAATTGAGTTCCCAATTGGGGAAATTAAATGTGATGAACCCATGAAGCCTATTGCTCTAACAACACTACCTAAATTTCATGGGCTCTCTTGCAAAGATTCGGATACATTCCTCTTCGAGTTCAACGTTGTCTGCTAAGGGTATGATTATGTTTCAAACACTCATAAACTAAATATATTTCATGCTACTTTGAAGGGGACAGTGTTGCACTAGTTTATGGGCTTAGGAGCAAATTTTATCACGACATAGGATAACATGAAGGAGACTTTCCTTGAGAAGTATCAAGACTACTGTAAGTCTCAGGACATCAAATAAGAGATCATTAATATAATGCATAATGAGGATGAGAATGTGGAGGATTTTGTGGAAATTTTTAAATATAGCTTGCAAATACTGGGTCATAGTGACCTGGATAAAGTTATTTTAAAGATAATCCTCCTCCGTGCATTAAGAGAAGAATCTATGGAACTTATGAATGTGATAGGAAATGAATATATCTCAAAGGAATATTTTGATGCCATCTGTGATTTGTCTGTCAAATTTTCACGAGGAGCTACAGGGCATAAGTAAGGAACACATGAAGCTTATAATAGAACTCTCAAATCATCCAATGGTAGAGTCACAAAAGCAGAAATTAGGAACTTACTAGACAATTTGAGGACTAACATCTTAAGTACATTGTCTTCATAGCTAGATTTTATTGCAAGAAAAACAGAAATAGATTGAAAAAGAGAAGGAAATGGCTATATTATGACCACAGTGGAGGAAGAAATACCCTCTAAAGGAGTGTCCACTTAATTCCATCGAAACATGTGCAATATCTGTGGAAAATCACTCCATAAGGATGTGTCCATCACTTCTTGGGTTGAATGAAGTTTATCAGGGGGAAAATGAAGAGACAGATCAGGTCTATGTTATGGGGCCAAAGAAGTCATGGAAACCACGACCTCATAATATGAATCAAGGTATGAATTAAGACCCTTCTCAATATTGTAATAAATGGAACTATGGGTCTCACCTTTCACCATTCCCCTCTCCATTATGGCCACAATATTATCAGTACCCCATGCCATGGTAGAAATGGTCACCCCAACTTGGTCTAGTTCCTTCTTTGGTCTTAGAACTAGCATGGACCCCCTCTTCCTACAAATCAACTCCCTCAGCCTATGACACAACAATAGTTACAACTCCTACCAAATGCTTCTACTAGCACTCCTCATCTTCACCCTCAATTTTCTGTTCAAACTAACCCAAATCCAAATAACAGGGGAGTCCAACAGGTTGAGACACTCAACCTTCCTACATATGGTATTTCCACATTGGAATGTAATGGGTTGAATTTTTTTATCTGGATGTGTGGTGAATACAAGGAATTCACCAATAATTATTGAGCAAACTAAAGGCAGAGTCTCGTCGTCAAAACCAAAATTTGTACACCCCTCTGGGGATGTTGGGGGTAAACCAACACAAACTACTGAGGAAAAACAATCCCCACTAAAATAATTGTCGCTCGAGGGGGTCACACAGGCCCACCTTATCCTGAGAGGTTGTCCTTGAATAAACATATCCCTCAACCAAAATTTGATTTCTTAGGGGAACTACAAAATTTATCTTTTAAAATTCCATTGTTCTAAGCCATGAAAGACATGCTGATTATGCCAAAAGAATCATGGATTTGTGCTTAAAGAAACCTGGGAGAAACACTAGAGACCCACCCAGTATTCACATCATGGGGAGATTGTCAGACATAATGTTGGGAAAAATTACGTTGTTAAATATGATGACCCAAGAAACCCAATCCTCACATTTCAAATCAATAGTGTTGACATTCCAAGTTTTTTTTCGGATCTTCGGGAAATAAGTAACATTATAACCTCATAAAATGTGCTTAATTTGGGCTTATTCAAACCAACGCCAACACTTCTAGAACTTGCAGATCGATCTACTGCGCGACCTGTAGGAAAACTAGAAGATATAATCATTTCCATGGATTATTGGCAATACCCTGTCGATCTCTTAGTAATACACATTCAATCACGAGTAGGGGTAAATCCCATGATCTTAGGAAGACCATGGCTCGCTATAGTCTATGCTTATATTGGGTGTCGATTTGGGAACATGGTAATACTAAATGGGGAAATTATGAAGAATCTTATTCTTTATCCCCTTGTAGAATGAAACTCATCGGTCAAACTTGGGTTTATCATGGAACAAGAGTCACCCTTTCGGGATGAATCTGAACCAGAACATGAAGATGTTAGAACAATTCTTAACATCGGGAGATCTCTTTATTTCAAAAGAGAAATGGAAGATGATTCTATTAGCACATTTATCGGTAATCCCAACTTCGTTTCTTGTCTGACCCAATGACTATTAGAGTCTGTTATGAGTTGTACTACCGAGGAAGATATTCAACCAAAAATTGAAACTAAAAATGTTCATGTGACAATAGTTCATAAAATTATCCCATTAGAGATTGATCCAGCGAAAACCTTGAATATCAATCCCAACCTATCACCATCCCAAATTGAACAATTATTAAAGATTCTCTAGAGGGAGAAGGAGAACTTTTCTTGGGAATACACGAATATGAAGGGACTCCATCCCGGTTTATGTACCCACCACATATATATAAGAGAAGAATGTCCTCCTGTTTTCCAGCCTCAAAGAAGAATGAACCCTGCTCTGAAAAAAAATGTTAAGGAAGAATTGCAAAAGTTATTGGTTGTTGGGTTTATTTATCCAATATCTGATAGCCAATGGGTATCGCCATTAGTCATAGTCCCAAATAAAAATGGAAAGTGAAGGATCTATGTTGATTACAGGGAATGAAATAAATCTACCCACCAAGATCACTTTCCCTTACCTTTCATCAACCAGGTTCTTGATACACTAGTCGAAAAGAAGTTCTTTTATTTCCTGGAGAGATTTAGTGGATATAACTAGATCTAGATAGCTCATGAAGACCAGGACAAGAATTGGAGAGCTTTTTCATACTGAGTCCAGCCATTTGGGCTTTGTAATGCACCTACCACTTTCCAACACACAATATTTGGAATCTTCTTTGACTTGATTAATGACAGTCTTGAAATTTACATGGACGATTTTACCCCTTATGGTGATTCTTTTGAAGACGATGTGGAAAATTTAGAAAAGGTACCTAAACAACATAAACAGACTCACATTTTTCTTAGCACGATTAAATGTCATATGATGATGGAATAAAGGATTCTCCTTGGACATTTTCTTTCAGCCACAGGAATACAGGTTAAACCAACTAAGCTCAAGGTAATATTAAATTTTCCCATTTCGAAGACATAGACAATGGTATGAAGTTTTATTGGTTATGTTGGGTATTATTGATGCTTCATAGAATTTCTTTCTAAAACAACATTTCCACTTTTCTAATTAATGTCTAAAGATGAAGAACTTGTGTTGTATGATGCTTATGAATCAACATTTTTAGGGATCAAGAAATTATTTTGTGAGGCTCCAGTATTGCATGTCCCAGATTGGATACTTCCATTTCATATCTCTATAGATGCTACCCATACTACCGTAGAAACAATTATGGGATAATAGGAAGACAAGAAACCGTATGCAATCTATTATGTAAACAATAATTTAATGCCTTCTCAGATTAATTATAAGGTAACTGAGGAGGAATTTTTGGTTGTTATTTATTCTGTTAAATTTTTTTAGCATTATATTACAGGTTACCCCACCTTTGTGCATGATATCATTCATCTATCAGGTATCTAATGAATATACCTATAACTCTTGGATGAATCAAAAGATGGCTGGTATTGTCACAGGAATTTTATATCACTATTGTGAAAAAACCAGGAAAGGATAGTTTTGTAGCAGATTTCTTATCTAGGCTTACTATTAATAATGAAGATACACTTGTAGAAGATAGTTTCCCTGATGAACATATTTTTAAAATTTCTACTAACACTCCTCAGTATGCAGATGTTCCTAACTACCTTGCTGCAGGTAAGGTACCTCATCATTTGTCACACAAGAAACAACGGAGAATTATTCAGCAAAGTGCTCGTTATATATGGATAGAAGGGTAGCTTTTCTACACTCAACCATATCAATAAATTTGACATTTTGTAGGTGAGGACGAGATCTACGATGTCTTGAAGGTTTCTCATGATGAACCATATGAGGGACACTTTGTGATAAATGGACTGGTCATAAAATGCTGCATATGGGATATTATTGGCCCTTTATATTTTGGGATGCTAGAAGATATGTTCAGGGGTGTGACATTTGCCAACAAATGGGCCATATTGTTCGATTAGATGAAATGTCACTGAAGACTCAACTAATCCTCGATCCATTTGAGAAATGGGTCATTGATTTCATTGGGCCATTTAATCCTCGGTCTTTCCAAAACGTCCACAACCTTGTTTCTACATATTATGTGACTAAATGGGTTGAAGGTAAGGCAATTCCAAAAGCCACTGACTAGACTGTATCAAACTTCCTGTTTGAAGAAATCTCTTCTCGATATGGGATTCCCATGGAAATAGTTTCAGATGGAGGGGAACAGTTTACATCGATTTTTCAACAGCAACACTTATGAAGAAATTTGGAATCAAACACCGAGTGAAATCCCCATATCACCCTCATGTGAATAGTCAAGTAGAGATCACAAATAAAGTATTGGAAAATATTCTTACAGAGATTGTGGCTACCCATCGTGGGAATTAGGCTAAAAAAGCTCCCTGAAGAACACTAGGAATATAGAACCACATGGCGAGATACAATAATATTTTCACCATATGAACTTATGTATGGGAAGTCCCCTCTATTCCTAATTGAATTCAAGGTCAAACGCTTGGGACAACTATCAAAGTAGGCCTAAATCTTACTACAACCCAGAAACATTTACTAAGTCAGCTCAATGAATTGGATGAAATATGTTTAGTAGCTATACATAACACTGCCACCATCCAACAGTAGTGAACTAAGTGACATGATAAATTTATTAAGAAAAAGGTGTTCCAAAAAGGTGATTGGGCGTTACTCTATGATTCCCAATTCAAGGATTTTAATGGAAAGCCTCGCTCAATATGGATGGGTCTATGTGAGGTTGACACAGTGTTTGATAATGGAACTATTAAACTCATAACAATAGACGATTCACAAAGTCATTTACTTACAAATGGACATCGCCTTAGGTTGTATCACCGTTTGACCTTTATGAACTCCTACATTAGACAATTTTATGATGATTCTGGTTTTGAGGTCATTCGTGCATAAAATTCTTCCTCTGCACCTATTGTTGAATAAATATAAACATAAATGAATAATAAATAAATAAAATAAACACACACACACACACACACACACAGATATATATATATATATATATATATATATATATATATATATATATATATATATATATATATATATATATATATATATATATATATATATATATATATATATAACATAATAAAATAAAGCTAAGTTTTCTTGTTCATCCATTCGCAATGTCGTTTTTCTATTTTCCGGTTGCCACTCTAGTTGCATTCCCCTTTTAACATTTCCTTACTGCTACTCTAGTTGCAACACACTTTTTTTCCCTTTCCCTACTACTACTCCAGTTGCAATGCCCTTTTTTCCCTCTCCCTGCTTTTACTCCAGTTTCAATGATGTTTTTCCCTTTCCCTGCTGCAACTCTAGTTGCAACGCTTTTTTTTCCAACATCTTAGTTTTTCCCCATTGTAGAATTGATGATACTCCGCTAGTGTTGATACTTCGTCAATGTTGATACTCCACTAATGATGATACTCCACTGATGTTGATACTCTGTTAACGTTGATACTCCACTTGTTTTCATACTCTTTCGATGTTGATACTCCATTGAGGTAATTCATTAGGTATGTCCCTAAATGACTCCGTGAATTTAATTGACTTTTTCAATGATGGCATGACCAAGGCTGCAGGGGGCCATACCTCAGTTGGGGGGGAGATTGTATCACATTTAATTAATACTGATACCATTGTTGATATTACCCATACCTCATTAATACCACTTAACCATTCAAATATACCATTAAATACCACACCATTACACACTGACATCATATCTCCATTTGTATCCTTCACACATACCAATATTAATTGGAAAATACACCATGCACGTACATACATGTCAATATTAAATTGTGGTTATTACCAATTTATTTTAATTATTACCACAATTATTACCACGATTACTATTGTTTTACCATAACCTTCTCCCAAAATCACTTCCCTTATCACCATTTTCGCTACTAGATAGTTTCTCGGCTAGCTATTCCTTCAATGAATGGTTGTTACTCCAAACGCTATCACACAGTAATTGATAAGTATAATGGGTGGCTAGGCTATCATAAATGAACTTGAGAATACAAAGTAGATACAAATCTGACCAGAAGTATGGAATATTTTTCAAAATGTTGGATGGCACACTTATTTTGTTCAATTACAGGGATTCGATGAAGGGGTAACAATTGAATTTGCATTGAATCTCGAGGGAAATATCTCAAGGATCTATGGGTTGGAAATTCAAGTGACTAAAGAAGTCACTACAATGGTTAGTGGGTTATCAAAAGAAGGACAAAAGTGGTTTATTATAAGAACAACCTTGCCAAAGTTTCTAGAGTTGTTCTTACAAGCAAGAGAAAATGTGGTGCAAAAAGGAAAGGGGCATGATAGAAAATTGTTAACACAACCCTAGTCAGATGTCGCATAATTCTTAATCTGGTACATCACTTGTGAAGGTCAGTTTTCTATTCTTGTTAAATATCATTTTAAGCTCCTATCTAGTCTTCAATTCCGTCAGTTGCATGCTATAAATATCCCCTTCTTCCTTCTGAGAAATTTATAGTTGATGGCCTGATCTGCGCACAGTTCGTGCCAGGTGCTGGCCACCCTTACAAAACATGGGCTTGTTAGATTGTTGGTAATACATGCCTTGTTAAAGACCCATGTAACTTGGCAGCAGGTGGTAGAATTATCGAAGGAAGAATTTGCAGCTATGATGGCCACAAGACGAGAGGAGGAATTGCTTGAAGAAGAAGAAATGAAACTGATGTCGAAGGAAGTGGAGGAGAAAGAGGATGAAGAAATGTAGGATCAACAATATGAATTAGGAGATGGAGAAGGAACTCAGGGGGTAGAGACAGAGGCTATTGGTGGCATGGGAACTGAAACTACTCTCCCTTGCTCACCTCTTATGGCCTATTTGCTGAGAGGATTAAGGAAATTCCCTACTCCTACCTTTATAGTCACGACACCAAGTCAGGCTGTCAAAAATTCTTTCTCCCAATTTGAATTTTTTAGGAGTTGTTGTAGAAGGGAGTGAGGATGATACTTCTCCACAAGAACCAGTACTAGATTTAGAACCAATGGAATAAAATTTTATAACACAAGATATTGTTAAGGAATTCGCAAGAAGGAAAGCCAGAACATGAGTGGAAATTTCTAGTCAACGCCAAAACAGACTAGTTATGACGAAGATTGTTCAATTAAAGGTGGAAATTTCAAATGTAAGGAACTTGTTGACGGTGCCAGACCTACCAACATGTCAAGCGGATCTCCCTGGTAAGAAGTCCCAATTAGACCTCAGACCGTTTGGTGTAGGAGTCCGAGCAGTGGGTCGTAAGGTAATGCCTTGACCACGATGTCACATAGAGGCAAGTAAGATAACTCTGTCAGTAGCAGTGGTTTTACTGATGGAGTGAGTCATGGAATGAGTATGAGAGGTTCCAACACTTCAAAGGGGGGAGGAAGGTCAAGGTGAGTTCCAGGTTGAAAGGGATCATTCCCAACTCTGCTAGGAACACACTACACAAAGGACATGCACATCTTTCGACAGAGCAGTCGACATGGATGCGGTAATCCCAACATACAAGGTAAGATAACCTGAACAACACTCATGGATCAGTCTGAGACGAGCGTGACGGTTGATATAGCAAGTTTCAGAGAAAGGTTTGTCTAGTGTACGACAAAGTAGTCGACATGGATGATGACAACATTAACAACATATGCAACACATTAACAATAAGATTCTTATAATTTCATGTGAATCACTTCATACACAAGTACGTAAGTTAAACAACATATATCATTAAGGAAACGAGAGCAGTCCAACTACAATAACAACATATGCATGAAAATGTGTTGGCTTTTATTATATAAAGAAGTGTAAGTCAAAATCATAAAATACACCATGTAAACTTTCTAGCCCTATCAGTAGAACATTACAGCCACATTCGCCTGCTCCTCCAAAGAGATGTACTAGCTCCGTGTAGTGGAGAAGCCAAGACGCGTTACAATACTGTCCATTCAAGATAGTATTAGTAGAATCTTAGCTCACCAAAACCCTATACAATGAGTTATGAGGGAATATTTATAGCAAAGGGTGGGGTGACCCTTAACATTCCCCTTTGTGATTGTTCAACTACCCTCATGACTCTTCACCTACTCTATGACTGTTACATTCACTCTTGAGACTTGACTTACACTTGACATGACTCAACAATACAAAGCACATGTACCCATGTGAACAATGGCTTGAACAAGCCAAACTAGACACCACTTTGACTTAGACAACTATAGAAGTCCAACTGCTTGACATCCTCATGCTGATCAACAGTAACATATTGGTGCTAAGATTGGTAGTATCTGATAGTGTCCGTGTGTTCTGTTGTGACATCCATCTGGAACCTAAATCTTGCCTCCATGGCATCCAAGTACACTGCTTGGGCTCCTTTGTCCAACTCATTTGAAAGAATGTGCAAAAATATCCTCAATGTGGCTCGACCAGCAAAATACTTGCACATGATTTCTACATTGATAGGCAAGTCTAGAGTCGTGGTGACGCGCATCAACTGGTCGAAGTATGAGTCATGCTCCCGTTGGACCTACTTCTTGGTCTTCGCTTGGGTGAGAGTCCCAAGTGACGGAATCGCATATGTGTGCACAACATCCTCCATGCTCTTTAATAATCGTGCATGGGAAGGTTGTATGCCAGTGATGAATTGCGGTAGGTCTTCATAGTTCCAGATTTGACTCCAGATGTGTGCTTGCAGTTCAACCGCATTTGCCTTCATCATCTTCGTAAAATGAAGTGGGGCTCCTTTATACTTCATTGTGCATGCTCGCATGTTATCAATGGAAGCAGGTATTTTCTTCAAGATGCGAGCTCTTCTCACACATGGATGCTGCCATCCATGAAGATGAATGACTGCTTGATGCATGTACTGAACTTGGAGTATAATGCCTACATAACGATGTCCAAGGACAACACTTCCTCTAGTATTTACATCTTTAGTTCACCTCGGGCAGACATTGTCACCAAGTCTCCTCCCTACTTGGCCACATGTAGTTCCTTCACCATTCACTCATTCTTAGTTATGAGGAAATGAACATTGGAGCTAGTGGCTTCAACATACACTCTAGTCGCATTGGCCAAAGCAGCTAGGTCCTTGTGCACATCGGTCATGATCACTTGTTCTTCAACTTTCTCAACGAATGTTTGGTCCTTCAGAGTTGGTACTCTCTCATGGTGCAAAACTCCATGTTGAGATTCGTCAAAGGAGTTGTCACGCATCTCTTCTTCCAACTGACCACCAAGGATCTCAGTGCATCCTTGGTCATTTGAGACTTTCTCATCATCTGGATGCATTGTCGTGAGCGAGTTGACCTCTTTGTGGTGAGGCATAATGTCTGTGTCATGTTCCAATTTCGGATGCTCCATGTATGCATCCAACTGTTTGAAAGCCTATTCTATCTCATGAGAAAAGTCTTGCCCCTGTGAGGGCTCACCCTGTTCACCTGATGCCAGCTGTTGAGAAGAATCAACTACTTGTATGGGCACTGTTTCATCTGTCTACACGTGGTACACCCCCTACTGAATTTGCTACTACTGTGCTTCCTTCTTCTGTTGGTGTAGCTCTTGTTCTTTCCGGAGTTTCTCCCTCAGCTCATGCAACTCCTTCTCTATTTCTTCCATTATTTTCTTATCTCTCTGCCTTCGCGTGATTCACTTTTCGCATTGTTGCCTCTTATGTTGAATAGCCATAGCTTCTTGTTCTACAAGTGGATTTGCCTGAAACTTGCATCTTTGTTCCTTGTCCATGCAGTCAACAATATTTCTCTTCCCTTTGTCATGCGCATGTATGCTTGGCTCTCCTGCCTCTGCTATTGTTGCTACTGCTGCTACTGCTGGTATGTTCTGTGGTGCTGCTTCATGCTGCCATGCTAACCATTCTACGACGAAATTGACATGTTAATTGGGTCTGGAATGATGGTAACAATACCTCCATGAGTCTTCCTCGGCCCAATGAAATACCCCATGGATCCAATTGAACTAGACTCTCATGCAATGATCCTTGACAATGCAATGTGGGTCATACGGGTTGAAGCTTCGGAGGTCGAGCAAGTGCTTCTTCATTTGTTCAACTTCGACATCTGCTTTCTTGATGCTCTTGATCTCATATAACCCAATCCACAATGGAAGAGTGGGCCAAGGTGCCTTCTTCTTCCATTGCAGCCTAACTGTTAATCCTGCTGAGATATGATACGCTACTTCCTGCATGACCAGTACGTCCAAAGCAAACTTTGGCAGAACATGTGGAGGCTTCTCCACACTGAACACTCGAATGAATGTGTCGTCCGATGAGGCATACCAATCTGCAATGCCTAACAATGCCTTCCTTGTTTCTTTTGACATGCAGGGTGGATCCTGTTAAAATATCAACCTACATATTGGGATGACAAGATGGTTAGATAGCCATTTGATCACTCCTATGATGTTGCACTTGGAGAATAGCTTGAAATATGTGCTCACAATAGTTGCTATTGGTGACCACTCCCACTTTAAGCCCAGGAACTCATGTGGGGGACAAACTTCATATAGAATGTAGGTAGACGTATAAATCTCCACTTGCATGCCTTCGGGTGATATTTGAACCTTCGTGACTTGCTCCTTTAGCTGATGAGCCAGTATGTCGGACTAGTTGCATGGTATCTCTAGCTAGTTGATCCAGAGCATCCACCCAACTCTGAGGGAAGGTCTTTGTGCTTGCTTAGCCACTCATTCAACATGCGAATATGACCAGGTATTGGTATGCCTTCCTCAATATCTTCATCTTATATATCTGGTTAGGGGTCATCTTGAAACAAGCTGGCTCATTTACGTAATCCTTCAGAATATCTCTGGAGCAGCTGCTGTTGGGCAAGCTGAACGAAGGGGTCATGATAGTCATGGGCTCATCCATCTGATACATCTAATCATGGTCTTATGCCCAAAATTTTTCAAGCTTCGTCCCACTGACACTGCTCAAGGTCATTGTTTCGGGGTTAGTGTGGGAGATGATCTAGTGAATCATATCTGCACATGGGAACATGGGGTATTTGCATGCAATTCAATATAGGCCAGACTTATGAATGTTAATGCACACCTGACAATCTTCAAGGTATTCCAAAACAGTACCTATGAAATGTTTCATTCACCTCTTGCCACTTCAGTTTGATGTCCTTGTCTAGATGCAACTTCATATCTTCGTAGATCAACATGCTAGAGGACACCTGTTCAACTATTGGTCCAACTACAACACCATTAGTGCCTTTGGATCCTGTTCTCTTGGAATCCATTGAGATAGATGAACACCTAAAAGATCTGGAAACAAACCAAATATGGGGAAGGTCACAACACATACCTGGGGAACTCATGAGCAAGATTGCACAAATTTCACTGGGAGGCTGAGTGACTGGCTACCAGAATTGCACAAAAGGCAGTCTAGACTGAGTGGGTGGATAAACTAGCTATCGGATATAAAAAAAATGCGCAATTTAGTTGGGCAGTTGGCTGCTAGGATTGTGCAATGCACGATTCCAGTTGGGACAAATTGCTAGCCCAAGGACAATTATGCACAATTTTTTGGGCCAAGCAACCACTGACCTCCAGATATGCATGATTCAGTCTAGGAGGTCAGTGTTGGGCTAGAATACACAAATCTGGAGAGGAAGGTGAGCCTTCCTTCTCTATATTACTCAATGCAGCCTTGGTGAAGGTAGAGGCCAGGTCAATGTTGGCCCGACTTGCCGATGGGCAATAGAAAGCAAGTTGATGAACTGCATGATGACACTAATTGATAGTAGAAGTGATAATCAGTGCATGCAAAACATGAATGGAAGATTGAGAAAATAGATAAACATGCATGTGGGTGAGGTCGTTCGCCAGTTGGGTGAACATCCGTGCAAAATAGTTTCACGCATGCGAAGGCAGTGAGATAGCAACGAAAATCAAAACATAGGTAAGACAAGCTAGAATATGTGTAAATGATAGCAGGTGTGCAAAGAAATCAAGAAAACAACAATCACACAAGCGAATACACAAAAAGCGATAGAAATGTTGAAAAAGACAAGTTGAGGCCACTTACCTATGAATGGTTGAGCTGATTGTGTTGAGGAGTCCTGGATGTGTTGTGGGATGTTAGAGCTCCAAGATCGATGTGAAATAATGAGCTCTGATGCGTCGAATAAATAATTCTCTCAAGTTGTGCATGCCACAAATCTAGGACTAAGTGAGAGTTGGAGGGAAACTTCTAAAACAACTTTGCATGTAACACCTGATTGCTAAAAATAGTTCCCTGAATCATGGGATACCTTTTGCATGTTTCCTCTTGATATTCCAGGAATATCAGGTCATGCATGCATGCAAGTCAAGTTTCCTCGGTCCTTAGTGGAACTAGTCAAATGGATTGTCCATGCATGCCAGTGCTCAATTTCTTGGGAAAAATGTGCATTCCTGACTATAATATGGGATAATTTCCCAAGGAAATTGTGCAATTTCTGGGCCCATCAGCTGACTGCTTCCCAGATTTACGCAAATCTTGGGTTGAACTACCTGTTGGTTGGAAACATTGTGCAATCCCTACTGGGAGGGTTGGCTGACAGGATTCCACAATCGTGTAGACCAAAAACTTGACAGAGAGGATTGTGAAATTCCTAGAGGGAACTGTTGGTTTCCCTCCAGGAATGCACAATTTTCAGGGGGAAGTTGCTCAGCCTACAGCTAGACCAAGTTCAGGTAAGTAGCCTATGAGGGGAATGGATCAACTGTGTTTGAAAGGCTGCCTTTATGTGAGGAAAGCACTAAAGCTTGAGTACTTGCCTACGTAAGACAAAGTTACATGTAAAGTTGGTAGGGAGGCTCCAAAATAGGCTAAGGAAAAATTTTGGAGGGTGGTTGTAACCGCTACAACACTTGGCGACGCACTAGTAGAACTCCAGCTCTCTGCATAGACCTTGTTTGTGAAAAGCAAGTCTAACACCTCTAGAAGTATTTTTCAGTTGTTAGCTCATCTTGGTTTCACAATAACTTGATTTAAGATGTAGAATCTACCAGACTCTTGGTTGATTGACACACATTCAAAGCCAAGGAAACACAGTTGTTTCGATTGGGGTTGAGGGGTATATAGGTGCACAAGCAGTATAGTCATTAAAGTCTTAGTTTCATCTCTAGTGTTGCTCCACTGCTAGCATGCCTACACAGTACCCCGGTGGAGTCACATAGAAACACAAGCATGGCTCTGCTACCAGCGAGCCTGGTCAGTACCCTGGCAGAGTTACTTGCATCACCTCCCTACATAGGAAGCCTTTTTGTTCTTTCACATTATTCATTTTTCATTTTATTTTTTTACCTTTCATTTTTATTTTTGTTTTTTTCATTTAACTGCACATAGTACATATTCAATTCAGAGGTGGAAGAGGGATCCTTACTTATTGAGAGTAAACGAGGTTTTTCTAGTAGAGAAGTAGTTTATTATATCTCTGACGTGCCTGTTAAGGTTTCCCCCTCACCTTACTCTACTTGACTAAGCTAACAAGGGTTAACCCAAAAACAATCGACTAGAGAAGGTGACACTAGTTAGCATGCAAGTGTTGTGTGTACACCAAGGTTCACTTCGAACAATACATATTTTCGTTTGACATATCATGGACTAAGATTAACAAGTTCATCATACAGAGGCAAGATGACATATAACCAAGTAGTGATAGTTGTACAAACCCTCTTGTACTTTACCCAGCTTGTTTCATGAGTCACACATGGTTTCATGCAAACTATCCTATGAATGAAACAAGTGAACGAGCTAACAATCAACAAAGCAAAGCAAGAGCAGAAGTGAAAATGAAAGTGAAACAAGCAAACAAACAAACAAACAAACAAACAAACAAACAAACATGCATTTAAACAACTTAAAGAAAACATTATTCATACTCCTACACTAACGATGCAGGGGCATGATGACATGAAGTGATACTTCCAATGCAACCACGAGCACATTGGTAGACCCATGTGGTTGAAGGCTTTGTCCGCGAGTAACCCAGTTGTGTGGACCAGCATACAAGAAAGATAGAACAATGAATACAACCACACTTCATGTTTCAAAGTGCCCACGGGACATAAGTGAGAGCATGTGCATGATGGACAGTTCGTGGACTTATCATGGTGCTGTGTGACACTATGTGAAACTTTGAAGCACAAGCACAATCTTGACTGTGACATGCAAGAAAATGAAAGAAACAAAGATAACTTGCATTGCACATGAGTGCTTGCAATATAAGACTCCTCCAATGCATGAGCAATGGGATCGTGCAGTTCGACTGGAGGAAGTGTGATCTAAGTGTTAGATTGATCTTGAGTGCATACAGATGAGTTATGAGGAGCCTCGATTTTTTGAACAATTTCATTGGTTGTAATAACATTGGTTGTATGTTATGATAGGGATTTCACTAACAATGGTGATAGGTTATCACAATGGTAGTGGTTGTAGGTTGTGATAATGATCATAGGCTATGCAGTGATAGATATTGCAAGTTGTATATCGTGACATTACTTATGGTACAATGATATATGATGAAAATGGATCCAATTTGAAAATGATATGAAATAGAGGTCGAAAAGGAATTTAAAGAAGGAGGTAGGTGCCTCCATTGAGATTGAAGCCTTAATCAGGTTGGAGCCTAGAGCAAGTTAGAGCCTACTCATTTACAATGTTGGAGCCTCAATCAGGTTGAATTTTACTCATCATCGAGGCTGGAGCCTCAATTAGGTCATGGCCTATAATGAAAAGTTTATTTCATTCTTTTTAGTTTGGTTACTCAATTAGTTTGTAGCCTACAACAAATGGCATATTGCATTTATTGGGGTAAGTTGCCTCAAAGAGGTCTTAGCCTGCAAATATATGTAATGAATTGAAGATAAATAAGAAAGAATTATATAATTTTTGAGGTATAAACTGGGCCTCCTGAGGAATATTACGAAATAATAGTATAAATAACAAAATAATATAGATTGCATCATCAAATGTTAGAGGGAAAAAAATTACTTTTTCAACTCGTATTTTCAACTTACCTTCCTACAGTTTTACTAAAATTTTGAGCAGAAGCACTCCTTGGATGAAAAATTCAATTCCTCAACCAAGGAGTATCCATGTTGCATACTTTCGATGGACCTCACTACAGGAAAAATGAGAAATACATGAAAAATGTGATTGTAATCATGTTTTTCATGTATTTCTCATTTTTCGTGTAGCAGGGTCCATTGAAAATATTCAACATGGTTACTCATTGGACGAGGAATCAAATTATGCATCCAACGAGTTCTCCTGCTCCAACTTTGAGTAAAATCATATGTAGATAAGTCGAAAACACAAGTCAAAAAAGTTTTTTTTTTAATCTTTTTACTTTTTTACTCCAAAAATGGTGAATCATCCCCCATGGTTAACATCATCATCTTGAATCCTATTGGTTCTTATAAAAAAATTGTTGTACATTTTTGCTTTGAGGTCCATTTTTTACCTCAAAATTTCTCTAGTGTTTTGTGGTTTTCACCTGTATGGGTTTCCATGTAAAAGCCTTGTGTCTCTTGCAATGTGATGATGTGTTATTAATGTGATCGTAACTTTATGATGAATTGATGTTTCTCGTTATAATTCAATGCTAAATGGTTGATTGATTATGAAAAGTTATGGAATGATAAAAATTTTCTTACATTGATTCACCCCCACCCTCCTAGTGTGACCTTTGGGCCAACAAGAATGCCTATTATCTTCTCACTCTTCTTCCTTTTTTCAAAAGATATTAATTGATTAGAATCTATGAATGGCCTATCCTTTTTCCATCATAGTTCTTGGGAATATATATCGAGGAATCCACATATTCATAGGGGAAATTTTCTAACAACACATGAATCTCTTTCTGGAAAAAGAAACCATGAAAAATTTGCCCATTTTATCTCCAGAAAAGTTCCTAAAAAAATAATATTCACAAAATTTCGACTAATAGACTATTGAAAATTATGTATCAATGGAACAATAATGAAAATTAACTAATAACTTGCACATGTTGGAAGAGATAATGCCCTAAGTCTTAGCTCAATTGGTCAAATAATCGTCATTAAAGAACCTTTGTTATTGAGGGTTGATGGGTTCAATTCTCTTGACCCTCTCAAGGTTAGGATTTGTGGTTGAACCAATCAAAGTGATCTGTTCGAGTGGGTCTACCTAGTACAAATATTATCTGGATGTAGTAGTCATAAACTCTGGAATCAATGAACCATATAGAAAAAAATAAATAGTTAAAAGTTGTTGGAAGATAACACAACATATACATTGAGCTTGGCCATAAAAGATAGTTTAATTCATTTTCTTTGTAAAAAGCATGTGTACTTTTATCTCAAATTTTATTTATGAAATAATAATGAAATGAGAAATAATGAGGTAGTGAATCTCTCTCTCTCTCTCTCTCTCTCTCTCTCTCTCTATATATATATATATATATATATATATATAAGATTAATTTATACATGTTTTCATTTTAATAAGAGTGGTTTTTTTCGTATTAAAAAGTTTTGCATCCACATTTATCAACGTGATATTACAACTATATGATAAATGTCCAAAAAACATTTCTAGAAGTTTTCTAAAACAATTTACTAACAATAAAAAAAAAAACAATTATTTGCATAGTATTTTAGATAGCTACCAATACTATAAATTATGTAAAAAGCTCCTAATATGAAACAAAATTTGGAAATCATTGAGTGCTATTACTACATAAAGGTTTGATAAATATAAGATTCCTTCTAGTTGTCTATGCTCAATTGAAAAGCATGATCCACATCCTCCTATTGTTTCTACATAATCTCATCTCATTTTATCTCTACCCTTGTAGATCCAATTGATAACCTAGAATTTGCATTAATTGTAGTAGTGCTTCTAACCAAACATACAAACGGTTATTGAACAACCATTCATTTAACTTCAATATGTTCAATTTGTGTCTTTTGACTATATAGGGTTTTCGGGACGAACAAATATTAAGATATTTTGTCTTCTTTTTAGGAAGGCATCGTACTAATAAAAAAAATTGAGTTCCTATTATCAGTAGTATAATATTCTTTCCATTCTAGATCTCTCTAAATGTTGATATTATCATACAATGGTAACTTCAAAGGATGTGCATGGTCCACACTAATGATACTACATAAAACCCATTACCACTCACTTCCATTT
Organism: Pinus tabuliformis; assembly: GCA_031772625.1. Lineage (NCBI taxonomy): Eukaryota > Viridiplantae > Streptophyta > Pinopsida > Pinales > Pinaceae > Pinus > Pinus tabuliformis. The sequence continues at coordinate 875,545,388 of CM062819.1, read as the reverse complement.
TCTAAAGTTCTAACATAACTAGAACTTTATTGTCTATCCAACATTCCCTTTGGAAATTTTCAAAATATGTAAAAGGAGTGTGAATGCACTACTAATATCTTTTTCTTCAACGTATAGAGGGAAGGATCAAGATGAAATATACCAAAAACTAAAATTACCCTCACCAAACCAAAGAACCAACTGACATTCAACAAACTAGACCCGTGAAACCACCGAGGAGATATGCATGAACTAGAGCAAAGGTCCTAGGAAGGAAATCTAAAATCAAACTAAAGAGAAAAAACATCCAATATAGAGTCCCAATTTGAACCAAAATAAAATATATAAAGGAACCATAAGAATAGAAACCATAGAAAATCCTTAGATTTCAAACTTGTAACCAAATATAGTGTTCTCCCGATAATTAATTTCAACTATAGAAACAATTAATGAGCTTCCTCCCACATTAAAAATTGAGTGTGTGAGGGTACCTCAATTATAACATTCTTTTGGTCATCATGTTACATGGTTAACCAAACGTTGCATATATAATATGCCATTTTCCTCTCATGCAGGCCCGATTCATGACTTTGGGTCGAAACTTAAAGCATGGGGTAGAATGAAACCTTTCCTTTTGTTCTTAAAATGTTGCATTCTAGTTCAATACCCTATTGGATACATTTTCTTTGATCTACCTTATCATGTTAACATTCATAATACTTTCAAACATAGTAAATTCAATTCTTATTCTCGTTACCATTCTAACCATCTTTCCCTCACTCGATGAGTATGCTCTAAGAATCAATTTGATAGTTAATATTAAATCCCCAAATACTAATAATTATTTTGGTATAAATTTCATCAACGAGCCTTATCCCAAGTAATCTAGACCATACATATTCTTATTTGTATGATTCTCAACAAATAACCCATTCAAATATGTTTCTTTTCCTCCATGATCAATAACAATATCCCACAACTACCATTAGTCATACATACATATTAATAGAAAGCACATCATTTAAAATTAGTATGAATTTCATATAAGGTCACAGTATGAATTGCACTTATTATTTGGTATTTCCCATACTGTTTGAATATTGACACATATGCCTAACTTCTAAAAAATACATCCTCTTTCTCCTTTCTACAAGAAAGTCGTTCTCTCTATGTTTTGTATTCACAAAATATATTCATCACATTCCTTTGATGTTATACTTATTAATGTTTAGCTTCTTCTCTATGAGGTACCTTATTATCTTCAAGGAAGTATTTCACATTATAACAATTTAGTATGGGCACCACTGTGAAACTTGTTCATATGTATAAAGAGATTGTCACTCTTTTCCACCTTGTGATTCATTCACATATGAGAATAGGATACTTTCACTTAGTTATTTTAAATCCTATACCATACAAGATCTATTAACCTAGCCTTGGGATTTATAAAATATATATTATAAAGGAAACATAGAGAATGATCTCACACACACACACACACCTCACAAATATTTAGTACATGATATTATTCATATTGGTTAGGAAGGATAGCAATCATTCTTACCAATCACCCAAAATAAACCCAATTAACATGTAAATGAATAAAAAAGTTGTCTATATATTAATAATACTAAAAAATACAATCTTAAAAGCATTGGGATCTTAAAATTAGATATAGGTCGAGCCACTATAGTAATGAACAAGAATTATTACCATATAAAAATGAGATACCACCTCTATAATAGTGGCACCTATTAAAAATTGAAAAAGAAACTTATTTCTAAAGTTACTAAAGAAGTAAACAATGTCATCATAGGAATCCAAGCTTGAAGAGAGATTAAAAAAGTGACTAACTTCTTGTTATGAGATTGCTTCTAGGATTTACAGACTTTCCAAGATAAATAAGGAAGGAGCTCCTTTGAGACTAATCATAAACACCATAGGATCCCCTATATATTAAACAGAAAATTATGTAGCTATCATCCTAATCCCTTTGGTTGGTAACTCATGTTCCTACATCGATGATTAAAACAATTTTGTCAATCTCATTAAAGAATAAAAGCTTGATCTAGATGACATGATCAGGTGTGTTAGCGCGGTTTCTTTATTGAACAAAATTCCTTTGAACAAAGGAACACATATTGTTAAAAGAGTAATAGACCTAGAGACTACAAGATTTGTTGAGGTTTTCATTCAATATGCATTCCCCAACTTCCAAGGTAAACACTTTGAGAAAACTATTATGATGGAAATGGGGTCTCTTATATAACCCATTGTTACCAACGTTTTCATTGAAATGTTTGAGAAGAAAACCTTCAACACTTACTCCTTTAAACACAAAATATGGAAGAGGTACGTTGTTGATAAGAACATGAAATGACCACATGGGTGAAATTAATTACATAGGTTCCTAGACCACATGGATGAAATGAACTACGTAGGTTCCTAGACCACATGGATGAAATGAACTACGTAGGATCCTACACCACATGAATGGCATCAGAAGAAATAAATTTCAACATGGAACTTGAAGTGATAAAATCATTCCTTTCCTAAATGCTTCGTTCACAAAAATGATGATGGGACCTTAGAGAATCAAGTATTCAGAAAGAAAACACACATAGAGAGCTAGATTCCATGCTTATTCACACCACCATCTAGTCTATAATATTGGAGTTTTAGATACACTGATCATATGATCCTTAAGAATATATAACAAGGAACATTTTAACCAATAAATAGACCACCAAACTAGGGTCTTCTAAAGTATTGGATAGAAAAGAAGGTACATTACTAGAGTCATCAAAACAGTTGAAAACACACCCCCCTGACACAACTCCCAAGCTTCTAATGGGAAAGTGTTCCTCCCTAACGTCCATACTGTCACCAATAATATTGTTAAGTTCTTAACAAATAAATGTATTGCACACTCTTTCGAAGCTATGAAAACCATTGAATATAAGATGAGAAATGTTGAGGATGATATCAATCACCTCCAACTTGAAGCATTTTGCAAGGTTTCTTTCTCATGTAGGAAGTGTTACATTGGAGCAACAATACACTTCTTAGAAGTAAGGATTAAGGAACATGGAGATGACATAAATAATGGAAGAATACACTCCTCATCTCTTGCAAAACATTCTTCCAATTGTAATTATCACTTACGCCTAGAGGATGCAAATATCATCACTAAAGATGTCCAATACTATAAGTGAAGGCTTTGAAAAGCCTTGTAAATTGTAAAGCATCCCAATAATCTCAATAAGGATGGAGCAATAAAAGTTACTGAGAACTACCTTCCTTTACTCATAAAACAATATACTCTTGATAATCAAATCTAGGATTTTGTTTTGCTTTCCTTTCACTTCCCTTTTCCTTGATTTCTGTTAGGAAACTAGCTCACAAAAAGATAAAAAGATAGATAAACGCCTTAGAATTCATCCTCTTCGAGGGGGAAACCTCCTTTACATTACACGAATGAACAATTCTTGGATGATTCAAATGAAAAAACCTCCTTTCTATATATAGGAGTCTAAGGGGACACAATATAAGGAAGCCAACCTAACAATAATAATATAAAGGCACAAAAATAACAATAGTGAGATTCTATGGGGCATAATAATAACAATATGGGGACAATGGGGGCACAACAATAACAATAAGAGATACAATGACAATAGTAATGTGGAATCACTGGTATTATAGGGACCTAGCATTCCCCTCTTCTTCAAAAAAGTGTTGTCCTCAACGCTTGAGTAATTCTAGGTTCTTTTGTATAAAATTCTCATCCTCCCGTGTGGAATCTTCAACGCGTAAGTTCATCTACTTGATGATATGCTCTGAAATTTATCAATCTCATAGCTGTTGAGTTCTTTTTTCTTTGACTGCTTTAGGTTCCAATATGATTCTTCCTTCCTCATCAAGTTCTAGCAATATTGTTTGAATTGGAATCTTGTCACCTATAACTTTCTTTAAGCATGAAACATGGAAAACTGGGTGCACTCGGGAAGCTACAAGAAGTTCCAATCTATATGCCATAGTACCTATCTTTTGCAAAACCTTATACGGACCATAATACTTTGGTGATAATTCATTATCCTTCTTAGCTTGCTTGAGGTACATTTGTTTATATGGTTGTACCCGTAGGAATACCCAATCACCTACATCAAAACTTCTTTCGCTGTGTTGTTGATCTGCCTACTGTTTCATTCTATTCTGTGCCAAGGTAAGGTTATCCTTTAAGAGTTGGAGAACTTGTTGCTGATGCTCGATGTGATATTCCACTACTTGAACCTTAGAATTTTCTCTTAAATATTATGTGATGGATGGTGGATGATATCCATAAAGTTCCATAAATGGGGCCATTTTTTTTGCATTATGGAAGGAAGTATTATACCACCATTCAGCTAGAGGCAACCATTTAACCCATTGTGTCGGTTTATCAGATACAAAACAACGAAGATATCCTTCCAAACATTTGTTTAATATCTCAGTTTTCCCATCAGATTGAGGATGATGAGATGAGCTATGAGCTAACTTAGTCTCAAGGCAAGAAAATAACTATGTCCAAAAATTTCCAATGAAAATGGGATCTCTGTCACTTACAATAATCTTTGGGTTTCCATGTAGTTTTTGAATTGTTTCAATAAATGTAGTAGAAACTATACTCGCTTTAAATGGATGAGATAATGCACAAAAGTGTTCATACTTGGTAATTCTATCAACTACCACCATAATAACACTCTTTCCTTTGGACTTGGGTAAACATGTGATAAAATCCATCAAAACCTCCTCCCAACGTTGGCTTGGAATGGATAAGGGTTGTAATAGTCCTGGGGTCTTAATTGTTTCAACTTTATTTTGTTGGCAAACCAAACATTCAGCCACAAACTTTTGAATATCTTATTTAAGGCCATCCCAAAAAAAATCCTTCTAAACCTTGTGGTAGGTTTTTAGAAATCTTGAGTGCCCTCCTAAGGGAGAGGTGTGCAATTCCCTAAGAATCTTTTGTTTGAGTTGGGAATTCTTACATAGGTATAACTGTTCCTTGTACAATAACGAATCATTCTTACATATCAGATGTACTGGGATCTTGTTGTATATTTTGAATGAATGTCGACACTTCCTCATCATTCTTCCATTCATCCCTTGCTTCGTTTATCCAATCTGGTTGGATAATAGAAATGGCACAAATAAATGCTTCCACATCCTCATCCTTTCTTGAGAGTGCATCTGCCACAACATTTTGCTTCCCTTTTTTGTAGATGATTTCAAAGTCATAGCCCAACAACTTTGTGACCCATTTTTACTACTCTTTGGAAGATAATATTTGTTCCAAAAAGTATTTAAGACTATCATGATCTATTTTTACCTTGAAGTGTCTTCCCATTAGGTAGGGTTGCCATTTCTTAAGTGCATGTAGTCTTGCCAGCATTTCCTTCTCACAAATAGCTTTGTGTAATTACTTTCCTTTGATTGGATGACTTTCGAATGTAATGGGTCTTTGTTCTTGCATTAAAACAACACCAATTCCATTTCTTGAGGCATCACATTCCACAATAAAGGTTTTTGTGAAGTCTGGTGTAGCTAAGACTGGTGCTTGGAACATTGCCTCTTTAAGATGTTCAAAGGCCTTTGTTGCTTCACTATGCCCTTTGAATTCCTTCAAACTATTTTTTCAAACCAAGCTTATGCAAAAGTTGAAAGAAAAAAAAGTACACACCCTTTTTTTCACTTTGTAGCAGCATGATATTGAATCTGATGTATTTTTGTAATTTCAGCTCTTCCAGTTCTAAAATCATGACCTGTTGTAGCCCTATGTGTCCTCTTTCCAATGCAACCAGTCTAATCGAAATTGGATTCTCTAAGAAATATTTATGCACAATCTCCCAAGATGACCTAATTATATACCTTTTAACAAGAGAGAACTTGTATGAAGTTACATGTGTCATTGTTTTAACCTTTGGATCTGAAAAATATATATAAGAAACTACAGTCTGTCCTCTTTCTGCAACTTCTTATGACATTTCAATTTGATTCTCAGAGAGACAGTTACGACGATTTTCCCATGGTGACCTGTTTGGAATGTAATTCAGGGGTCTGCAAAAACCCTAAATTCCTCAGGCTATATCTTCGAAGATATAGCGATACACGATCTGAAATACCGAGTTGAGGTTCAGACCGATTTCTTCTCAAATTGGTTTTTGTTTTAGCTTTTGAAACTTTGTAGTGAAAGAGTTATAGTGAAAATCCCACGATGACCTGTTTTAGCTTAAATTCTAGAGCTTGCAAAAACCCTAATTTCCTCATGTTATATGTCCGAAAATATAGCAAGACAAGCTCTAAAATTTGGACCCGAGGTTCAGTGCAATGTCATCTCAAATGGGTTTTTTTTCGCTTCTGAAATGTCGCAGAAGAAAAGTTATAGCGAAAATGCCACAATGGCCTATTTGGAGTAGCGAAACCCTAGAATCCAAAGCTCTGATACCATATGTTAGGAAACCAACATCGACCAATTTGTGTCGGAACAACACCATCAAGAAATCCAGCGCTATGAAACTGTATATGTTTAGAAAAATCAGGCACATAAAAAAAACATCTTTATCATATCCAACACCAATTTTGTTTTTGTTTGTGTAATTTCTTCCCAAGGTCTTATAATAGGTTTCACATCAGGACTTTTAACTACATCCAAATTTTCTCATGAAATGGCTTCATTACTCTTTGACTGTTGTTTGGAGTTAAGATCCTCTCTATATACTTGAGACTCAATCTAGAGAAATTCAATTGTATCCAATGCATCATGTAAACAGACTCTAATATCAACAAGACTTACTTTGATGACATGTATAGTTTCATCAACAATGGAACTAATGAGATTGTTTAAGATTTCTAATACATTTTTAATTTGAGCTATTTTACTCAATCTTGGGTATCGGGTTCAACCGAAAATGCACCTGTTTTAAAAACTAATTTGACTACTTAAAACAAAGACAACTTAAAAAATTTCTAGCCAAAATTATCTTACAAGGATTTGAACTTGTGACCTTATAACCTTTAATATACCAAATTAGATTTTCTAACCACAATGCCTTATTTCTCCTTTTTTTGAAGTTGAAGTAATATCACCATAAAAATGGTGTATTCTTCCTTGACCAAATAGTGTGAAACAACAAATACCTTGAACTCTTACTCAATGTGATATTTATTTAAAGACACACATAAAAAACGAGTGATCCAACTGGGTGAGAGTCGAACCAAGCATTAACCAAATCACGAATTGCTGCACAATATGAGCCAAAACAAAAGGTAGTGAGGAATGGAATTATATTCCTCCTTATATTTGTCCCTTCAATTGAACATAGTTCACAATTTTGATTCATCAAAGGACTCATAAAAAAATCAAATTCATTCTAAGGAAGAGAGTATCCGACGAAGTCAACAGAAACTAGCCAACTGAAACCCAAGTCAGCATAATATAAAGGATGGAATTTACCAACTTTCTTTCCAAAACTATTTATTTATGTCGTTTTCTTTCCTTCTTCCATAGTCCACTCTTGTCTCGATGTTATTCAAGTTCCATGCCACTAGTTTCTTTTAATGCCTCTTCCTCATAAGAGGGAAATCAATGAACAATTTTTATTTTTTTAATCATTGTAGGAAGGCATCAAATAACACAACGTCAGACTCGTTACTTTTGGTATTCAAAAACAAACTCCATTTGCAACTAAAGCAAACAGGGGAGATTGGAAATCGTGGATTGATTTCAGTGAGAATGGTAGGATTGAGTTATTACAGTATGCAAATGATGTGTCATTATTTACACAGATGGGTCAAAGGAAAAACAAAGATAAGCCAAAGCCAGCATTGAAAAGATCCCAAAAACAATAGAATAACTAGAAAAAAGGTACATGCATCTTTAGTTGTGAAAGGGACGTGATACCTAAAACCCTAGCCAGATGTCGGTCAACCACACAAGTGACTCCCAATAGTGCATAATCCAGGTCAATAAATGCCCTGGGGGGCGAAAGCTCGCCAAAAGAATAAGCAACCTATGCTACCTGATCAAGTCCCAAACTTTTGTTATTCAAATCTTTGGGATTTGTGGCCACTATTGGTAAATAGTAGTAATCAAATGTTCCAAAAGGAAGAAGAGACAAGTTTTTTTTTGAAACTATTTTCTTCACTTTCTTGTACATGTATATGTGAGTAATCTAAACATAACAACATAAATTGACAACATTCAGTATCACCAAGAGCCAATAAAAATAGTCCAACTTACACCTTTCCTTACTTCAATGGTAGTTGCATGTCCACAAGGTTTTCAAGACAACAAAGTCTCCTCTCTCACTATCCACTTTTGTCAAGTCCAATAATTCTTTAATTGGACATGGATGTATCCTTAATTGAATTTTGCAGTCTCCTATCCCTTCTTGTCGTTACTTGCCTCAAAATCGTTGGACAGAGCCACCATTTTTCAGTTCTATTACAACGCTGCACTCTCACAAATGTTCAAATATATAATACAATTTTGGAATGGAAACGTCACCAACTATCAACACCATGGACAGGTTGCAGCAAAAAACTTCAACGTCGAAGAAAAAAGGAGAATCGAGGAAGGCCACAAAATTAGTGGCTCAGCATAATCAACAAATAGATAAACTTTTGCTCTCATACCACTATAAGACAACACAATTGGAAACCAAATTCAAATGTATATTAAATATTGATCTCAAAGAATGATGTACACAATGTACATATAAATACATAAAGAAATTGTCGATTCAATTTTCAGGTCTTCTTGGACTGTCAGACCAGGAGTAACTCCAGACTTGGCAGAGAAACTGATTCGTTTATTTCATTAGGTAGCTATTGTTATATACATGAATGTGACTGATCAGTTCATCTTCTTGATGACTGTTCACATTCCAAATTCACCCAATCGCAGAGGATTAGGTGTCAACATTCCCCCCCTTAATCTGAAGGGATGTTGGTGAGTCCAAGCATCGTTCTGAATCTTTCAAGCTTTTCTCTTCCAAGCGCTTTGGTGAAGATGTCTGCAATTTGCTCATTTGTGGAACAATGACGGAGATGGATTGTTTTGGCCTCAACATGATGTCGGATCAGATGATATTTAGTATTGATGTGCTTTGTACGATCATGGAACTTTGGGTTCTTGGCCAACTTTATTGCAGAGGTGTTGTCAATCATGAGTGGAGTTGATTGTACCTATTTTACCTGCAAATCTTCAAGAATTTTCCTGAGCCACACAATTTCTTTCGTTGCTTCAGCTGCTACCACGTATTCTGCTTATGTTGTGGAATCTGCTGGAACTGATTGTTTGCGTGATCTCCAAGAGACAGCTCCTGATCCAAGACTCATAACATATCCTGAAGTAAATACTCCAGTTTCTTTGTCTCCATCGAAGTCTGAATCAGAGTATCCAATCAAGCTGAAGTCGTCCACCTGTGTATACTTGATTCCAAGGTCTTGAGTTCCCTTCAAGTACCTTAGAACTCTTTTTGCAGTAGACTAGTGTCCCTCACAAGGCTTTTGCATGAACCTGGAGAGGATTCCAACAGTAAATGAAATGTCTGGTCTGGTAGTAGTGAGGTAGATGAGACTTCCTACATGTTGTCTATACTTTGTTGCATCCTCAAATTCTTTTCCTTCAATAGATGTGATCTTTAAGTTTTGTTCCATTGGAGTAGAAAGAGGATTGCACTCTGTCATGCCAAATCTGTTTAACAAATCTCCAATGTATTTCTTTTGAGAAAGAAATATGGATTTTGGATGTTGGGTTACTTCAATGCCAAGATAGTAATGAACATAGCCCAAATCAGTCATTTCAAAACTTTTTCCTAATTCTTTCTTTATGGATGCAATATAGCTTTCATTTTTCCCTGTCATTAAAAGATCATCTACATATACCACAAGATATACAACTATTTTGCCAACTTTCTTAACAAATAAAGTTGCATCATCAAGATCAAAATGATTGAAGTTGAGTTTCAGAAGATGCTCAGTTATTTTTTCATACCAGGCTCGTGGTGCTTGTTTGAGGCCATACAAGGACTTCACAAGCTTGCATACTTTATGTTCATGTCCTTTCACATCAAATCCTTCAGGCTGGGACATAAAAACATTCTCTTTTAGATCTCCATTCAAGAATGCAGTTTTTACATCCATTTGATGGACTTTCCAACCGTTCTGAGCAGCTAGTGCAAAGAGTGTCTGGATGGTGGCCCATTTTGCTGTGGGGGCAAAATTTTCATCATAATCGACCCCTTCCTTCTGTGCAAAGCCTTTTGCCACAAGCCTAGCTTTGTGTTTGTCAAGTGAGCCATCAGCTTTGTATTTGTTCTTGTAGACCCACTTGCAGCGAATTGGTTTGGTTCCAAATGGAGGATCAACCAGCTTCCAAGTGCCATTCTTTATGAGGGCATCATACTCCTTTTTCATCGCTTCTTTCCATTCATCATGAGAAGTAGCTTCTTTGAAGGAAGTTGGTTCAAAATCTGTAGACAAGTTCAATTCACAATCATAAGTAACATCCATATCAACAGGTGAATTAGAGTCATCTACATCACCTCCATTTTGTCGGTTTGAATTTCTGGTTCCTGTTTTTCCAATTTCATTAGGATGAACACTTTCAAGTGTCTTTGTCAGCCACTTTGGGGGACCTTTCTGAGATGGTCCAGGCTGCTCTGTTGATTGAGTTGGGACTGAATCAAGATTGAGTCTCCCAATTCTATCAATTACATCACTTAAAGCATCATCCGTTGTTGGAGTTTCATGCAGGGGAGATTGTTCTTCAGAAGAAGATTCCACATGTTGATCTAGTATAGGAATCCCCCCTTCAAGATGTGGAATCTGATTATCAAATTCTTGAAATGATTTTGTTTTTGCGAATCTATCCAAGCGATCAAGTTGCCGCTCAACAACATTGTCAGATTTGGATGGTTCCAGAAAAATGACATCTCTAGATACAACAAACTTTTTATTTACTTCATCATAGAGGCGGTATGCTTTAGAGGTGTTTGAATACCCCAGGAAGACACACTTACGACTTCTAGAACCAAGTTTGTTTCTATGTACCTTTGGTATCAAAGCATAACAGGTGGAACCAAAGATCCTGAGATGTTTTACCGAAGGAACATGTCCATACCACAATTCATAAGGAGTCTTGTTTCTTATAGCATTAGATGGACATCTATTCTTTATATATACAGAACATAGAATAGCATCGGCCCAAAACATTATCTTTACATTTTTGAAAAAGAGCATGGATCGTACCATATTCAAGATTGTTCTATTCATTCTTTCAGCTACACCATTCTATTGGGGATTATAAGGCATAGTTGTTTGATGTTTAATCCCATGTTGGCGAAGATAGTGTTCAAATTCATTTGATGTATATTCTTTTCCATTATCAGTGCGAATAGACCCAATATGAGATTGTGCATCATTTTCAATCCATTTATGAAAATTCTTGAATGTTTGAAAAGCATCATATTTGTTCTTCAATAAATAAACCCAACACATTCTAGTGTAATCATCAATAAATGTCATGATATATTTATTCCATTTGCAGAAGAAACAGGCATTGGACCACATAAATCTGAATGAATTAGTTCAAGCTTCCTATGTGCTCTTGAATGTGAGTCATGAAAAGACTGTTTGCTATGCTTTCCTAGAATGCAAGCATCACATTGCTTATGTTTCCTAGGAATTGTAGGCAAACCAGCAACACCATTTTTCTTCAATAAGCAGAGACTATCATAGTTTAAATGTCCAAATCTTGCATGCCATAATAAACTTGATGGAAGTGTACCTTCTTCATGATGAGAAATATATGAGAAATGTTTTGCATGAGCAAGGGTTCCTTGCAGTTTGAGAAGCCTTTATTCTTCTATTCCCCTCATGACAAGTGAGTGGTCAGATGCTTTTCTTACCTCAAGCTTGCCATCAAACATATGAATGGAGTGACCTTGCTGGCGGATGTGGACCAAGGACAGCAAGTTTCTCTTGAGCTATGGGAGATATAGAACATGATCTAGAAGAAAGTCTGGAAGACCAGGCAGTTTAAGCCTGATTGTGCCAAGCCCTGATGGCTTGATTTTTGACTGATCTGCAAAGTATACTGCTCCATCAACATTGTCAGTGAAATCTTCAAAAAAATCTTTCCTATGAGTCATATGATAGGTTGCTCCTGAATCAAGCAACCAATCATTTTTCAAAGAAGCAAGTGAAGCATTAAACAAATCTTCATTTACTCCAATGTTACATTGTGCCTCAATATAGTGAGCGGATTCAGGTGCTTTACCTTTGTCTGTATCATCAGTTTTACCTTTCTGCTGGTTCCTTTTTTGCTCAATTTTGTCCCATGGTAGCTTGCATGTAGAAGCATCATGTGATCCATTTCGTTTGCAGTGAATGCAATGCAGATCTTCTTTTTCTGCTTGAGAATGTCTACCCCCCTGCCTCTGAAGTATCTTCCTCTTCCTCTTCGTCCACCTCTTCCTCTTGTAGAATCTTGAGCAGGATGCTTTTCTTTATGAGCAAGGCAAACCGTCTCTTCAGAAGAATCAGGAACTGTCTTCTTTCCAAAGGCTTTCTATCTTTCAGCAAAATTTTTCACAAGAGAGTCAAAGGTTATATCTTTAAGATTTCCATTTTCTTGTAAAGACTCAAGATAATTGGAGTAGGTAGGATAGAGTGCCTTGAGGAAAGCAATAAGAGGGATATCCAGCTCAACCTTAGTGGATTTAATATCATGCATTATAGACTTTACTTCAGATGCAAGAGCAAGAGGATCATTATTTTTCAGTTCAAGAGTGAAGAGTTTAATCATGAGCTGAACAACTTCAAGTGTAGAATGTGAGTCATAGAGTTCTTTAAGCTTTTGTAAATCTTCAAAGGCAGTTGAATATGATGAAATATGGCGACTTACTTGTTCATTTATAGATGCTGCGATTAATGCATAGGCTTTGTTGTTTTTGTTTTCCCAAATGACGAGCTCTTTGTCTGATGTAGGCTGCACTGGGTCATTTTCTCCTTCTCTGACACAGACTCCTTTCCACAAATCATTGAAGATGAGGGTGTGTTTTATCATCCGGGACCATTCAGGATAGTTCTGCTTGCCAGTGAGAACTATTCCTACCATAGAGATGATTGAATGCATTCTATAAAAAAAATAACTTCTGCTGATAGAATAATACTTCTAATGGCAAAAAGAATGTGCTTTTGTGGAGAAAAAAAACTTTTGCTGCTAAAAGAATGATTCTGATTCTGCTACGCCATTTATATATTATTGACTATTGAAACGAATGCTGATAACATGCTACCACTGTAACATATATCACCACATATATATCACCGCATGAACAATTTGAGCGCTTGTGTTAAACGCTGCTACTGTAACATATATCACCGCATATATATATCACATAAAAATTGAGCGCTGCTACTGTAACATATATCACCGCATATATATATCACATAAAAATTTAAACGCTGCTACTGTAACATATATCACCGCATCACATAAAAATTGAGCGCTGCTACTGTAACATATATCACCGCATATATATATCACATAAAAATTTAAACGCTGCTACTGTAACATATATCACCACATACATAAAAATTGAGCGCTTGTGTTAAACACTGCCCAAACCATGTCAGTCCATACCAATCTTCCACGTATTGCAGCCTGTCTTTGAAGCAGCCCTTCAGAAGCTTGCATTTCCCAAGGAGGGTCTGACGCAAGTGAAATTGTTCGAATTAGACGAGAAGTACGAGGTTATTGAAGTTCTGGGATATGGCGGATTTGGAACTGTCTGCATAGCTCGAGACACTTCCAATAATGAGCATGTTGCCATCAAAAGGATCGATCTGAATGGCGGAAGGTACTACTTCATGGCGTTGTGCGAACTGCAAGTTCATCGTGCGGTCACTCGGAAGAATATAGCATCCAGTAAGGATGGCGGGTAATACACCGGCCTAGCTCATGGGTCTGCCCAAACGTCCGCGGAACGGAATCACTGTCAATACAGGCAATACAGTGATAACAATGGCTTCCAGGTTACAATGGCTTTATCCCACTCTCAACACCATCTTTTCGAGTCCCCTCAAACAACAGTTGCTTTCCCTTCAACCGCCACAACAGATCTTTGGCATCGAAAGCTCAGTGGATAGATGCGTTAGTGGACAGAGCCCAGAGGCGCTGGAACGGTTTTGGATTCTGAGTGAATTCAGGGCAGCGCAGGTGTGGCAGAATGACAGAGGCGTTTGAGGACAGAGCTCAGGTCAGAACGACAGAGGACAACAGCAGAAATGAAGGGAGTTACAACTATTTTAAGAACTGGCTTTGATACCATGTCAGACCAGGAGTAACTCCAGACTTGGCAGAAAAACTGATTCATTTATTTCATTAGGTAGCTATTGTTATATACATGAATGTGAATGATCAATTCATCTTCTTGATGATTGTTCACATTCCAAATTCTCCCAATCGCAGAGGATTAGGTGTCAACAGATAATAACCAATCACCATAACACAAACCTAATCCCAAATATGAGTTATCTAACAACAAAATGACACAATTAAAACTAAATTTGCATAATATAAGTGAAAAAACCTTCTTGACAAGGCATCATCCAAAATAAGTGCGAAATGATTCCATAAATTTGTTATACATATTGGACATAAGCTCCATTTCCCAATGGCATTCTCATTTCACCGTGTAGCATGCAATCCCCAGTATGTTTATAATGCAATGTACAAAAGATAAAATTCTCATAAATGCTTTACCCCTTGCAGCGAGATCCCCTTAGGGTGAGGTGTGATGAAATATCGTGTGCCAAAAACAACTTTAAGTGCCAAAGTTGAAGTAAGAGATGTGGAGTAAATGATCTCTTTATTGACTTATGGATATCCATTGAATCACTACCAATATGAACTCATATGCCTTCGTGTGATTAACATTTTATCCACGATGCCCAATGTTTTGCTAGTGGTTAGCACCTTCCAATTACATAAATGTGAGGACATAAACCTATAATGTAGAGGAAATCATAACTTCGAAGCATGTTTCCACAGATCTCGTGGATGCAGTTGTTGAGGTATCACCCTTCTACTAAAGAAACAATTTGAATTCAGTTGAGGAACTAAACTAGGAATAAGCTGGGAACAATGCAAGTATGTTGCATATATTTCTGTTGGAAAGGTAGAGGATGAAAGGCACAAAATTTCTCTCACACACAATAACACGAGCTGCGGATCTTCTATTCATCACACAAACTTGATTCTGACATACAACTATCCATAGATCTGAGGCTCTTAGCTTTCACATATACTTGATTGGACTTGACTTGATTATAATGAACCAAACATGGGGTATTTATGTTTTTTAGCTAGCGATTCACTCAAAATAACTTCAATATGCAAAATCAGACTATATTTGACTTTTCCCAAAATAAGATTGAACTGTAACTACCTCATACTTCACTCGGTTAACTCACACTCTAAATACGGACTGCACTTAACTCAACTTATCTCTTCGTGCATCACTCTAGTTCGATCTTGCTAGATCTTCATGTGGGAGTAATTATTATTTCCAAGGTTGTGGCATGTTTGGTATGTTGGTGCTGAAAGTCATGGGAAACTTTATCGGTGATATGGGAAAGATGGTACCAAGTGTGAAATAAGCGATTCAAATTTTTGTTTAATTAAATGTTAAAAAAAATATTATTTCTTTAGTTATAATAAAATTTACTTTATTTACTTTATTTACTTTTGCCGTCTGAAAACATAAATCCAATGTAAAAGGTGACGAAGGAGGAATACTTCTGCCGTCTGAAAACATAAATCCAATGTAGTAGGTGACAAATGGGATAATAAAGAATATTTGACAAAATGTAAAGTACTTGAGTCAGTTAATCACGGCAATCACTTTACAATATCCAGCCGTTATTACGAGGGTTTGGTAATCGCGCAGTTAATATCCATTGCATGCTCTCTCAAATCTTTCCTTTTCATTTAGTCTGTATCCTTGGTCGTTATATTCGGGTTCGTTATATTCTGGTTATATACAGTATATCTGTCATCTCTGGTCCATGTCATTTTTTCTCGGTGCGTGGATCAGTATTAGTATCGTTGTATTCCGGCTGTGTAATTCTACGTATGGGAGTCGCTGATTTCAACAACTGGATTCAAGGAGTATCCCATTAAACTGGACACGAATCTTTACCGGAAGACCTGTAGTTTCTACACTGAGATGGCCCTGATGGAGGTACGGGACCCCTTGGAAGCGATTCTAGCAACAGATTGTTCATGTCAATATTGTTATTATTTTCCATTTGATCTCCCTGGGGCCTGAACTATGAATTTGAATTTCACCTAACAGAAGAATATTAACAATAATATGACACGTGGGGGAGCTGAAAGTAGAGGACACGTGGGAGACTTTATAGTGTAGACTTACGCGATAATGGACTATCAAACCCATGGGAATGTTAACCATTTCTTTTGTACACCCTTGGCCAGTAAAATTTGACTTTGATACGTTTGGCTCTGATCGGAGAACACCCTCAACGACTGACGGGCTGAATCTTTCTTGTTCAATATTTTTGGATCGACACCAAGAATAGAGAACCTCAAAAAGCAATCTCTTTTTACCTAGAATTAGTATAAGCCCCGAATCTGGTCATACATGATGGGCGTACTTCTCATTAATCGATAAATTTAGAAATTACGAAGTCTACTATTTTAAAAACTGGAACTTTCATTTTTAGTGTACAATTTTTTTAATACGGAGGGGCTAAAATGTTCTATGTAAACTTCTTCATCTCAGAAAAATTGCGATAAATGGTTTATCCATCACATGTTTGAGCAATCAAATATTTTGTAAGTTTCAAATTAAAGATAGAATGTATGTGTTATTGGAAGGTTTTTGTGTGGATTATTTATTGTACATTTTTGTAGTCAACTTTTGTAATTGATAATAAGACTTATTATTAAATATAATTAAATACAAATTAAGGAAAGGAAGCGAAAAAATATAAATATACTAAAAAGATTTATTCAAAATCTTAAAAAACTTTAAAATCAAAATTAATAATACAAAAATATTATAAATATTCATTAACTAAATATATTTTTTTATATAATTATACTATTTATTTATAATTACAACATATATTATCATATATAATATATAAATATTATAAAATATTATACAACATACATAAATAAAATATTATGATTATTATAATTTACAATAAAATCATAATATATAATAATAATAATTAAAATCATTATAATACAAATAAGGTTATTAGTAATATTATATTATCATATATAATATATAAATATTATAAAATATTATACAACATACATAAATAAAATATTATGATTATTATAATTTACAATAAAATCATAATATATAATAATAATAATTAAAATCATTATAATACAAATAAGGTTATTAGTAATATTATCATAATACATATAGAAATAATAATGCCATAAAATATTATAAGTAATGATAAAGTATACTGTAGTATAGTAATATATATTAATACAAAATATATGTTGTATACTATATTATAATAGAATAATATTAATATATTATTATTAATATTTCAATATGGATAATATAGTTATCGATAATAAAGTTAATATGATAAAATGTTAACAAAATTAATAGGTTATTATGTTATTAATATAAAGATAAGAACAAAAATATACAAAAGACTAAAAATAAGAGAAGAAAACATGGGAGGGATAGAAAAAAAAGGGAGAAAGGGGAACACAAGAAGAGATAAAGAGAAAAGAATAGAAAGGAGGAGCAGATAAAGGAGGTGGAAAAGGCTAGGGAACAATAGAAGTGAATTAGACTAGAAAAATAATAATGAAGAATCTAGAAAGTAGAGAAAAAGAAGGAAACTAGAACCAATGGATAATCAAGGACAAAAGTGAGTGTGCGTGGGGAGTAAGAAATTGTTAGGCCCCTATAATACTAGTGATTCCCCCATTACTATTGTCATTGTATCCCTTATTGTTATTGTTGTGCCCCTATTGTCCCCATATTGTTATTATTGTGCCCCATAGAATCCCAATATTGTTATTTTTGTGTCTTTATATTATTATTGTTAGGTCGGCTTGGTTATATTGTGTCCTCTTAGACTCCTATATATAGAAAGGAGGTTTTGTCATTTGAATCATCCAAGAATTGCTCATTTGTGTAATGTAAAGGTGGTTGCCCCTCGAAGAGGCTAAATTCTAAGGCGTTGATCTATCTTTTTATCTTTTTGTGAGTTGGTTTCCTAACATATGGTATCAGAGCTTTGGATTCTAGGGTTTCACTACTCCAAATAGGCCATTGTGGCATTTTCACTATAACTTTTTTTCTGCGACATTTCAGAAGCAAAAAAAAACCCATTTGAGACGACATTGCGCTGAACCTCGGGTCCAAATTTCAAAGCTTGTCTCGCTATATTTTCAGACATATAATATGAGGAAATTAGGGTTTTTCCAAGCTCCAGAATTTAAACTAAAACATGTCATCGTGGGGTTTTCACTATAACTCTTTCACTAAGAAGTTTCAAAAGCTAAAACAAAAACCAATTTGAGAAGAAATTGGTCTGAACCTCAACTCTGAATTTTAGATCGTGTATCGCTATATCTTCGGAGATATAGTATGAGGAATTTAGGGTTTTTGCAGACCCACGAATTACATTCCAAACAGGTCACCATGAGAAAATCGTTGTAACTGTCTCTCTGAGAATCAGATTGAAATTTCATAAGAAGTTGCAGAAAGAGGACAGACTTTAGTTTCTTGTATATATTTTTCAGATCCAAAGGTTAAAACAATGACACGTGGAACTTCATACAAGTTCGCTCTTCTTAAAAGGTATATAATTAGGTCATCTTGGGAGATTGTGCATAAATATTTCTTAGAGAATCCAATTTCGATTAGACTGGTGGCATTGGAAAGAGGACACAGAGGGCTACAACAGGTCATGATTTCAGAACTGGAAGAGCTGAAATTACAAAAATACATCAGATTCAATATCATGCTCCTACAAAGTGAAAAAAAGGTGTGTAGTTTTTTTTCTTTCAATTTTTGCATAAGCTTGGTTTGAAAAAATAGTTTGAAGGAATTCAAAGGGCATAGTGAAGCAACAAAGGCCTTTGAACATCTTAAAGAGGCAATGTTCCAAGCACCAGTCTTAGCTACACCAGACTTCACAAAAACCTTTATTGTGGAATGTGATGCCTCAGGAAATGGATTTGGTGTTGTTTTAATGCAAGAACAAAGAGCCATTACATTCGAAAGTCATCCAATCAAAGGAAAGTAATTACAAAAAGCAATTTATGAGAAGGAAATGCTGGCAAGACTACATGCACTTAAGAAATGGTGACCCTACCTAATGGGAAGACACTTCAAGGTAAAAATAGATCATGATAGTCTTAAATACTTTTTGGAACAAATATTATCTTCAGAAGAGTAGTAAAAATGGGTCACAAAGTTGTTGGGCTATGCCTTTGAAATCATCTACAAAAAAGGGAAGCAAAATGTTGTGGCAGATGCACTCTCAAGAAAGGATGAGGATGTGGAAGCATTTCTTTGTGCCATTTCTATTATCCAACCAGATTGGATAAATGAAGCAAGGGATGAATGGAAGAATGACAAGGAAGTGTCGACATTCATTCAAAATATACAACAAGATCCCAGTACATCTGATACATTTATTTCGAAGAATGATTCATTATGGTACAAGGAATAGTTATACCTATGAAAGAATTCCCGACTCAAACAAAAGATTCTTACGGAATTGCACACCTCTCCCTTAGGAGGGCACTCAAGATTTCTAAAAACCTACCACAAGGTTTAGAAGGATTTTTTTTGGGATGGCCTTAAATCGGATATTCAAAAGTTTGTGGTTGAATGTTTGGTTTGCCAACAAAATAAAGTTGAAACAATTAAGACCCCAGGACTATTACAACCCTTATCCATTCCAAGCCAACGTTGGGAGGTGGTTTCAATGGATTTTATCACATGTTTACCCAAGTCCAAAGGAAAGAGTGTTATTATGGTGGTAGTTGATAGACTTACCAAGTATGAACACTTTTGTGCATTATCTCATCCATTTAAAGCGAGTATAGTTTCTACTGCATTTATTGAAACAATTCAAAAGCTACATGGAAACCAAAAGATTATTGTAAGTGACAGAGATCCCATTTTCACTGGAAATTTTTGGACATAATTATTTTCTTGCCTTGAGACTAAGTTAGCTCATAGCTCATATCATCATCCTCAATCTGATGGGCAAACTAGGATATTAAACAAATGTTTGGAAGGATATCTTCATTGTTTTGTATCTGATAAACAGACACAATGGGTTAAATGGTCGCCTCTAGCGGAATGGTGGTATAATACTTCCTTCCATATTGCAAAAAAAATGACCCCATTTATGGAACTTTATGGATATCATCCACCATCCATCACATAATATTTAAGAGAAAATTCTAAGGTTCAAGCAGTGGAAGATCACGTCGAGCATCAACAACAAGTTCTCCAACTCTTAAAGGATAACCTTACCTTGGCACAAAATAGAATGAAATAGTAGGCAGATCAACAACGCAGCGAAAGAAGTTTTGATGTAGGTGATTGGGTATTCCCATGGGTACAACCATATAAACAAATGTCCCTCAAGCAAGCTAAGAAGGATAATAAATTATCACCAAAGTATTATGGTCCATATAAGGTGTTGCAAAAGATAGGTACTATGGCATACATATTGGAACTTCCTGCAGCTTCCTGAGTGCACCCAGTTTTCCTTGTTTCATGATTAAAGAAAGTTATAGGTGACAAGATTCCAATTCAAACAATATTGCTAGAACTTGATGAGGAAGGAAAAATCATATTGGAACCTGAAGCAGTCAAAGAAACAAGAACTCGACAGCTATGAAATTGATCAATTTCAGAGTATATCATCAAGTGGAAGAACTTACCCGTTGAAGATTCCACATGGGAGGATGAGAATTTTATACAAAAGAACCTATAATTACTCAAGCGTTAAGGACACCACTTTTTTTAAGGAGAGGGGCATGCTAGGTCCCTATAATACCTGTGATTCCCCATTACTATTATCATTGTATCCCTTATTGTTATTGTTGTGCCCCCATTGTCCCCATATTGTTATTATTATGCCCCATAGAATCCCACTATTGTTATTTTTGTGCCTTTATATTATTATTGTTAGGTTGGCTTGGTTATATTGTGTCCCCTTAGACTCCTATATATAGAAAGGAGGTTTTGTCATTTGAATCATCCAAGAATTGTTCATTCGTGTAATGTAAAGGAGGTTGCCCCCTCGAAGAGGCTGAATTCTAAGGCGTTGATCTATATTTTTATCTTTTTGTGAGCTCGTTTCGTAACAAAAATCAAGGAAAAGGGAAGTGAAAGGAAAGAAAAAGACAAAATCCTAGATTTGATTATCAAGAGTATATTGTTTTATGAGTAAAGGAAGGTAGTTCTCAGTAACTTTTATTGCTCCATCCTTATTGAGATTATTGGGATGCTTTACAATTTCCAAGGCTTTTCAAAGCCTTCATTTATAGTATTGGACTTCTTTAGTGATGATATTTGCATCCTCTAGGCGTAAGTGATAATTACAATTGGAAGAATGCTTTGCAAGAGATGAGGAGTGTATTCTTCCATTCTTTATGTCATCTCCATGTTCCTTAATCCTTACTTCTAAGAAGTGTCTTGTTGCTCCAATGTAACACTTCCCACATGAGAAAGAAACCTTGCAAAATGCTTCAAGTTGGAGGTGATTGATATCATCCTCAACATTTCTCATCTTATATTCAATGGTTTTCATAGCTTCGAAAGAGGATGCAATACATTTATTTGTTAAGAACTTAGCAATCTTATTGGTGACACTATGGACGTTAGGGAGGAACACTTTCCCATTAGAAGCTTGGGAGTTGTGTCAGGGGGGTGTGTTTTCAACTGTTTTGATGGCTCTAGTAATGTACCTTCTTTTGTATCCAATACTTCAGAAGACCCTAGTTTGGTGGTCTATTTATTGGTTAAAATGTTCCTTGTTATATATTCTTAAGGATCATATGATCAGTGTATCTGAAACTCCAATATTATAGACTAGATGGTGGTGTGAATAAGCATGGAATCTAACTCTCTATGTGTGTTTTCTTTCTGAATACTTGATTCTCTAAGGTCCCATCATCATTTTTTGTGAACGAAACATTTAGGAAAGGAATGATTTTATCACTTCAAGTTCCATGTTGAACTTTATTTCTTCTGATGCCATTCATGTGGTGTAGGATCCTACGTAGTTCATTTCATCCATGTGGTCTAGGAACCTACGTAGTTCATTTCATCCATGTGGTCTAGGAACCTATGTAGTTCATTTCATCCATGTGGTCATTTCATGTTCTTATCAACAACGTACCTCTTCCATTTTTTTTGTTTAAAGGAGTAAGTGTTGAAGGTTTTCTACTCAAACATTTCAATGAAAACGTTGGTAACAATGTGTTATAGAAGAGACCCCATTTCCATCATAATAGTTTTCTCAAAGTGTTTACCTTGGATGTTGGGGAATGCATATTGAATGAAAACCTCAACAAATCTTGTAGTCTCTAGGTCTATTACTCTTTTAACAATGTGTGTTCCTTTGTTCAAAGGAATTTTGTTCAATAAAGAAACCGCGCTAACACACCTGATCATGTCATCTAGTTCAAGCTTTTATTCTTTAATGAGATTGACAAAATTGTTTTAATAATCGATGTAGGAACATGAGTTACCAACCAAAGGGATCAGGATGATAGCTACATAATTTTCTATTTAATATATAGGGGATCCTATGGTGTTTATGATTAGTCTCAAAGGAGCTCCTTCCTTATTTATCTTGGGAAGTCTGTAAATCCTAGAGGCAATCTCATAACAAGAAGTTAGTCACTTTTTTAATCTCTCTTCAAGCTTGGATTCCTGTGATGACATTCTTTACTTCTTTAGTAAATTTATAAATAAGTTTCTTTTTCAATTTTTAATAGGTGCCACTATTATAGAGGTGGTATCTCATTTTTATATGGTAATCATTCCTGTTCATTACTATAGTGGCTCTACCTATATCTAATTTTAAGATCCCAATGCTTTTAAGATTGTATTTTTTAGTATTATCAATATATAGACAACTTTTTTATTCATTTACATGTTAATTGAGTTTATTTTGGGTGATTGGTAAGAATTATTGCTATCCTTCCTAACCAATATGAATAATATCATGTACTAAATATTCGTGAGGTGTGTGTGTGAGAGAGAGATCATTCTCTATGTTTCCTTTATAATATATATTTTATAAATCCCAAGGCTAGGTTAATAGATCTTGTATGGTATAGGATTTAAAATAACTAAGTGAAAATATCCTATTCTCATATGTGAATGAATCACAAGGTGGAAAAGAGTGACAATCTCTTTATACATATGAACAAGTTTCACAGTGGTGCCCATACTAAATTGTTATAATGTGAAATACTTCCTTGAAGATAATAAGGTACCTCATAGAGAAGAAGCTAAACCTTAAGAAGTATAACATCAAAGGAATGTGATGAATATATTTTGTGAATACAAAACATAGAGAGAAGGATTTTCTCGTAGAAAGGAGAAAGAGGATGTATTTTTTAGAAGTTAGGCATATGTGTCAATATTCAAACAGTATGGGAAATACCAAAGCATAAGTGCAATTCATACTGTGACCTTATATGAAATTCATACTCATTTTAAATGATGTGCTTTCTATTAATATGTATGTATGACTAGTGGTAGTTGTGGGATATTGTTCTTGATCATGGAGGAAAAGAAACATATTTGAATGGGTTATGTGTAGAGAATCATACAAATAAGAAGATGTATGGTCTATATTACTTGGGATAAGGCTCGTTGACGAAATTTATACCAAAATAATTATTAGTATTTGGGGATTTAATATTAACTATCAAATTGATTCTTAGAGCATACTCATCGAGTGAGGGAAAGATGGTTAGAATGGTAACGAGAATAAGAATGGAATTTACTATGTTTGAAAGTATTATGAATGTTAACATGATAAGGTAGATCAAAGAAAATGTAGCCAATAGGGTTATTGAACTAGAATGCAACATTTTAAGAACAAAAGGAAAGGTTTCATTCTACCCCATGCTTTAAGTTTCGACCCAAAGTCATGAATCAGACCTGCATGAGAGGAAAATGGCATATTATATATGCAACATTTGGTTAACCATGTAACATGATGACCAAAAGAACATTATACTTGAGGTACCCTCACACACTCAATTTTTAATGTGGGAGGAAGCTCATTAATTATTTCTATAGTTGAAATTAATTATCGGGAGAACACTATATTTGGTTACAAGTTTGAAATCTAAGGATTTTCTATGGTTTCTATTCTTATGGTTCCTTTCTATATTTTATTTTGGTTCAAATTGGGACTCTATATTGGATGTTTTTTCTCTTTAGTTTGATTTTAGATTTCCTTCCTAGGACCTTTGCTCTAGTTCATGCATATCTCCACGGTGGTTTCACGGGTCTAGTTTGTTGAATGTCAGTTGGTTCTTTGGTTTGGTGAGGGTAATTTTAGTTTTTTGGATATTTCATATTGATCCTTCCCTCTATACGGTTAATAAAAAGATATTAGTAGTGCATTCACACGCCTTTTACATATTTTGAAAATTTCCAAAGAGAATGTTGGATAGACAATAAAGTTCTAGTTATGTTAGAACTTTAGAAAATGGAAGTGAGTGGTAATGGGTTTTATGTAGTATCATTACTGTGGACCATGCACATCCTTTGAAGTTACCATTGTATGATAATATCAACATTTAGAGAGATCTAGAATGGAAAGAATATTATACTACTAATAATAGGAACTCAATTTTTTTTATTAGTAGGATGCCTTCCTAAAAAGAAGACAAAATATCTTAATATTTGTTCGTCCCAAAAACCCTACATAGTCAAAAGACACAAATTGAACATATTGAAGTTAAATGAATGGTTGTTCAACAACCGGTTGTATGTTTGGTTAGAAACACTACTACAATTAACGCAAATTCTAGGTTATCAATTGGATCTACAAGGGTAGAGATAAAATGAGATGAGATTATGTAGAAACAATAGGAGGATGTGGATCATGCTTTTCAATTGAGCATAGACAACTAGAAGGAATCTTATATTTATCAAACCTTTATGTAGTAATAGCGCTCAATGATTTCCAAATTTTGCTTCATATTAGGAGCTTTTTACATAATTTATAGTATTAGTAGCTATCTAAAATACTATGCAAATAATTGTTTTTTTTTCTATTGTTAGTAAATTGTTTTAGCAAACTTCTAGAAATATTTTTTGGACATTTATCATATAGTTGTATTATCACGTTGATAAATGTGGATGCAAAACTTTTTAATACAAAAAAAAACCACTCTTATTAAAATGAAAACATGTATAAATTAATCTTATATATATATATATATATATATATATATATATATATATATAGAGAGAGAGAGAGAGAGAGAGAGAGAGAGAGAGAGAGAGAGAGAGATTCACTACCTCATTATTTCTCATTTTATTATTATTTCATAAATAAAATTTGAGAGAAAAGTACACATGCTTTTTACGAAGAAAATGAATTAAACTATCTTTTATGGCCAAGCTCAATGTATATGTTGTGTTATCTTCCAACAACTTTTAACTATTTATTTTTTTCTATATGGTTCATCGATTCCAGAGTTTGTGACTACTACATCCACATAATATTTGTACTAGGTAGACCCACTCGAAGAGATCACTTTGATTGGTTCAACCACAAATCCTAACCTTGAGAGGGTCAAGAGAATTGAACCCATCACCCCTCAATAACAAAGGTTCTTTAATGATGATTATTTGACCAATTGAGCTAAGACTTAGGGCATTATCTCTTCCAACATGTGCAAGTTATTAGTTAATTTTCATTATTGTTCCATTGATACATAATTTTCAATAGTCTATTAGTCGAAATTTTGTGAATATTAATTTTTAGGAACTTTTCTCGAGATAAAATGGGAAAATTTTTCATGGTTTCTTTTTCCAGAAAGAGATTCATGTGTTGTTAGAAAATTTCTCGTATGAATATGTGGATTCCTCGATATATATTCCCAAGAAATATGATGGAAAAAAGATAGGACATTCATATATTCTAATCAATTAATATCTTTTGAAAAAAAGGAAGAAGAGTGAGAAGATAATAGGCATTCTTGTTGGCCCAAAGGTCACACTAGGAGGGTGGGGGTGAATCAATGTAAGAAATTTTTTATCATTCCATAACTTTTCATAATCAATCAACCATTTAGCATTGAATGATAACCATAAACATCAATTCATCATAAAGTTACCATCACATTAATAACACATCATCACATCGCAAGAGACACAAGGCTTTTACATGGAAACCCATACAGGTGAAAACCACAAAACACTAGAGAAATTTTGAGGTAAAAAATGGACCTCAAAGAAAAAATGTACAGCAATTTTTTTTATAAGAACCAATAGGATTCAAGATGATAATGTTAACCATGGGGGATGATTCACCATTTTTGGAGTAAAAAAGTAAAAAGATTAAAAAAAAGCCTTTTTTGACTTGTGTTTTCGACTTATCTACATATGATTTTACTCAAAGTTGGAGCAGGAGAACTCACTGGATGCATAATTTGATTCCTCGTCCAATGAGTAACCATGTTGAATATTTTCAATGGAATCTGCTACACGAAAAATGAGAAATACATGAAAAACATGATTACAATCACATTTTTCATGTATTTCTCATTTTTCCTGTAGTGAGGTCCATCGAAAGTATGCAACATGGATACTCCTTGGTTGAGGAATTGAATTTTTCATCCAAGGAGTGCTTTTGCTCAAAATTTTAGTAAAAATGTAGGGAGGTAAGTTGAAAATATGAGTTGAAAAAGTAATTTTTTTCCCTCTAACATTTGATGATGCAATCTATATTATTTTATTATTTATACTATTATTTCGTAATATTCCTCAGGAGGCCCATTTTATACCTCAAAAATTATATAATTATTTCTTATTTATCTTCAATTCATTACATATATTTGCAGGCTAAGACCTCTTGGAGGCAACTTCCCCCAATAAATGCAATACGCCATTTGTTGTAGGCTACAAACTAATTGAGGAACCAACCTAAAAAGAATGAAATAAACTTCTCACTATAGGCCATGACCTAATTGAGGCTCCAACCTCGATGATGAGTAAAATTCAACCTGATTGAGGCTCCAACATTGTAAATGAGTAGGCTCTAACTTGCTCTAGGCTCCAACCTGATTAAGGCTTCAATCTCAATGGAGGCACCTACCTCCTTCTTTAAATTCCTTTTCGACCTCTATTTCATATCATTTTCAAATTGGATCCATTTTCATCATATATCATTGTACCATAAGTAATGTCACGATATACAACTTGCAATATCTATCACTGCATAGCCTATGATCATTATCACAACCTGCAACCACTACCATTGTGATAACCTATCACCATTGTTAGTGCAATCCCTATCATAACATACAACCAATGTTATTACAACCAATGAAATTGTTCAAAAAATCAACGCTCCTCATAACTCATCTGTATGCACTCAAGATCAATCTAACACTTAGATCACACTTCCTCCAGTCGAACTGCACAATCCCATTGCTCATGCATTGGAGGAGTCTTATATTGCAAGCACTCATGTTCAATGCAAGTTATCTTTGTTTCTTTCGTTTTCTTGCATGTCATAGTCAAGATTGTGCTTGTGCTTCAAAGTTGCACATAGTGTCACACAGCACCATGATAAGTCCACGAACTGTCCATCATGCACATGCTCTCACTTCTCTCCATGGGCACTTTGAAACATGAAGTGTGGTTGTATTCATTGTTCTATCTTTCTTGTATGCTGGTCCACACAACTGGGTTACTCGCAGACAAAGCCTTCAACCACATGGGTCTACCAATGTGCTCGTGGTTGCATTGGAAGTATCACTTCATGTGATCATGCCCTTGCACCGTTAGTGTAGGAGTAGGAGTAGTGTTTTCTTTCAGTTGTTTACATGCATGCTTGTTTGTTTGTTTGCTTGTTTCACTTTCATTTTCACTTCTGCTCTTGCTTTTCTTTGTTGATTGTTAGCTCGTTCACTTGTTTCATTCGTAGGATAGTTTGCATGAAACCATGTGTGACTCATGAAACAAGCTGGGTAAAGTACAAGAGGGTTTGTACAACTATCACTACTTGGTTATCTGTCATCTTGCCTCTGTATGATGAACTTGTTAATCTTAGTCCATGATACGTCAAACAAAAATATGTATTGTTCGAAGTGAACCTTGGTGTACACACAACACTTGCATGCTAACTAGTGTCACCTTCTCTAGTCGATTTTTT
Source organism: Pinus tabuliformis (assembly GCA_031772625.1). Classification (NCBI taxonomy): domain Eukaryota; kingdom Viridiplantae; phylum Streptophyta; class Pinopsida; order Pinales; family Pinaceae; genus Pinus; species Pinus tabuliformis. The sequence continues at coordinate 875,516,909 of CM062819.1, read as the reverse complement.
TTGGGTTAATACTTGTTATCTTAGTCAAGTAGAGTAAGGTGAGGGGGAAAACCTTAACAGGCACGTCAGAGATATAATAAACTACTTCTCTACTAGAAAAACCTTGTTTACTCTCAATAAGTAAGGATCCCTCTTCCACCTCTGAATTGAATATGTACTATGTGCAGTTAAATGAAAAAAACAAAAAAATAAATGAAAGGTAAAAAAAATAAAATGAAAAATGAATAATGTGAAAGAACAAAAAGGCTTCCTATGTAGGGAGGTGATGCAAGTAACTCTGCCAGGGTACTGACCAGGTTTGGTAGCAGAGCCATGCTTGTGTTTCTATGTGACTCCATCGGGGTACTGTGCAGGCATGCTAGCAGTGGAGCAACACTAGAGATGAAACTAAGACTTTAACGACTATACTGCTTGTGCACCTATATAGCCCTCAACCCCAATCAAAACAACTATGTTGCCTTGGCTTTGAATGTGTGTTAATCAACCAAGAGTCTGGTAGATTCTACATCTTAAATCAAGTTATTATGAAACCAAAATGAGCTAACAACTGAAAAATACTTCTAGAGGTGTTAGACTTGCTTTTCACAAACAAGGTCTATGCAGAGAGCTGGAGTTCTACCAGTGTGTCGCCAAGTGTTGTAGCAGTTACAACCACCCTCCAAAATTTTTCCTTAGCCTGTTTTGGAGCCTCCCTACCAACTTTACATAGCACTTTGTCTTACTTAGGGAAGTACTCAAGCTTTAGTGCTTTCCTCACATAAAGGCAACCTTTCGAACACAGTCGATCCATTCCCCTCATAGGCTTGCGCTTTCCTGGAGGGAAACCAGCAGTTCCCTCTAGGAATTTTGCAATCCTCTCTGTCAAGTTGTTGGTCTCCAGGATTGTGCAATCCTGTCAGCCAACCCTCCCAGTAGGGATTGCACAATTTTTCCAACCAACAGGTAGTTCAGCCCAAGATTTGCGTAAATCTGGGAAGCAGTCAGCTGATGGGCCCAGAAATTGCACAATTCCCTTGGGAAATTAGCCCATCTTACAGTCAGGAATGCACATTTTTCCCAAGAAATTGAGCACTGACATGCATGGACAATCCAATTGACTAGTTCCACTAAGGACCGAGGAAACTTGACTTGCATGCATGCATGACTTGATCTTCCTGGAATAGCAAGAGGAAACATGCAAAAGGTATCCCATGATTCAGGGAACTATTTTTAGCAATCAGGTGTTACATGCAAAGTTGTTTTAGAAGTTTCCCTCCAACTGTCGCTTAGTCCTAGATTTGTGGCATGCACGACTTGAGAGCAAAATTATTTATTCGACGCATCAGAGCTCATTATTTCACATCGATCTTGGAGCTCTGACATCCCACAACACATCCAGGACTCTTCGACACAATCGGCTCAACTATTCATAGGTAAGTGGCCTCAACTTGTCTTTTTCAACATTTCTGTCGCTTTTTGTGTATTCGCTTGTGTGAGTGTTGTTTGCTTGATTTCTTTGGACACCTGCTATCGTTTACACATATTCTAGCTTGTCTTACCTCTGTTTTGATTTTCGTTGCTATCTCACTGCCTTCGCATGCGTGAAACTATTTTGCACGGACATTCACCCAACTGGCGAACGACCTCACCCACATGCATGTTTATCTATTTGCTCAATCTTCCATTCATGTTTTGCATGCACTGATTATCACTTCTACTATCACTTAGTGTCATCATGCATTTCATCAACTTGCTTTCAGTTGCCCATCGGCAAGTCGGGCCAACATTGACCTGGTCTCTACCTTCACCAAGGCTGCATTGAGTAATATAGAGAAGGAAGGCTCACCTTCCTCTCCAGATTTGTGTATTCTAGCCCAACACTGACCTCCTAGACTGAATCATGCATTTCTGGAGGTCAGTGGTTGCTTGGCCCAAAAAATTGTGCAAAATTGTCCCTGGGCCAGCAATCTGTCCCAGCTGGAATCGTGCATTGCGCAATCCCAGCAGCCAACTGCCCAACTGAATTGCGCATTTTTTATATCCGATAGCTAGTTCATCCACCTAGTCAGTCTAGACTGCCTTTTGTGCAATTCTGGTAGCCAGTCACTCAGCCTCCCAGTGAAATTTGCGCAATCTTGCTCATGAGTTCCCCAGGTATGTGTTGTGACCTTCCCCAGATTTGGTTTGTTTTCACTGACATATTTCTTGCCATGCACGCTTCTTGTTTCCAGATCTTTTAGGTGTTCATCTGTCTCAATGGATTCCAAGAGAATATGATCCAAAGGCACTAATGGTGTTGTAGTTGGAACAACAGTTGAACAGGTGTCCTCTAGCATGTTGATCTACGAAGATACGAAGTTGCATCTAGACAAGGACATCAAACTGAAGTGGCAAGAGGTGAATGAAACATTTCATAGGTACTTTTGGGGAATACCTTGAAGATTGTCAGGTGTGCATTAACATTCATAAGTCTGGCCTATACCGAATTGCATGCAGATACCCCACGTTCCCATGTGCAGATATGATTCACTGGATCATCTCCCACACTGACCCCGAAACAATGACCTTGAGCAGTGTCAGTGGGAAGAATCTTGCAACCTTCTGGGCATAAGACCATGATGAGATGTATCAGATGAATGAGCCCATGACTATCATGACCCCTTCGTTCAGCTTGCCCAACAGCAGAGGCTGCTCCAGAGATATTCTGAAGGATTGCGTAAATGAGCCAGCTTGTTTCAAGATGACCCCTAACCGGATATATAAGACGAAGATATTGAGGAAGGCATACCAATACTTGGTCATATTCGCATGTCGACTGAGTGGCCAAGCAAGCACAGAGACCTTCCCTCAGAGTTGGGTGGATGCGCTGGATCAACTAGCTAGAGATACCATGCAACTAGTCTGACATACTGGCTCATCAGCTGAAGGAGCAAGTCACGAAGGTTCAACAATCACCCGAAGGCATGCATGTGGAGATTTATATGTCTGCCTACATTCTATATGAAGTTTGTGCCCGACATGAGTTCCTGGGCTTAGAGTGGGCGTGGTCACCAATAGAAACTATTGTGAGCACATATTTCAAGCTATTCTCCAAGTGCAGCATCAGAGGAGTGATCAAATGGCTATCTAACCATCTTGTCATCCCAATATATAGGTTGATATTTGAACAGGATCCACCCTACATGTCAAAAGAAACAAGGAAGGCATTGTTAGGCATTGCAGATTGGTATGCCTCACCGGACGACACATTCATTCGAGTGTTCAGTGCGGAGAAGCCTCCACATGTTCTGCCAAAGTTTGCTTTGGACGTACTGGTCATGTAGGAAGTAGCGTATCATATCTCAGCAGGATTAACAGTTAGGCTGCAGTGGAAGAAGAAGGCACCTTGGCCCACTCTTCCATTGCGGATTGGGTTATATGAGATCAAGAGCATCAAGAAAGCAGATGTCGAAGTTGAACAAATGAAGAAGCACTCACTCGACCTCTGAAGCTTCAACCCTATGAACCACATTGCATTATCAAGGATCATTGCATGAGAGTCTAGCTCAATTGGATCCATGGTGTATTTCATCGGGTGCAGGAAGACTCATGGAGTTATTGTTACCATCATTCCAGACCCAATTAACATGTCAATTTCGTCATAGATTGGTTAGCATGGCAGCATGAAGCAACACCACAGAACATACCAGCAGTAGTAGCAGTAGCAACAATAGTAGAGGCAGGAGAGCCAAGCATACATGCGCATGACAAAGGGAAGAGAAAGATTGTCGACTGCATGGACGAGGAACAAAGATGCAAGTTTCAGGCAAATCCACTTATAGAACAAGAAGCTATGGCTATTCAACATAAGAGGCAACAGTGCGAAAAGTGAATCACGTGAAGGCAGAGAGATAAGAAAATAATGGAAGAAATAGAGAAGGAGTTGCATGAGCTGAGGGAGAAACTCTAGAAAGAACAAGAGCTACACCAACAAAAGAAGGAAGCACAGTAGCAGCAAATTCAGTAGGGGGTGTACCACGTGCAGACAAATGAAACAGTGCCCATACAAGTAGTTGATTCTTCTCAACAATTGGCATCAAGTGAACAGGGTGAGCCCTCATAGGGGCAAGACTTTTCTCATGAGATAGAATAGGCTTTCAAATAGTTGGATGCAAACATGGAGCATCCGAAATTGGAACAGGACACTGACCTTATGCCTCACCACAGAGAGGTCAACTCGCCCGCTACAATGCATCCAGATGATGAGAAAGTCTTGAATGACCAAGGATGCACTGAGATCCTTGGTGGTCAGTTGGAAGCAGAGATGCGTGACAACTCCTTTGATGAATCTCAACATGGAGTTTTGCACCATGAGAGAGTACCAACTCTGAAGGACCAAACATTCGTTGAGCAAGTTGAAGAACAAGTGATCATGACCGATGTGCACAAGGACCTAGCTGCTTTGGCCAATGCGACTAGAGTGTATGCTGAAGCCACTAGCTCCAATGTTCATTTCCTCATAACTAAGAATGAGTGAATGGTGAAGGAACTACATGTGGCCAAGTAGGGAGGAGACTTGGTGACAATGTCTGCCCGAGGTGAACTGAAGAAGTAAATACTGGAGGAAGTGTTGTCCTTGGACATGGTTATGTGGGCATTGTACTCCAAGTTCAGTACATGCATCAAGCAGTCATTCATCTTCACAGATGGCAGCATCCATGTGTGAGAAGAGCTCGCATCTTGAAGAAAATACGTGCTTCCATTGATAACATGCGAGCATGCACAATGAAGTATAAAGGAGCCCCACTTCATTTTCCAAAGATGATGAAGGCCAATGTGGTTGAACTGCAAGCACACATCTAGAGTCAAATGTGGAACTGTGAAGACCTACCGCAATTCATCACTGGCATACAACCTTCCCTACCCAAGTGAAGACCAAGAAGTAGGTCCAATGGGAGCTTGACTCGTACTTCGACGAGTTGATGCGCATCACCACGAGTCCAGACTTGCCTATCAATGTAGAAATCATGTGTAAGTATGTTGCTGGTCGAGCCACATTGAGGACATTGTTGCACATTCTTTCAGATGAGTTGGACAGAGGAGCCCAAGCAGTGTACCTGGATGCCATGGAGGCAAGGTTCAGGTTCCAGATGGATGTCACAACAGAACACACAGACACTATCAAATACTACCAATCTTAGCACCAATATGTTACTGTTGATCAGCATGAGGATGTCAAGCAGTTGGACTTCTATAGTTGTCTAAGTCAAAGTGGTGTCTAGTTTGGCTTGTTCAAGCCATTGTTCACATGGGTACATGTGCTTTGTATTGTTGAGTCATGTCAAGTGTAAGTCAAGTCTCAAGAGTGAATATAACAGTCATAGAGTAGGTGAAGAGTCATGAGGGTAGTTGAACAATCACAAAGGGGAATGTTAAGGGTCACCCCACCCTTTGCTATAAATATTCCCTCATAACTCATTGTATAGGCTTTTGGTGAGCTAAGCTTCTACTAATACTATCTTGAAGAAGACTTGGACAGTATTGTAACGCGCCTTGGCTTCTCCACTACACGGAGCTAGTACATCTCTTTGGAGGAGCAGGCGAAGGTGGTTGTAATGTTATACTAATAGGGCTAGAAAGTTTACATGGTGTATTGTATGATTTTGACTTACACTTCTTTATATAACAAAAGCCAACCCATTTTCATGCATATGTTGTTAAGGTAGTTGGACTGCTCTCGTTTCCTTAATGATATATGTTGTTTAACTTACGTACTTTTGTATGAAGTAATTCACATGATATTATAAGAATCTTATTGTTAATGTGTTGCATATGTTGTTAATGTTGTCATCATCCATGTCGACTAGTCCGTCGTACACTAGAAAAACCTTTCTCTGAAACTTGCTATATCAACCGTCACGCTCATCTCAGACTGATCCATGAGTGTTGTTCAGGTTATCTTACCTTGTATGTTGGGATTATCGCATCCATGTCGACTTCTCTGTCGAAAGATGTGCATGTCCTTTGTGTAGTGTGTTCCTAGCAGAGTTGGGAATGATCCCTTTCAACCTGGAAGTCACCTTGACCTTCCTCCCCCCTTTGAAGTATTGGAACCTCTCATACTCATTCCATGACTTGACATGTTGGTAGGTCTGGCACCGTCAACAAGTTCCTTACATTTGAAATTTCCACCTTTAATTGAACAATCTTCCTCATAACTAGTCTGTTTTGGCGTCGACTAGAAATTTCCACTCATGTTCTGGCTTTCCTTCTTGCAAATTCCTTAACAAATTCTTGTGTTATAAAATTTTATTCCATTGGTTCTGAATCTAGTACTAGTTCTTGTGGAGAAGTATCATCCTCACTCCCTTCTACAACAACTCCTAAAAAATTCAAATTGGGAGAAAGAATTTTTGACGGCCCGACTTGGTGTCGTGACTATAAAGGTAGGAGTAGGGAATTTCCTTAATCCTCTCAGCAAATAGGCCATAAGAGGTGAGCAAGGGAGAGTAGTTTCAGTTCCCATGCCACCAACAGCCTTTGTCTCTACCCCCTGAGTTCCTTCTCCGTCTCCTAATTCATATTGTTGATCCTACATTTCTTCGTCCCCTTTCTCCTCCACTTCCTTCGACATCAGTTTCATTTCTTCTTCTTCAAGCAATTCCTCCTCTCGTCTTGTAGCCATCATAGCTGCAAATTATTCCTTCGATAATTCTACTACTTGTTGCCAAGTTACATGGGTCTTTAACAATGCATGTATTACCAACAATCTAACAAGCCCATGCTTTGTAAGGGTGGCCACCGCCTGGCACGAACTGTGTGCAGATCAGGCCATCAACTATAAATTGCTCAGAAGGAAGAAGGGGATATTTATAGCATGCAACTGAAGGAATTGAAGGCTAGATAGGAGCTTAAAATGATATTTAACAAGAATAGAAAACTGACCTTCACAAGTGATGTATCAGATTAAGAATTATGCGACATCTAACTAGGGTTGTGTTAACAATTTTCTATCATGCCCCTTTCCTTTTTGCACCACATTTTCTCTTGCTTGTAAGAACAACTCTAGAAACTTTGGCAAGGTTGTCCTTATAATAAACCATTTTTTTCCTTCTTTTGATAACCCACTAACCATTGCAGTGACTTCTTTAGTCACTTGAATTTCCAACCCATAGATCCTCGAGATATTTCCCTCGAGATTCAATGCAAACTCAATTGTTACCCCTTCATCGAATCCCTGTAATTGAAAAAAATAAGTGAGCCATCCAACATTTTGAAAAATATTCCATACTTCTGGTCAGATTTGTATCTACTTTGTATTCTCAAGTTCATTTATGATAGCCTAGCCACCCATTATACTTATCAATTACTGTGTGATAGCGTTTGGAGTAACAACCATTCATTGAAGGAATAGCTAGCCGAGAAACTATCCAGTAGTGAAAATGGTGATAAGGGAAGCGATTTTGGGAGAAGGTTATGGTAAAACAATAGTAATCGTGGTAATAATTGTGGTAATAATTAAAATACATTGGGAATAACCACAATTTAATATTGACATGTATGTACGTACATGGTGTATTTTCCAATTAATATTGGTATGTGTGAAGGATACAGATGGAGATATGATGTCAGTGTGTAATGGTGCGGTATTTAATGGTATATTTGAATGGTTAAGTGGTATTAATGAGGTATGGGTAATATCAACAATGGTATCGGTATTAATTAAATGTGATACAATCTCCCCCCCAACTGAGGTATGGCCCCCTACAGCCTTGGTCATGCCATCATTGAAAAAGTCAATTAAATTCACGGAGTCATTCAGGGACATACCTAATGAATTACCTCAGTGGAGTATCAGCGTCGACAGAGTATGAACACGAGTGGAGTATCAACGTTAGCAGAGTATCAACATCAGTGGAGTATCAGCACTAGTGGAGTATCAACATTGACGGAGTATCAACACTAGCGGAGTATCATCAATGCTGCAATGGGGAAAAACTAAGATGTTGCAATAGGCGTAGCAATAGGGAAAGGAAAAAAGAGCGTTGCAACTAGAGTTGCAGCAGGGAAAGGGAAAAACGTCACTGCAACTGGAGTAAAAGCAGGGAGAGGGAAAAAGGGGCATTGCAACTGGAGTAGTAGTAGGGAAAGGGAAAAAAAGTGTGTTGCAACTGGAGTAGCAGTAAGGAAATGTTAAAAGGGGAATGCAACTAGAGTGGCAACCGGAAAATAGAAAAACGGCGTTGCGACTGGATCAACAAGAAAACTTAGCTTTATTTTATTATGTTATATATATATATATATATATATATATATATATATATATATATATATATATATATATATATATATATATATATATATATATATATATATATATATGTTTATTTTATTTATTTATTATTCATTTATGTTTATATTTATTCAACAAGAGGTGCAGAGGAAGAATTTCATGCACGAATGACCTCAAAACCAGAATCATCAGAAAATTGTCTAATGTAGGAGTTCATAAAGGTCAGACGGTGATACAACCTAAGGCGATGTCCATTTGTAAGTAAAGGACTTTGTGAATCGTCTATTGTTATGAGTTTAATAGTTCCATTATCAAACACTGTGTCGACCTCACATAGACCCATCCATATAGAGCGAGGCTTTCCAATAAAATCCTTGAATTGGGAATCATAGAGTAACGCCCAATTACCTTTTTGGAACGCCTTTTTCTTAATAAATTTATCATGTCACTTAGTTCACTACTGTTGGATGGTGGCAGTGTTATGTATAGCTACTAAACATATTTCATCCAATTCATTGAGCTGACTTAGTAAATGTTTCTGGGTTGTAGTAAGATTTAGGCCTACTTTGATAGCTGTCCCAAGCGCTTGACCTTCAATTCAATTAGGAATAGAGGGGACTTACCATACATAAGTTCATATGGTGAAAATATTATTGTATCTTGCCATGTGGTTCTATATTCCTAGTGTTATTTAGGGAGCTTTTTTAGCCTAATTCCCATGATGGGTAGCCACAATCTCTGTAAGAATATTTTCCAATACTTTATTTGTGATCTCTACTTGACTATTCACATGAGGGTGATATGGGGATGTCACTCGGTGTTTGATTCCAAATTTCTTCATAAGTGTTGCTGTTGAAAAATCGATGTAAATTGTTCCCCTCCATCTGAAACTATTTCCATGGGAATCCCATATCGAGAAGAGATTTCTTCAAACAGGAAGTCTGATACAGTCTAGTCAGTGGCTTTTGGAATGGCCTTGGCTTCAACCCATTTCGTCACATAATATGTACAGACAAGGATGTGGACATTTTGGAAAGACCGAGGATTAAATGACCCAATGAAATCAATGGCCCATTTCTCAAATGGATCGAGGATTAGTTGAGTCTTCAGTGACATTTCATCTAATCGAACAATATGGCCCATTTGTTGGCAAATGTCACACCCCTGAACATATCTTCTAGCATCCCAAAATATAAAGGGCCAATAATATCCCATATGCAGCATTTTATGACCAGTCCATTTATCACAAAGTGTCCCTCATATGGTTCATCATGAGAAACCTTCAAGACATCGTAGATCTCGTCCTCGCCTACAAAACGTCAAATTTATTGATATGGTCGAGTGTAGAAAAGTTACCCTTCTATCCATATATAACGAGCACTTTGCTGAATAATTCTCCGTTGTTTCTTGTGTGACAAATGATGAGGTACCTTACCTGCAGCAAGGTAGTTAGGAACATCTGCATACTGAGGAGTGTTAGTAGAAATTTTAAAAATATGTTCATCAGGGAAACTATCTTCTACAAGTGTATCTTCATTATTAATATTAAGCCTAGACAGGAAATCTGCTACAACATTATCCTTTCCTAGTTTGTTCACAATAGTGATATAAAATTCCTGTGACAATACCAGCCATCTTGTGATTCATCCAAGAGTTATAGGTATATTCATTAGATACCTGATAGATGAATGATATCATGCACAAAGGTGGGGTAACCTGTAATATAATGCTAAAAAATTTTAACAGCATAAATAACAACCAAAAATTCCTCCTCAGTTACCTTATAATTAATCTCAGCAAGCATTAAATTATTGTTGACATAATAGATTGCATACGGTTTCTTGTCTTCCTATTATCCCATAATTGTTTCTACGGTAGTATGGGTAGCATCTATAGAGATATGAAATGGAAGTATCCAATCTGGGACATGCAATACTGGAGCCTCACAAAATAATTTCTTGATCCCTGAAAATGTTGATTCATAAGCATCAGACAACACAAGTTCTTCATCTTTAGACATTAATTGGAAAAGTGGAAATGTTATTTTAGAAAGAAATTCTATGAAGCATCGATAATACCCAACATAACCAATAAAACTTCATACCATTGTCTATGTCTTCGGAATGGGAAAATTTAATATTACCTTGAGCTTAGTTGGTTTAACCTGTATTCCTGTGGCTGAAAGAAAATGTCCAAGGAGAATCCTTTATTCCATCATCATATGACATTTAATCGTGCTAAGAAAAACGCGAGTCTGTTTATGTTGTTTAGGTACCTTTTCTAAATTTTCCACATCGTCTTCAAAAGAATCACCATAAGGGGTAAAATAGTCCATGTAAATTTCGAGACTGTCATTAATCAAGTCAAAGAAGATTCCAAATATTGCATGTTGGAAAGTGGTAGGCGCATTACAAAGCCCAAATGGCTGGACTCAGTATGAAAAAGCTCTCCAATTCTTGTCCTAGTCTTCACGAGCTATCTAGATCTAGTTATATCCACTAAATCTCTCCAGGAAATAAAAGAACTTCTTTTCGACTAGTGTATCAAGAACCTGGTTGATGAAAGGTAAGGGAAAGTGATCTTGGTGGGTAGATTTATTTCATTCCCTGTAATCAACACAAATCCTTCACTTTCCAATTGCATTTGGGACTATGACTAATGGCGATACCCATTGGCTATCAGATATTGGATAAATAAACCCAACAACCAATAACTTTTGCAATTCTTCCTTGACATTTTTTTCATAGCAGGGTTCATTCTTCCTTGAGGTTGGAACACAAGAGGACATTCTTCTCTTATATATATGTGGTGGGTACATAAACTGGGATGGAGTCCCTTCATATTCGTGTATTCCCAAGAAACGTTCTCCTTCTCCCTCTAGAGAATCTTTAATAATTGTTCAATTTGGGATGGTGATAGGTTGGGATTGATATTCAAGGTTTTCGTTGGATCAATCTCTACTGGGATAATGTTATGAACTATTGTGACATGAACATTTTTAGTTTCAATTTTTGGTTGAATATCTTCCTAGGTAGTACAACTCATAACAGACTCTAATAGTCATTGGGTCGGACAAGAAACGAAGTTGGGATTACTGATAAATGTGCTAATAGAATCATCTTCCATTTCTCCTTTGAAATAAAGAGCTTTCCCAATGTTAAGAATTGTTCTAACATCTTCATGTTCTGGTTCAGATTCATCCCAAAAGGGTGACTCTTGTTCCATGATAAACCCAAGTTTGACCGATGAGTTTCGTTCTACAAGGGGATAAAGAATAAGATTCTTCATAATTTCCCCATTTGGTATTACCATGTTCCCAAATCGACACCCAATATAAGCATAGACTATAGCGAGCCATGGTCTTCCTAAGATCATGGGATTTACCCCTACTCGTGATTGAATGTGTATTACTAAGAGATCGACAAGGTATTGCCAATAATCCATGGAAATGATTATATCTTCTAGTTTTCCTACAGGTCTCGCAGTAGATCGATCTGTAAGTTCTAGAAGTGTTGGGGTTGGTTTGAATAAGCCCAAATTAAGCACATTTTATGAGGTTATAATGTTACTTATTTCCCGAAGATCCGAAAAAAAACTTGGAATGTCAACACTATTGATTTGAAATGTGAGGATTGGGTTTCTTGGGTCATCATATTTAACAGCATAATTTTTCCCAACATTATGTCTAACAATCTCCCCATGATGTGAATACTGGGTGGGTCTCTAGTGTTTCTCCCAGGTTTCTTTAAGCGCAAATCCATGATTCTTTTGGCATAATCAGCATGTCTTTCATGGCTTGGAGCAATGGAATTTTAAAAGATAAATTTTGTAGTTCCCCTAAGAAATCAAATTTTGGTTGAGGGATATGTTTATTCAAGGACAACCTCTCAGGATAAGGTGGGCCTATATGACCCCCTCGAGCGACAATTATTTCAGTGGGGATTGTTTTTCCTCAATAGTTTGTGTTGGTTTACCCCCAACATCCCCAGAGGGGTGTACAAATTTTGGCTTTGACGACGAGACTCTGCCTTTAGTTTTCTCAATAATTATTGTTGAATTCCTTGTATTCACCACACATCCAGATAAAAAGATTCAACCCATTATATTCCAATTTGGAAATACCATATGTAGGAAGGTTTAGTGTCTCAACCTGTTGGACTCCCCTGTTATTTGGATTTGGGTTAGTTTGAATAGAAAATTGAGGGTGAAGACGAGGAGTGCTAGTAAAAGCATTTGGTAGGAGTTGTAACTATTGTTGTGTCATAGGCTGAGGGAGTTGATTTGTAGGAAGAGCGGGTCCATGCCAGCTCTAAGATCAAAGAAGGAACTAGACCAAGTTGGGGTGACCATTTCTACCATGGCATGTGCTACTGATAATATTGTGGCCATAATGGAGAGGGGAATGATGAAAGGTGATACCCATAGTTCCATTTATTACAATATTGAGAAGGGTCTTAATTCATACCTTGATTCATATTATGAGGTCGTGGTTTCCATGACTTCTTTGGCCCCATAACATAGACCTGATCTATCTCTTCATTTTCCCCCTGATAAACTTCATTCAACCCAAGAAGTGATGGACACATCCTTATGGAGTGATTTTCCACACATATTGCACAGGTTTCGATGGCATTAAGTGGACACTCCTTTAGAGGGTGTTTCTTCCTCCACTGTGGTCATAATATAGCCATTTCCTTCTCTTCTTCAATCTATTTTTGTTTTTCTTGCAAGAACATCTAGCTATGAAGACAATGTACTTAAGATGTCAGTCCTCAAATTGTCTAGTAAGTTCCTAATTTCTGCTTTTGTGACTCTACCATTGGATGATTTGAGAGTTCTGTTATAAGCTTCATGTGTTCCTTACTTATGCCTTGTAGCTCCTCGTGAACATTTGACACACAAATCACAGATGGTATCAAAATATTCCTTTGAGATATATTCATTTCCTACCACATTCATAAGTTCCATAGATTCTTCTCTTAATGCACGGAGGAGGATTATCTTTAAAATAACTTTATCCAGGTCACTATGACCCGATCTTTGCAAGCTATATTTAAAAATTTCCACAAAATCCTCCACATTCTCATCCTCATTATGCATTATCTTAATGATCTCTTATTTGATGTCCCGAGACTTACAGTAGTCTTGATACTTCTCAAGGAAAGTTTCCTTCATGTTATCCTATGTCGTGATAAAATTTCCTCCTAAGCCCATAAACTAGTGCAACACTGTCCCCTTCAAAGTAGCATGAAATATATTTAGTTTATGAGCATTTGAAACATAATCATACCCTTAGCAGACAACGCTGAACTCGAAGAGGAATGTATCTAGATCTTTGCAAGAGAGGCCATGAAAATTAGGTAGTGTTGTTAGAGGAATAGGCTTCATGGGTGCATCACCTTTAATTTCCCCAATTGGGAACTCAATTGTAGAAGTTTTATTGGCCATGAATATCCTCCAATATTCACTTGGAATTTCAGCAGTTTTCGGTTGCTCCACAATGTGTGGGTGAGTTGGCTTGACAATGCTCCCTCGGTCAGGCGGAGGGTTTACTTCCTCCACCTCTTCTTCTTCAGAACCTTCAACACTTAATTCTACATGTCCTCTACTCCCTACTTCCTCTTCTCTAGGCTTTTCTTACACCGTTGAGGAAGGCTCTAGTTGTGGGGCTGACTGGGTCTCGAATTTTGTCTGAGATCTTACCCTAGCAGCACCCCGTGATGGAATTCCTGATTCAGCTCTTGAGATGATTTCTTGAATATAGGTATTTATACCTAGATCCCTCCTTCCTTGACCTCTACCAGCTATGAGTTTTGGGGTTCTCCCTCTACCCCTTGGTTTTGTTTCCTTGTTCATGCAATCTAAGAGACAAAAAATTAAATCGAAGCAATCAACACAATCTTAATGCTCGGGTCCTTGTAAAAGGGTTGGTGCAAACTTCGCTTGACCAGGATGAGGGAGTGGGTACTATGGTCACTACTGGTTGTAATTTTGTGCCTTTGGTAGCCTCCCCGAGAATGACGCCAAAATGTTGGGGTCCTAATATTGGTATATAGATTCGGTCCCTCTTTGCATTTATTTGTCAACCGAGGGTCCGTCTGGTTATTTCAAGGTTATAATGCAAGGTCTATGAAAGCTATAGGTTCCCTACCGAGCATTGATCAATTATGAAATATAAGGTCATTGGCCCAAAAGAGTTCTAAATCAATCCAACAGAAATTAATAAATCAAGTAACAACAATCTTAAATAACATCAACCTTGTGTAACATCAATACGGAGTAACAACAATTCTGAATAACAAAAAGGAAATAAACAACAATCATAAAGCATTAATGATACCACTATAAGAGATACTATACCACATGAACTGTATTCGAGCAAAACTTGATCGAAAGATTGGGTACAATTGTTTCATTATGTTCATGGCTGAAGAATTATAGATCACATTAAGGTAGCGATATGTTGTTACTCTTATTAATTCAGAAAAAGATTACAAGCTAAAATTATTTTGTTATAAGAGAAAGGAATATCATTCATTTATTCTTAGTTGTGTCATACTTATACAAAACCGTTATTTCATGAATAGAATAACTTAACAAACCCAGAAATTGTGCTGATCCGACTGTCCCAAAAATATACAACAATTTATGAAATCCTAAACAGAATGAAAAGATAGTAACAGAGCTCGATCTACCAGCTATCTCGGTAGTTGTTCATGTTAGTGTCAGTCTTTGCAGCCTTCCTCCAGTGATCAAACATGCTCTTACAAAGTGATTTTAAGGTGTCAAGGTCAAATTTTATCATTTCAGTGAGTCTTCAAGTAAAATTTGGTCACTAGGCATTAGGTCTACGGTTTGCTTTCACTCCTTTCAAAGTTGTCCAAATGTCGGTCTATGTCACCATTCAGCTAAGTGTACCATCATTCAGAGGGTTGTCATCATCATGTCAGGTTCCAATGGATCATTTTACACCTTGTTCATGCTTCAGTTGCGCCTAGCTACAGTCATTTCCCTCTCCTAGGGTTTTGAAGGAAATTTCTCTTGGACGGTCAAATCATCGGCAAAAATTGTATCCTAATGTTCATACACCTTCCCCTATCCTTAAAGTACCTTATCAAACACTTCCCATCACTGAGATCCCCCAAATTCCTCATTTTCGCACAAACCCTAGTTTCTTGCTACAACCTGGCAATTTTCTAGGTTGGACCTGTGTTTTCCCTTTTTTGGACCCCTTCCCCCCACTCAGTCTCTAAGATTTCACTTTCCCCTACTTCCTAACATTCCTCCATACTTTCAAAAATTTCCTCAAGAATTTAGAAGCTCCCTATCCCCTTCATTTCGCTTCATTTCGACAAATCCCTTGTTCCACACATCGCGATAGGTTTCACTCAAATGATGTTTATGAGAAATAAAAGATGAATTTTGGAAACTTGAGAGAGTTTTTTGTCCACAATATGTTAATGAAGAAAAACCTCTTTCACTTTTTACACGCGTGTCATGGTTTTGGAGAAATGTCAAAAATATAGTTGCCTCGGGAGAATTGATGCACCTATGAAGTGACCTTGGGAAAATCAAATTTTCTCCTATATCAGTTGGCCAAATAACTTGCTTGATGAGTAAAATGATAACTAGACACAAGGATCTTTCCAATGAGCTATTATGAGCTCAATTTGGAGTTGAGGAAGGGATTCAAAAGTTGCCTGTAACAGCACTCTGCCTTTAGGCAGCCTCATTTGGCACATTTTGACCAGTCTTGGGAGATTTGACTTTTGACAGAGCCAATGAACTCCAAATTGAAAAATTCTAGTTGGGTTGGAAAGTAGACTCAAAGAGATTTCTGACGCGCTATCCTGCACCCAATGTGGACACCAGGAAGGTCTCCAAAAGTCTCCTACAAAAACCACTATGCAAAGGCTATATGCGTCGCGCCTCAAGCCCAGCGCGCCGCGCCTAGAAATCTAGAACACAAAATGAGGAGTGGTTTGTGTTTTTGGATTCAGCATGAAAAATCATGACTACTGGTGCCCGGACAAGAAATTTGGAGCATTTTTGGGGCATTTTGGGTCACATGACAAATTTTTGGGCAAAATACAGGGTTTTTCTCCCTGTGGCGCGGCGCTAAAAATCTAGAGCTCCAAATGAGGAATGGTTTGCATTTTTGGATTTAGCATGGAAAATCACGACTACTGGTGCCCGGACAAGAAATTTGGGCAAGATCTGAGTCTCCAGGAGGTCAAAAACACCCAAAAAATGGCCTCTCTGCCCCTTTTTTGACACACAAGAAGCAGTCTTGGGAGAATGAAGATTTGGAGGGGCAAATGAGCGCCAAATTCAAAAATTCCAGTGGGGTTGGAAATTAGACAGGACATGCTTTCCAACAAGCCCACTTGGGCATATTTTTGACACCTACAAGTGCCCCAAAACAGGCCCCAAAGTAGCACGACGCACAGAGAAAATGGCGCGGCGCACAGAGGAAAAATTGCCCAATTTGCTTTCGTTTCGTGAAATTTCGGTTCGCGACTTCTCCAAGTGGGCCCGCTCATCCACACTTCGGTTTTTTGGCACCAAAGGCAGCATTCAAAGTGTTTTTTTCTCTAGATTGGCTCCTATCCAAGTGGTGAAGGAAGGCAAACGGTCACCCAAGCCAAATGTCATGTTTGTAGCGTTGCACCTGTAGCTGATGGTTGGCTCTCCATCTCCATTTTGCAATGATTCAAGTAACTCCCCAACCCTTGGGCGTTCTATCTCTTCCTTACACATTCTATATATTGTATGCAAGTTATTTGCAAAGGGTTGGTTGGTTTGTAACTTCTGGGAGACTGTGGGAAAGAAACTTTGTTTCTTCACTGTGTATTTTTGACAGAGAATTAATGAAAGGCAACGGCTCTGTTTCATGAGATTCTTGTGGTTGTGAGTGTAGAAAATGTGTCTCTTATGTTTTCATATGTATTTCGTTATGTTTCATAATTCAATTCATGTTCATTTCCAGTGAAATTTTCTGAGTGAGATTAGGTAGAATTCAATTTTATTGCTCTGCCTGTGGGAAAATTTCATGTTCAATGTTCTTCTTTTGTTGAAAAGGGTTCATGTTCCTATGCCCTTTTCACACTCCTCAGCAATCTCTCTGTTCCGCGTTATTCCAAAATAAATTGCTACACTTTCCGCCTGCCTTGCCTCACAAAGTAATCTGTGCCTTTGTATTAAATTCTTTGTTCTTTGTTGACCATTGGTCCCATACCATCCTACAAGCTCGGTCATTCATAAAAATTGTTTCTTGTACCCTTATTCACTTACTAGCCTAAGATCAATAATTCACTGTAAGTCATCTTAGACTGTTTTTGCTTATATATTCACTGAGCGTGACTCGGAGAGAGCCCTCCCTTGTTCTGGTAGGGCTAGCTACTAGATTGAGCGTGGTTTGTGGTTACCCTAATTTTTGCCTTCCTTCAGCCTAAGGCAGATTTAGGTGCTAACAGGTCAATTGATGGCTCAACCCTCCAATAGTGCCACCAGTCCATAATTAGCAGCATCATGATGGGTCTTGTTATGTCAAATGATGTTCAGTACAAATTTTTGAGTAATCTGCAAAGAATCTTGTCAGCAAGTCATTTAAGTATTGTTCCCCTATGACTACCGCTTCATAATCAACAATTCAAGAAGACATGCCAACATGATATACTTTTCATTAATTTGGATACAAATTAACCTCATAAGAGCTATAAAGCAGATGGAAAGGGATATGTGGAAGTAGGTAAAAATGGGTAATTTCATCGGCCAGAAGTTGGAAGAGCGATGTGTATTTAAAGTGTTTGAAGGAATGTTGTTTATATACTAGAGAAAGTGCGTTGTTCATCTTGCTAACTTGTGAACTGCAGTGTGAAGTATGTGAAACTCTGTTGAGAGCTTAGGGTCGAGAGGTCTAATCTGTAGTTAATGTTGGTGAATGCATGGCTCTAAGTTGAGGGAGTGAATCAATGTGTGACCATTTGGTTGGATCTTATTCCTGTACAAATAAATCTATTCGCAAGAATATATTACAGATGGTTTGTCAGTTACCAATCAAATTAACCAACCCTAAGAAGTTTGTTGAGTGTCGAAGAATGTGGATTCCATATTGTTTGAAGCCGTGAGGAGCATGCAAGAGAAGTGATGGGTAAACAAAGGAGACTCAAACAGTTCCAAAGAGAACTGAAACAGATCAAGAGGAAAATTCAAAGGGAAGAACCTGTATATTTTTTAGTTGAATATGAAGTGTTTCAAGTTGAAGGACCTAAGGCTGATCATAACACAGATCTCGATCAACACAATGAATAATTTTATGAAATAGATGAAATCTTAAAAAGGTTGATGTCGGATCTACCCTCTTTCTCCCATATAAATTATGAAATTTGGGCAACTCAAATGAAAACAATACTATGTAAGGTAGATTTATTGAATTATGTTGAAGAGGATTTTGTTAATTTGAACCATGATATGAGTAGATATGCAACAACATTACATCTTATAACATATGCATGAGATGAAAACATTTTGTTTAGTATACTACATGAATATGGTGAGATTCAAAATGGAAAAGTATTATGGTATATTTTAGAAATGAATTACACTTTGAATGAGGCTGAAGATGATGAAAGTATTGTTCTTGAAAATGATGATTGTTCTTTCAGTCTCATAATTGATTGTGAAACTGAAGATCGCAACATTGCGGCTTCAATGATGGATGATGAATGTGTTCCTGTAATTGACATTGAAACATGTGATGGTGAATACTTCTATGAAGAAACCCTCTCCAATGAAGAGACGTATGAAGTCAAATTTGATGAGAATTATGTATCTCATGAAGAGTGGTTCAATCTGATGCATGAAAAGAATCTTATTGGTGAGTTTTTGTTTGGTGAGAAGAGATGGCTACCTCCATACACAAATCAAATGAAAGACAACATGTTTGCAACAACAAATTTGATTAAAGAGGTTGAAGACATGAAACAATCAACTATGATAGTAGAGAAAGATGAAAAAAGGAAAACTCTCTTAAAAGAGCAGGATGATAAGAATTGGTATGGTTCTTTTTATAAATCTATTTTTTTT
This sequence comes from Pinus tabuliformis, assembly GCA_031772625.1. Lineage (NCBI taxonomy): Eukaryota > Viridiplantae > Streptophyta > Pinopsida > Pinales > Pinaceae > Pinus > Pinus tabuliformis. The sequence continues at coordinate 875,497,570 of CM062819.1, read as the reverse complement.
TTTTTTCAAGTGTGTAGATATTGGCACCAAGGAAGAAGCAATAAACCTTGAAGAAATTGCAAACATTAAGAATAAGTATAAGTCCCAAGAACCTGCAACAATGTTGAATACAAAGAATGTTACTCTGCAATAAATATCAAGAAAGAGGAGATTAAGAGTTCAAATATTCCACCTTTGGCGCAAAAAATGTAAAAAAGAGGAGAAGATCCACCACTACCTTATGGGAAGAAAGGTGAAGATGAAACTACACCAGAAAATGAACAAGCATGGACCGTTTAGCAAGAAGGAAAAAATGAAAGCTCAATTATCAAGTTTTTTTTATGTATCATTGTAAGCTTAGTTGAGACTGTGACCAACAAAAATGTTATTCATGTTATGCTTTGAACCATTTCTCCATTAAGGGGGGACATGGAATAATGGAGAAATATAGGGTGTTCAAGATTAGTTGTTAGTTGATATTATGGGTCATATTTAGTTCTTGGATCCTATTTATGAGGAAGTCGTTCTAACTCCTCAACAGATCCATAATCCTAGATATGTATGAACATTTCGATTGATTGAATAGAAGTTTTTTGTGCAAGCACTCTTCAAGTTGATCTAGGCTCACCTTAGAGTTGCTCATTTCCTCCTTATTCTGTCTCTTCTAAATTTTAGTACTATTAGATATCACATTAATAGGGAGATGACCCATTAGCTCTAGGCATTTAAAATATTTTCTAATTTTATATCTAATTTATCATCATATTATGATTAATTCATAAATTACGGTTTCCTCCACATGGGGCGAAGGCATATCATTTTCATGATTTAATTCCAATTTCGAAAATATAATCACTTTCATCCAATATGTGATTTATACTTTGTCAGTGACTTAGGATGATGTGGCTACTCTTTGAGTCAATTAAATGTTACAAGCATATACTATGATCAAACATAATTACAAAAATATGTATTGCATAATCATGAGAACAATGCATTCAAATTATTAAAAATTTGTTTGCATTAGGTAATCGTAATATCAATGCATTAATTTTAATCATGTAGGATAAAATATATGAAAGAAACATGCCTAAATAACAAAAGAATGAACTATCACAAAAATAATGCATATTATGATGTTCATTCCTATGTATATGATGCATCATCATGCATAGCTTTTAGAACCTTAAAAGCATAGCATGTTAGGCGTAACTAACTTGTATCTATTTTTCTGGATACCATATTCAAATAACCTTCTAAAGTTAATTAATTATCAATTACAGTTCTTGATATTTGCATTATTGATCACATAAAGTTCTAATTATACCACATATATGTACAATTGATTCATGTTGTCATGAAATGTATATAACTTTTGGTTCATTTGATATTATCGTGTTTGAAGTACCAAATTTTCACCATATCTCATAATTAAATAACTCAAATCATAATAAAAATATTCATATGTAATATTAAAACTCATAGACTTATAATCATATATATATCCTAATAGTTAAGTACATTCTTTCTCTATAACAGTTAGTGTAAGGCCTCTGGGTGATTGTGCGATGGACACCGGGCACGGGCGCACGACGGGCACACGACGGGGGCGCGACAACTGATTGTGCGACAGGTTTGCGACGAGCTGCGGTAGAAGTGCGACACAATGCGACAAAATATGCGACGTTATGGAGTACACGAAAAATGACTAAGTGTCGTTTCATACTTGAGCGCATATGTTATGAGGACACACGAAGGTTTATATGCGTGGACCGATGGACAAAAAAACATTCCCAAGCCGACATGGTAAACAAGGACTTGAGGGTGTTCATGATAGAATTTGGAAGGTCGGCCCAAGGAACTACGCATAGGTGATATGCGTATAAATAAAAGGAAGCTGCACTTCATTTGCACCAAGCAACTTCGCATTCTTATCTACACATAAGGGTAAAACAACCTGCGCAGGGGTAAACGGGAATACGTATGGTTCATGTGTAGTTCTTCCCTTGCGCAGAAATGGAGTTTTGATCCGGGTTGAGATGTGAAGGTTCGGTTATGCAGATATTGTGTGCAGGACTTGATAGAGAGTGATAGGTGGCTCGGGTGAGCACTCCTCTTTGTGCAAGGGTGCACATTATTGTAAAAGGTTGTTCTATGCCTTGATTGTAAAATTATTCTAAGTATTGGCTTGGAGCTTGCCAAGCATTACTTATATTGTATTATTGAAGAAACTGATATTCTTAATAAACTGTTGGGCAGACTTTTAGGGAGTTGCCCCTCCCTTTATACTTGTTTGCAATTGTTGATGTTCTCGGTTAATTGCATATGAATAATGAATGAGTATGGGCTTCACTAAAGTATAAAGGATAATGCTTTTACTTGGTTGCGAAACACAAACTAAGTATGTTAATGTTGGAGTAGGCGTAGTCCACGAATGTTAGTATTGTTAAAAGGAAAGCGTTCGGTGGTGCGGCACCTCGCTACAAGCGGTTGGAAGACTATCGCAGGTGTAGGGGCGTGACAGTTGGTATCAAAGCTCGGTCAGAGCTGGTGAGCAAAGGTTGCTTGTGGCAGTGATAAGGGTACTTGCAGGTGAAGGAAACCGTTTCACACGAAGTGGAACAAGGGTTGGTTCAGGTTGCAGGATACTTGGTGGAATTGTTGAATGGCCGAGACTAGATCACAAAGGAAGAAGAAGCTGGTCGAGATGGCAACTGGTTCTCAACCTGGGTCTAGTCATGATGACAAGGATACTACTATTGGGTTCATTGAAAAGGTGTTGGAAAAGATAGAAAATATAGAGATTTCTTTGAAA